>OY284475.1:32415167-32733432 GCA_958336345.1 Dorcus parallelipipedus
ATCATTTGAGCGTCCCTATATTGTCAATTTGCCGTCAATTGGGCGTCCGAAGTAATTGAGCGTCCGTATGCGGACGCTCGATTGTATCCCATGTAAAAAAAATTTTGGGGCATCGTGCGACCTCTGTCTATCATTTAAAAAAATTCTTTCTGGACGCCCAAATGATGATCAAATGAAAATTAGCGTATATTTTTAGTTCGAGCGTATATCCACCTGTGGCGCTAGTGTCGTTTGCGTATATAGGAGCGTGTATATTCGGCTTTCACGTATAGCACAATAAGGCGTCCAGTAAATCTGTCAACATTGTTGTAATTGAAATGTGCAGCGGACGCTCTCTTGTTGTGCATATCATTTAAGCAAGCGAATATTTATGACACTTTTAAAAGCGAATGAAATTATAAACGTTGTTTATAATCTTAATGTCCTTCAAGTGTGTTACACAATGCAATACTGATACAACGCAGCAAGACAATGCAAAATTTTGACATAGAAAATAAAAAAAATTTGAATGGCTTCAGCATGGTTAACTTTCTTGAAAACAGGTATATCCTAGTAGGCTGTGCAGGCTTTTTGTTCATACTTTAAACGGTACCTACACATTTTATTATCAGAAAATGTTAAATATAAAAGTTTTGTGGATTTACCTGAACCGCCAGAATTTACTTTTAAAGAGAACAAATGACAGTCGGAAACCTAACAAATGAGTTTCAACTTTGTTGCAAAATACTACGTAACTTTTTTTATTAGAGATCCTACCACTTACATATTTTGCACATTGCTTCTAAGGAGTAACTAAAAAAAAACAATCTGAGCACAAATTCGTTTTACTGGTGTTGGGGGCGGCGCAGTACTACATAATTTTTATTAGTGATCCTGCCACAAATTTGTTTTATCGGTGTTGGGGGCGGCGCGGTACTACGCGACTTTTTTATTAGAGATCCTGCCACTTCCATATTTTGCACATTGCTTCTAAGGAGCAGCTAAAAAAAAACAATCTGAACACAAATTCCTCTTATCGGTGTTGGGGGCGGCGCGATACTACGTAAAATTTTTATTTGTGATCCTACCACTTCTGTATTTTGCACGTTGCTTCTAAGGAGCAACTAAAAAAACAATCTGAACACAAATTCCTTTTATCGGTGTTGAGGGCGGCGCGGTACTATGTAACTTTTTTATTAGAGATCCTGCCACTTATATATTTTGCACGTTGCTTCTAAAGAGCAACAAAAAGGATAATCTGAGTACAAATTCGTTTTATCGGTGTTGGGGGCGGCACTGTACTACGTAACATTTTTATTAGTGATCCTACCACTTCCATATTTTGCACATTGCTTCTAAGGAGCAACTAAAAAAAATCTGAGTACAAATTCGTTTTATCGGTGTTGAGGGCGGTGCGGTACTATGTATAAGGATAATCTGAACACAAATTCGTTTTATGGGTGTTGATAGCGGCGCGGTACTACGTAACATTTTTATTAGTGATCCCACCTCTTCCATATTTTGCACATTGCTTCTAAGGAGTAACTAAAAAAAAACAATCTGAGCACAAATTCGTTTTATCGGAGTTGGGGGCGGCGCGGTACTACCTAACATTTTTATTAGTGATCCTACCACTTCCATATTTTACACATTGCTTCTAAGGAGCAACTAAAAAAAATCTGAGTACAAATTCGTTTTATCGGTGTTGAGGGCGGTGCGGTACTATGTATAAGGATAATCTGAACACAAATTCGTTTTATGGGTGTTGATAGCGGCGCGGTACTACGTAACATTTTTATTAGTGATCCCACCTCTTCCATATTTTGCACATTGCTTCTAAGGAGTAACTAAAAAAAAACAATCTGAGCACAAATTCGTTTTATCGGAGTTGGGGGCGGCGCGGTACTACCTAACATTTTTATTAGTGATCCTACCACTTCCATATTTTACACATTGCTTCTAAGGAGCAACTAAAAAAAATCTGAGTACAAATTCGTTTTATCGGTGTTGAGGGCGGTGCGGTACTATGTATAAGGATAATCTGAACACAAATTCGTTTTATGGGTGTTGATAGCGGCGCGGTACTACGTAACATTTTTATTAGTGATCCCACCTCTTCCATATTTTGCACATTGCTTCTAAGGAGTAACTAAAAAAAAACAATCTGAGCACAAATTCGTTTTATCGGAGTTGGGGGCGGCGCGGTACTACCTAACATTTTTATTAGTGATCCTACCACTTCCATATTTTACACATTGCTTCTAAGGAGCAACTAAAAAAAATCTGAGTACAAATTCGTTTTATCGGTGTTGAGGGCGGTGCGGTACTATGTATAAGGATAATCTGAACACAAATTCGTTTTATGGGTGTTGATAGCGGCGCGGTACTACGTAACATTTTTATTAGTGATCCCACCTCTTCCATATTTTGCACATTGCTTCTAAGGAGTAACTAAAAAAAAACAATCTGAGCACAAATTCGTTTTATTGGTGTTGGGGGCGGCGCGGTACTACCTAACATTTTTATTAGTGATCCTGCCACTTCCATATCTTGCACATTGCTTTTAAGGTGCAACTAAAAAAACAATCTGAAAACAAATTCCTCTTATCGCTGTTGGGGGCGGCGCGGTGCTACGTAACATATTATTAGTGATCCTACCACTTCCATATTATGCACATTGCTTCTAAGGAGCAACTAAAAAAACAATCTGAGCACAAATTCGTTTTACCGGTATTGGGGGCGGCGCGGTACTACGTAACATTTTTATTAGTGATCCTACCACTTCCATATTTCACACATTGCTTCTAAGGAGCAACTAAAAAAACAGTCTGAGCACAAATTCCTTTTATCGGTGTTGAGGGCGGCGCGGTACTATGTAACATTTTTTATTAGTGATCCTACCACTTCTGTATTTTGCACATTGCTTCTAAGGAGTAACTAACAAAACAATCTCAGCACAAATTTGTTTTATCGGTGTTGGGGGCGGCGCGGTACTACGCGACTTTTTTATTAGAGATCCTGCCACTTCCATATTTTGCACATTGCTTCTAAGGAGCAGCTAAAAAAAAACAATCTGAACACAAATTCCTCTTATCGGTGTTGGGGGCGGCGCGATACTACGTAAAATTTTTATTTGTGATCCTACCACTTCTGTATTTTGCACATTGCTTCTAAGGAGCAACTAAAAAAACAATCTGAGCACAAATTCGTTTTATCGGTGTTGGGAGCGGCGCGGTACTACGTAACATTTTTATTAGTGATCCTACCACTTCCATATTTTGCACATTGCTTCTAAGGAGTAACTAAAAAGAACAATCTGCGCACAAATTCGTTTTATCGGTGTTGAGGGCGGCGCGGTACTATGTAACTTTTTTATTAGAGATCCTGCCACTTACATATCTTGCACGTTGCTTCTAAGGAGCAACAAGAAAGATAATCCGAGCACAAACTTGTTTTAGCGGTGTTGGGGCGGCGCGATACTACGTAACATTATTATTAGAGATCCCGCCACTTACATATTTTGCACATTGCTTCTAAGGAGCAACTAAAAAGATACTCTGAGCACAAATTCGTTTTATCGGTCTTGGGGGCGGCACGATACTACCTAACTTTTTTTATTAAAGATCCTGCCGCTTACATATTTTGCAGTTTGCTTCTAAACAACAACTAAAACGTTTATATGAGCACCAATTTGTTTTATCGGTGTTGGGGGTGGCGGGGTACTACGTAAATTTTTATTAGAGATTCTACCACTTACATATTTTGCATCTTGCTTCTAAGGAGCAACTAGAAAGACAATCTGAGCACAAATCCGATTTATCGATGTTGGGGGCGGCGCAGTACTACGTAACTTTATTATTAGAGATTCCGCCACTTTCATTTTTTGCAATTTGCTTCTAAGGAGCAACTAAAAAGATACTCTGAGCACAAATTCGTTTTATCGGTCTTGGGGGCGGCACGATACTACCTAACTTTTTTTATTAAAGATCCTGCCGCTTACATATTTTGCAGTTTGCTTCTAAACAACAACTAAAACGTTTATATGAGCACCAATTTGTTTTATCGGTGTTGGGGGTGGCGGGGTACTACGTAAATTTTTATTAGAGATTCTACCACTTACATATTTTGCATCTTGCTTCTAAGGAGCAACTAGAAAGTCAATCTGAGCACAAATCCGTTTTATCGGTGTTGGGAGCGGCGCGGCGCGGTGCTATGTAATTTTTTTATTAGAGGTCCTGCGACTTACATATTTTGCACGTTGCTTCTAAGCAACAACTAAAACGTTTATCTGAGCACTAATTCGTTTTATCGGTGTTGGGTGTGGCGGGGTACTACGTAAATTTTTATTAGGGATCCTACCACTTACATATTTTGCATCTTGCTTGTAAGCAGCAACTGGAAAGACAATCTGAGCACAAATTCGTTTTATCGGTGTTGGGGGCGGCGCAGTACTACGTAACTTTATTATTAGAGATTCCGCCACTTTCATATTTTGCGATTTGCTTCTAAGGAGCAACTAAAAAGATACTCTGAGCACAAATTCGTTTTATCAGTGTTGGGAGCGGCACGATACTACGTAACTTTTTTTATTAAAGATCCTGCCGCTTACATATTTTGCAATTTGCTTCTCAACAACAACTAAAACGTTTATCTGAGCACCAATTTGTTTTATCGGTGTTGGGGGTGGCGCGGTACTATGTAACTTTTTTTATTAGAGATCCTGCACGTTGCTTCTAAGGAGCTACTAAAAAGATAATCTGAGCACAAATTCGTTTTGTCGGTGTTGGGGGCGGCACGGTACTACGTAACTTTATTATTAGAGAATATAGAATATAGAATTCAACAATCACACGAATCTTATTTTGGAATTCAAGATGTGCCGACTTATGATAGAAAGCATTTACGACGAAGAAAATTACACATGTGGCACAAGAAATGAAAGGTCTCGAGGAGGCGAATTCTAAAATCACACTGACCACATTTTGGAATTTAAGATGGTGTCGACTTATCATCAAAAACATTTACGACGAAGAAAAAATCACACATGTGGCACATGAAATGAAAGGTTTCGAAGAGGCGAATTCGACAATCACTCGGACCTCATCTTGGAATCTTGTATCTTCGAGATCTTTTGTTTGATGTGACACTTGTGGGGTTTTTCTTCATCGTAAGTGTTTTTGGTCATAAGTCGACACTATCTTGAATTTCAAGATGGGATCTGTGCGATTGTCGAATTGCCTCTTCGAAACATTTCATCCAGTCTACCTAATTTCAAACATCTTGGAATTCTTCATTTTATGATCTCATATTCAAAAAGACTATGATGCATGACCAATTGCACTTAATAAAAATGGCAACATTGCTGGAGCTTACATTGTCTATTGAATGAAAACGTATACGCAAATAGGACGCCTGGTTGATGATTAATTGAAAGTAAGTGTATATCACCGGACGCTTTAAGTATAGCAATAAGAAAGGAGCTTCAAATGATAGTACACTTGCAATACCCACCGCGTGTCGCCATATTGGACGCCGCATGGAACAGTTATGAAAGGAGCTTCCAATGATACCGGGATGTATATATATATATATATATATATATACATATATATATATATATATATATATCCAGCTATCATTTGAGCGTCCCTATATTGTCAATTTGCCGTCAATTGGGCGTCCGAAGTAATTGAGCGTCCGTATGCGGACGCTCGATTGTATCCCATGTAAAAAAATTTTTGGGGCATCGTGCGACCTCTGTCTATCATTTAAAAAAATTCTTTCTGGACGCCCGAATGATGATCAAATGAAAATTAGTGTATATTTTTAGTTCGAGCGTATATCCACCTGTGGCGCTAGTGTCGTTTGCGTATATAGGAGCGTGTATATTCGGCTTTCACGTATAGCACAATAAGGCGTCCAGTAAATCTGTCAACACTGTTGTAATTGAAATGTGCAGCGGACGCTCTCTTGTTGTGCATATCATTTATGCAAGCGAATATTTATGACACTTTTAAAAGCGAATGAAATTATAAACGTTGTTTATAATCTTAATGCCCTTCAAGTGTGTTACACAATGCAATACTGATACAACGCAGCAAGAAAATGCAAAATTTTGACATAGAAAATAAAAAAATTTGAATGGCTTCAGCCTGGTTAACTTTCTTGAAAACAGGTATAACCTAGTAGGCTGTGCAGGATTTTTGTTCATACTTTAAACGGTACCTACACATTTTATTATCAGAAAATGTTTTGTGAAAAGTTTTGTGAATTTACCTGAACCGCCAGAATTTACTTTTAAAAAGAACAAATGACAGTCGGCAACCTAACAAATGAGTTTCAACTTTGTTGCAAAATACTACGTAACTTTTTTTATTAGAGATCCTACCACTTACATATTTTGCACATTGCTTCTAAGCAGTAACTAAAAAAAACAATCTGAGCAAAAATTCGTTTTACTGGTGTTGGGGGCGGCGCAGTACTACGTAATTTTTATTAGTGATCCTACCACTTCCATATTTTGCACATTGCTTCTAAGGAGCAACTAAAAAAAAATCTGAGCACAAATTCGTTTTATCGGTGTTGAGGGCGGCGCGGTACTATGTAACTTTTTTATTAGAGATCCTGCCACTTCTATATTTTGCACGTTGCTTCTAAAGAGCAACAAAAAGGATAATCTGAAAACAAATTTGTTTTATCGGTGTTGGGGGCGGCGCGGTACTACGTAACATTTTTATTAGTGATCCCACACTTCCATATTTTGCACATTGCTTCTAAGGAGTAACTAAAGAAAAACCATCTGAACACAAATTCCACTTATCGGTGTTGAGGGCGGCGCGGTACTACGTAACATTTTTATTAGTGATCCTACCACTTCCATACTTTGCACATTGCTTCTAAGCAGTAACTAAAAAAAACAATCTGAGCAAAAATTCGTTTTACTGGTGTTGGGGGCGGCGCAGTACTACGTAATTTTTATTAGTGATCCTACCACTTCCATATTTTGCCCATTGCTTCTAAAGAGCAACAAAAAGCATAATCTGAGTACAAATTCGTTTTATCGGTGTTGGGGGCGGCGCGGTACTACGTAACATTTTTATTAGTGATCCTGCCACTTCCATATTTTGCACGTTGCTTCTAAGGAGCAACTAAAAAAACAATCTGAACACAAATTCCTTTTATCGGTGTTGAGGGCGGCGCGGTACTATGTAACTTTTTTATTAGAGATCCTGCCACTTATATATTTTGCACGTTGCTTCTAAAGAGCAACAAAAAGGATAATCGGAGTACAAATTCGTTTTATCGGTGTTGGGGGCGGCACTGTACTACGTAACATTTTTATTAGTGATCCTGCCACTTCCATATTTTGCACGTTGCTTCTAAGGAGCAACTAAAAAAACAATCTGAACACAAATTCCTTTTATCGGTGTTGAGGGCGGCGCGGTACTATGTAACTTTTTTATTAGAGATCCTGCCACTTATATATTTTGCCCATTGCTTCTAAAGAGCAACAAAAAGCATAATCTGAGTACAAATTCGTTTTATCGGTGTTGGGGGCGGCGCGGTACTACGTAACATTTTTATTAGTGATCCTGCCACTTCCATATTTTGCACGTTGCTTCTAAGGAGCAACTAAAAAAACAATCTGAACACAAATTCCTTTTATCGGTGTTGAGGGCGGCGCGGTACTATGTAACTTTTTTATTAGAGATCCTGCCACTTCCATATTTTGCACATTGCTTCTAAGGAGTAACTAAAGAAAAAACAATCTGAACACAAATTCCTCTTATCGGTGTTGGGGGCGGCGCGGTACTACGTAACATTTTTATTAGTGATCCCACACTTCCATATTTTGCACATTGCTTCTAAGGAGTAACTAAAAAAAAATAATCTGAGCACAAATTCGTTTTATCGGTGTTGGGGGCGGCGCGGTACTACGTAACATTTTTATTAGTGATCCTACCACTTCCATATTTTGCACATTGCTTCTAAGGAGCAACTAAAAAAAAATCTGAGCACAAATTCGTTTTATCGGTGTTGAGGGCGGCGCGGTACTATGTAACTTTTTTATTAGAGATCCTGCCACTTCTATATTTTGCACGTTGCTTCTAAAGAGCAACAAAAAGGATAATCTGAAAACAAATTTGTTTTATCGGTGTTGGGGGCGGCGCGGTACTACGTAACATTTTTATTAGTGATCCCACACTTCCATATTTTGCACATTGCTTCTAAGGAGTAACTAAAGAAAAACCATCTGAACACAAATTCCACTTATCGGTGTTGAGGGCGGCGCGGTACTACGTAACATTTTTATTAGTGATCCTACCACTTCCATACTTTGCACATTGCTTCTAAGCAGTAACTAAAAAAAACAATCTGAGCAAAAATTCGTTTTACTGGTGTTGGGGGCGGCGCAGTACTACGTAATTTTTATTAGTGATCCTACCACTTCCATATTTTGCCCATTGCTTCTAAAGAGCAACAAAAAGCATAATCTGAGTACAAATTCGTTTTATCGGTGTTGGGGGCGGCGCGGTACTACGTAACATTTTTATTAGTGATCCTGCCACTTCCATATTTTGCACGTTGCTTCTAAGGAGCAACTAAAAAAACAATCTGAACACAAATTCCTTTTATCGGTGTTGAGGGCGGCGCGGTACTATGTAACTTTTTTATTAGAGATCCTGCCACTTATATATTTTGCACGTTGCTTCTAAAGAGCAACAAAAAGGATAATCGGAGTACAAATTCGTTTTATCGGTGTTGGGGGCGGCACTGTACTACGTAACATTTTTATTAGTGATCCTACCACTTCCATATTTTGCACATTGCTTCTAAGGAGCAACTAAAAAAAATCTGAGCACAAATTCGTTTTATCGGTGATGAGGGCGGCGCGGTACTATGTAACTTTTTTATTAGAGATCCTGCCACTTATATATTTTGCAAGTTACTTCTAAAGAGCAACAAAAAGGATAATCTGAACACAAATTCGTTTTATCGGTGTTGATAGCGGCGCGGTACTACGTAACATTTTTATTAGTGATCCCACACTTCCATATTTTGCACATTGCTTCTAAGGAGTAACTAAAGAAAAAACAATCTGAACACAAATTCCTCTTATTGGTGTTGGGGGCGGCGCGGTACTACGTAACATTTTTATTAGTGATCCCACACTTCCATATTTTGCACATTGCTTCTAAGGAGCAACTAAAAAAAAATCTGAGCACAAATTCGTTTTATCGGTGTTGAGGGCGGCGCGGTACTATGTAACTTTTTTATTAGAGATCCTGCCACTTATATATTTTGCACGTTGCTTCTAAAGAGCAACAAAAAGGATAATTTGAACACAAATTCGTTTTATCGGTGTTGATAGCGGCGCGGTACTACGTAACATTTTTATTAGTGATCCCACACTTCCATATTTTGCACATTGCTTCTAAGGAGTAACTAAAGAAAAAACAATCTGAACACAAATTCCTCTTATCGGTGTTGGGGGCGGCGCGGTACTACGTAACATTTTTATTAGTGATCCCACACTTCCATATTTTGCACATTGCTTCTAAGGAGCAACTAAAAAAAAATCTGAGCACAAATTCGTTTTATCGGTGTTGAGGGCGGCGCGGTACTATGTAACTTTTTTATTAGAGATCCTGCCACTTATATATTTTGCACGTTGCTTCTAAAGAGCAACAAAAAGGATAATTTGAACACAAATTCGTTTTATCGGTGTTGATAGCGGCGCGGTACTACGTAACATTTTTATTAGTGATCCCACACTTCCATATTTTGCACATTGCTTCTAACGAGTAACTAAAGAAAAAACAATCTGAACACAAATTCCTCTTATCGGTGTTGGGGGCGGCGCGGTACTACGTAACATTTTTATTAGTGATCCCACACTTCCATATTTTGCACATTGCTTCTAAGGAGTAACTAAAAAAAAAACAATCTGAGCACAAATTCGTTTTATCGGTGTTGGGGGCGGCGCGGTACTACGTAACATTTTTATTAGTAATCCTACCACTTCCATATTTTGCACATTGCTTCTAAGGAGCAACTAAAAAAAAATCTGAGCACAAATTCGTTTTATCGGTGTTGAGGGCGGCGCGGTACTATGTAACTTTTTTATTAGAGATCCTGCCACTTCTATATTTTGCACGTTGCTTCTAAAGAGCAACAAAAAGGATAATCTGAAAACAAATTCGTTTTATCTGTGTTGGGAGCGGCACTGTACTACGTAACATTTTTATTAGTGATCCTACCACTTCTATACTTTGCACGTTGCTTTTAAAGAGCAACAGAAAGGATAATCTGAGTACAAATTCGTTTTATCTGTGTTGGGGGCGGCTCGGTACTACGCGACTTTTTTATTAGAGATCCTGCCACTTATATTATATAGCACGTTGCTTCTAAGGAGCAACCAAAAAGATAATCCGAGCACAAACTCGTTTTATTGGTGTTGCGGGCGGCGCAGTACTACGTGACTTTTTTATCAGAGATCCTGCTACTTACATATTTGGCACGTTGCTCATAAGAAGCAACTAAAAATATAATCTGAGCACAAATTCGTTTTATCGGTGTTGAGGGCGGCACGGTACTATGTAACTTTATTATTAGAGATCTTGCCACTTACATATCTTGCACGTTGCTTCTAAGGAGCAACAAGAAAGATAATCTGAGCACAAATTCGTTTTATCGGTGTTGGGGGCGGCGCGGTACTACGTAACATTTTTATTATTGATCCTACCACTTCCATATTTTGCACATTGCTTCTAAGGAGCAACTAAAAATACAGTCTGAGCACAAATTCATTTTATCGGTGTTGAGGGCGGCGCGGTACTATGTGACTTTTTTATAAAAACACTTACATATTTTGCATATTGCTTCTAAGGAGCAACAAAAAAGACAATCTGAGCACAATTTCATTTTATCGCTGTTGGGGGCGGCTCGGTACTACGTAACTTTTTATTAGAGATCCTGCCGCTTACATATTTTGCACGTTGCTGCTAAGGAGCAACCAAAAAGATAATCTGAACACAAAATTGTTTTATCGGTGTTGCGGGCGGCGCGGTACTACCTAACATTTTTATTAGTGATCTTACCACTTCCATATTTTGCACATTGCTCCTAAGGAGCAACTAAAAATATAAGCGGAGCACAAACTTGTTTTAGCGGTGTTGGGGCGGCGTGGTACTACGTAACATTATTATTAGAGATCCCGCCACTTTCATATTTTGCAATTTGCTTCTAAGGAGCAACTAGAGAGACAATCTGAGCACAAATTCGTTTTATCGGTGTTGGGGGCGGCACGATATTACGTGACTTTTTAATTAAAGATCCTGCCGCTTACACATTTTGCAATTTGCTTCTCAACAACAACTAAAACGTTTATCTGAGCACCAATTTGTTTTATCGGAGTTGGGGGTGGCGCGGTACTATGTAACTTTTTTATTAGAGATCCTGCGACTTACATATTTTGCACGTTGCTTCTAAGGAGCTACTAAAAAGATAATCTGAGCACAAATTCGTTTTGTCGGTGTTGGGGGCGGCACGGTACTACGTAACTTTATTATTAGAGATCCCGCCACTTACATATTTTGCACATTGCTTCTAAGAAGATAATCTGAGCACGAATTTGTTTTATCGGTGTTGGGACCGGACCTCACACACAGACCTCATCTTGGAACTCAAGATGGTATCGACTTGTGATGTAGGACATTAGCGACGAAGAAAAAATCACACATATGACACATTAAAAGAAAGGTTTCATAGAGGCGAATTCGACAATCACACGGACCTCATCGTGGTTTTCAAGATGGTTTTGACTTATGACTTAAAACATTTACGACGAAGAAAAAATCACCACATGTGGCACATGAAATGAAAGGTCTCGAAGAGGCGAATTCAACAATCACACGAATGTCATTTTGGAATTCAAGATAGTGCCGACTTATGATTGAAAACATTTACGACGAAGAAAAAATCACACATGTGGCACATGAAATGAAAGGTCTCGAAGAGGCGAATTCGACAATCACTCGGACCTCATCTTGGAACCTTGCATCTTCGAGATCTTTTGTTTGATCTGACACTTGTGGGGTTTTTCTTCATCGTAAATGTTTTTGGTCATAAGTCGACACTATCTCGAATTTCAAGTTGGGATCTGTGGGATTGTCGAATTGCTTCTTCGAAACATTTCATCTAGTCTACCTAATTGCAAACATCTTGGAATTCTTCATTTTATGATCTCATATTCAAGAAGACTATGATGCATGACCAATTGCACTTAATAAATATGGCAACATTGCTGGAGCTTACATTGTCTATTGAATGAAAACGTATACACAAATAGGACGCCTGGTTGATGATTAATAGAAAGTAAGTGTATATCACCGGACGCTTTAAGTATAGCAATAAGAAAGGAGCTTCAAATGATAGTACACTTGCAATACTCTCCGCGTGTCGCCATATTGGACGCCGCATGGAACAGTTATGAAAGGAGCTTCCAATGATACCGGGATGTATATATATATATATATATATATCTCAGGTTGTCCAAGTTTTATCCGGATCTCGACTTGGATTAAAAATGCATATATATATATATATATATATGCATTTTTAATCCAAGTCGAGATCCGGATAAAACTTGGACAACCTGAGATCCCCCATAGGGATTTTATTTTTCAGAGTATATTTCATGTCAATAGCCTATAAATGGTGACTCAAAGCGTTACTGCCACAGAGGGGTAAAAAAATTCAGAGTACATTTTTCCGTGATAAACATTGACTAACATGAGATCCATTAGAAAAACATGCACAGACGAGATCCGTTAGTGTATAATATGATATTTATGAGATAAGATGAGATCCTTCGGTGTTGCCAAATGTAACATAACCTTGAACTATATATTTCCGTGCGTTCACTCAATAGTTAATAAATTGCATGTATTTCCAGCTGTCAATGTGAATTTGTAGGCCCCAAATAAATTCTTGCAAATGTTTTTGGCTATACTTGAGCAAACTAGCAGCATTTTTACATTACTATCTAGTGAATAAAGTGGTTTTCGTGCCATTGAAAGTTTCGTTTCATTAAAAAAAAAACTCTAGCTGTCAATGTGAATTTGTAAGCCCCAAATAAATTATTGCAAATGTTTTTGGCTATAGTGGAGCAAAGTAGTAGCATTTTTACGATATTAACCAGTGAATAAAGTGGTTTTCGTGTCAATTGGAAGTTACGTTTCATTACAAAAAAAAAAAAATTCAGCTGTCAATGTGAATTTGTAAGCCCCAAATAAATTATTGCAAATGTTTTTGGCTATAGTGGAGCAAAGTAGCAACATTTTTACATTACTATCTAGAGAATAAAGTGGTTTTCGTGCCATTGAAAGTTTCGTTTCATTAAAAAAAAACTCCAGCTGTCAATGTGAATTTGTAAGCCCCAATTAAATTATTGCAAATGTTTTTGGCTATAGTGGAGCAAAGTAGTAGCATTTCTACGATATTAACTAGTGAATAAAGTGGTTTTCGTGTCAATTTGAAGTTTCGCGTCATAAAAAAAAACTCCAGCTGTCAATATGAATTTGTAAGCCCCAAATAAATTATTGCAAATGTTTTTGGCTATACTTGAGCAAACTAGCAGCATTTTTACATTACTATCTAGTGAATAAAGTGGTTTTCGTGCCATTGAAAGTTTCGTTTCATTAAAAAAAAAAACTCCAGCTGTCAATGTGAATTTGTAAGCCCCAAATAAATTATTGCAAATGTTTTTGGCTATAGTGGAGCAAAGTAGTAGCATTTTTACGATATTAACTAGTGAATAAAGTGGTTTTCGTGTCAATTGGAAGTTTCGTTTCATAAAAAAAAACTCCAGCTGTCAATATGAATTTGTAAGCCCCAAATAAATTATTGCAAATGTTTTTGGCTATACTTGAGCAAACTAGCAGCATTTTTACATTATTATCTAGTGAATAATGTGGTTTTCGTGCCAATTGGAAGTTTCGTTTCATTAAAAAAAAAAAAATTCCAGTTGTGAAAGTGAATTTGTAAGCTTCAAATAAATTATTGCAAATGTTTTTCGCTGTAGTGGAATAAACTGATATTAATTTTACATTATAATCTAGTGAATAAAGGGATTTTCATATCACCTCAGTGTGGATTTGTAAGCTCCAAATAAATGATTGCAAAAGTTTTAGGCTATAGTGTAACAATCTAATAGGTATCATTTTTATATTACTATCTAGTGGATAAAGTGATTCTCGTCTGAATTGAAAGTTTCGTTATATTTAAAAAAGTCCAGCGGTTAAATGTGAATTTGTATGCTTTAAATAAATTATTGCAAAATTGTTCTCTGTTATACCAGGTGTCCCACGTCATGTGTTCATCTTTAAAGAATTTTAATTTTTTAATCGATTTACATGAAATTTGGAAGGGATTAAACACAAGAATGAATTTTTCGACATAGTATTGAGCGCAGTAGAACTTCCGGTTTCGCCGGAAGTGAAGTCAACTTTTGTATTTTAAATAGAGTACCTTACCTATATATTTTTACATACTTGGAACAGAGCATAATTTATTGAGATTTACGACCGCTCTGTTTTAAACTATTTTCAAGGAAATTAGGAAGTATTTAGTATCAGAGTAGTCAACAAGAAAGAATTCTGTTGAACTTAAAAAATGGGCTACGACCTAATGAAAATTTCAATTATTACAAAAATTTCAAACTTCGATTTCAAAATCAAAATATAATCAACACAGTGATTTTCTCAAATTAGGGGAAAGTGGGGCATGTTCGGACATGTAATTTCAAAAATTAATATTTCAAAGTTCAAAGTTGTTCGCAAGCCATTAAAGGTTACGATTTCTGCAGTAAAAGTTATAAGAGGAACTTTAGAATTTTCTCAAATAATTGGATTGTACGTGATCCAAGTTGTTCAACAATAATGGACCACGACACTACTATTGTAGTAGGATACGTATTCTCGAAATGCCCAATTTTGTAGCAGTCTATGTTGTTAAATTCGATTTGTTCGGAGGTGCCCCAATTTACCCTACTTGGTCGCAGCCGAACGAAAATACACAATTCCTAGCTTTCTACATTGGAAAACAGTTTTTTTTTTCGTTGTTATTACCTGGTGATACATGATTACGACCTAATGAAATGCTGTAAAAATGTTAAAAATCAAAATACAATCAAAATAGTGATTTTCTCGAATTGCTTGATCGCATTAGAATGAAAATACGCGGTTCACAGTATTCTAGATTGAAAGACAAAAAAGTTTTTTTTCGTTGTCAAGGAAACCAAAATTATCTAATGATACACATTCGGACTCGCAATGATCTGCAAATTCCAAACATGTAAAAATATACCTATAGGGTGTTCTATTTAAAATAAAAACATCACTTCCAGCGAAACCGGAAGATCTACTGTGCTCAATAGTATGTCGGAATGTTCATTTTTTCATTTAATTTATCCTTTCCAAATTTCATATAAGTCGATTAAAAAATAAGAATTTTAGAAAGGCGAATACATGACGTGGGGCACCTGGTGCTGTGGGGTAAAAACTATTATCATTTTTACGTAAAAATGATGTGAATAAAGAGGCTTTCGGGACAATTGGAAATTCGATAGATTCAAAAAATCAGCTTTCATTTGTAAGCTCCAAATAAATGAGGAACGTTCTATTGACACGAAAACCTTCATGTAAAAATTAAAAAAATACCCCACTATGGCAGAACACATCCGCCATAATTCATTTGAAGTTTACAAATTCACTTCACAGTTGGAAATTTTTTTAATCAAACGAGATTGACACGAAAGCCTTTTTCTTCACTTCATTATAAAATAATTTATTTCAGGCTTACAGATTTACATTATTTTGACAACTTGTTTTTTTTTCTCATTGACACTAAAACCTCTTTATTCGCTTCATTATTATGTAAAAATGTGATAGTTTACCCCACTGTAATAGAAAACATTTGCAATAGTGTATTTGAGGCTTACAGATTCACATTTGACTGTTGCTTTTTTTTTAATATAACGAAATTTTCCATTGACAGGAACGCCTTCATTGTTAATATAAAAATTAAAAAATTTACCCCACTGCAGCAGATAACAGTTGCGATCATTTATTTAAAATTTACAAATTCACATTTGATAGATGGAATTATTTTTATTGTAACAAAACTCAAAATCTCCTCTCTACTCACTTTATTTCTGTGTAAAATCGATAATATTTTATTGTAAACTATTTACATTAAAATGTACTGCTATCAGATAGTGATTATAAATGTATCTAGTCGGCAGTTTGCAGTGTCAAATCAAGCAAACTACAATTCCTAAACACTCAGAAAGTGTTTCGTCTCAAATCTCATACTGAATTGAAGTAATTGTGAAGTTTACTCACATAAAATCATTATTAAATAGAAAAATAGAGATATAAACGTTTCACGTGACGATGTTTAAGCTGTGCGTTAAAAGATTATAAACAAATTATTCTACACATTTCATCGAAAGAAGAAGAGTCTAGTTTAATTAAAAACGTATAATTCTTTCATGTTAGACATTTTATTGTAAAGTAGAGCTCTGCTGTGTTGCCAGATTGTCGGATCTCACTTAGGTTAGAAACTATGTACGTGTATACTTGGCTCACATGCGCCCTCTGCATAACTAATTGTGAACTACTGGTGTATAAAACTGCAAAGAAATCGGCAAAACGAGATCCGGGATAAAATTTGAATTTGAGCTCTTTAGTACCAACAAAGTCGGTTATGACCCGATATACACGCTAAGAAAGGTGAGATCCGATTTCGGATCTCGCCTTTCCAAAAGGATCTCATCTTGTCCAACTTTTATCGCGAAATGATCTCAGGTTTCCTCTTTTTAAATCTATATATATATATATATATATATATATATATATATATATATATATATATACATCCCGGTATCATTGGAAGCTCCTTTCATAACTGTTCTATGCGGCGTCCAATATGGCGACACGCGGTGGGTATTGCAAGTGTACTATCATTTCAAGCTCCTTTCTTATTGCTATACTTAAAGCGTCCGGTGATATACACTTACTTCCACTTAATCATCAACCAGGCGTCCTATTTCTGTATACGTTTTCATTCAATAGACAATGTAAGCTCCAGCAATGTTGCCATATTTATTAAGTGCAATTGGACATGCATCATAGTCTTCTTGAATATGAAATCATAAAATGAAGAATTCCAAGCTGTTTGCAATTAGGTAGACTAGATGAAATGTTTCGAAGAGGCAATTCGACAATCGCACAGATCCCATCTTGAAATTCAAGATAGTGTCGACTTATGACCAAAAACATTTACGATGAAGAAAAACCCCACAAGTGTCACATCAAACAAAAAATCTCGAAGATATAAGATTCCAAGATGAGGTCCGAGTGATTGTCGAATTCGCCCCTTCGAGACCTTTCATTTCATGTGCCACATGTGTGATTTTTTCTTCGTCGTAAATGTTTCAAGTCATAAATCAAAACCATCTTGAATACCACGATGAGTTCCGTGTGATTGTCGGATTCGCCTCTGCAAACCTTTCTTTTAATGTGTCATATGTGTGATTTTTTCTTCGTCGCAAATGTCCTACATCACAAGTCGATACCATCTTGAGTTCCAAGATGAGGTCCGTGTGTGAGGTCCGGTCCCAACATCGATAAAACAAATTCGTGCTCAGATTATCTTGTTAGTTGCTCCTTAGAAGCAATGTGCAAAATATGTAAGTGGCGGGATCTCTAATAATAAAGTTACGTAGTACCGCACCGCACCCAACACCGACAAAACGAATTTGTGCTCAGATTGTCTTTTTAGTAGCTCCTTAGAAGCAACGTGCAAAATATGTAAGTGGCAGGATCTCTAATAAAAAGTTACATAGCACCACGCCGCCCCCTACACCGATAAAACGAATTTGTGCTCAGATTATCTTTCTTGTTGCTCCTTAGAAGCAACGTGCAAGATATGTAAGTGCCAGGATCTCTAATAATAAAGTTACATAGTAAAACGAATTTGTGCTCAGATTATATTTTTAGTTGCTTCTTAGTAGCAACGTGCCCAAATATGTAAGTAGCAGGATCTCTGATAAAAAAAGTCACGTAGTACTGCGCCGCCCCCAACACCAATAGAACGAGTTTGTGCTCGGATTATCTTTTTGGTTGCTCCTTAGAAGCAACGTGCTATATAATGCATGTGGCAGGATCTCTAATAAAAAAGTCACGTAGTACCGCGCCGCCCTCAACACCGATAAAACGAATTTGTGTTCAAATTGTGTTTTTAGTTGCTCCTTAGAAGCAATGTGCAAAATATGGAAGTGGTAGGATCTCTAATAATAAAGTTACGTAGTACCGCGCCGCCCTCAACACCGATAGAACGAATTTGTGCTCAGATTATATTTTTAGTTGCTTCTTAGAAGCAACGTGCCAAATATGTAAGTAGCAGGATCTCTGATAAAAAAGTCACGTAGTACTGCGCCGCCCCCAACACCAATAAAACGAGTTTGTGCTCGAATTATCTTTTTGGTTGCTCCTTAGAAGCAACGTGCTATATAATGTAAGTGGCAGGATCTCTAATAAAAAAAAGTCACGTAGTACCCCGCCGCCCCCAACACCGATAAAACGAATTTGTACTCAAATTGTTTTTTTAGTTGCTCCTTAGAAGCAATGTGCAAAATATGGAAGTGGTAGGATCACTAATAAAAATGTTACGTAGTACCGCGCCGCCCCCAACACCGATAAAACGAATTTGTACCCAGATTATCTTTTCTGTTGCTCCTTAGAAGCAATGTGCAAAATTTGGAAGTGGTAGGATCACTAATAAAAATGTCACGTAGTACCGCACCGCCCTAAACACCGATAAAACGAATTTGTACTCAAATTGTTTTTTTAGTTGCTCCTTAGAAGCAATGTGCAAAATATGGAAGTGGTAGGATCAATAATAAAAATGTTACGTAGTACCGCGCCGCCCCCAACACTGATGAAACAAATTTGTGCTCATATTATCTTTCTTGTTGCTCCTTAGAAGCAACGTGCAAGATATGTAAGTGGCAGGATCTCTAATAATAAAGTTACATAGTACGTAGTAGTAGTCACGTAGTACTGCGCCGCCCCCAACACCAATAAAACGAGTTTGTGCTCGAATTATCTTTTTGGTTGCTCCTTAGAAGCAACGTGCTATATAATGTAAGTGGCAGGATCTCTAATAAAAAAAGTCACGTAGTACCGCGCCGCCCCCAACACCGATAAAACGAATTTGTACTCAAATTGTTTTTTTAGTTGCTCCTTAGAAGCAATGTGCAAAATATGGAAGTGGTAGGATCACTAATAAAAATGTTACGTGGTACCGCGCCGCCCCCAACACCGATAAAACGAATTTGTACCCAGATTATCTTTTCTGTTGCTCCTTAGAAGCAATGTGCAAAATTTGGAAGTGGTAGGATCACTAATAAAAATGTTACGTAGTACCACGCCGCCCCCAACTCCGATAAAACGAATTTGTGCTCAGATTATCTTTTATGTTGCTCCTTAGAAGCAACATGTAAAATATGTAAGTGGTAAAGTAGTAAAAAAGTTACGTAGTATTGTGCAACAAAGTTGAAACTCATTTGTTAGGTTTCCGACTGTCATCTGTTCTTTTTAAGAATAAATTCTGGCGGTTCAGGTTAATCCACAAAACTTTTGTATTTAACATTTTCTAATAATAAAATGTGTAGGTACCGTTTAAAGTATGAACAAAAAGCCTGCAGAGCCTACCAGGTTATACCTGTTTTCAAGAAAGGTAACCAGGCTGAAGCCATTTAAATTTTTCTATTTTCTATTTTCTATGTGAAAACTTTGCATTTTCTTGCTGCGTTGTATCAGTAACACACTTGAAGGGCATTAAGATTATAAACAACGTTTATAATTTCATTCGCTTTTAAAAGTGTCATAAATATTCACTTGCATAAATGATATGTACAACAAGAGAGTGTCCGCTGCACATTTCAATTACAACAGTGTTGACAGATTTACTGGACGCCTTATTGTGCTATACGTGAAAGCCAACTATACACGCTCCTATATACGCAAACGACACTAGCGCCACAGGTGGATATACGCTCGAACTAAAAATATACACTAATTTTCATCTGATCATCATTCGGGCGTCCAGAAAGAATTTTTTTAAATGATAGACAGAGGTCGCATGATGCCCCAAAATTTTTTTTACATAAGATACAATCGAGCGTCCGCATACGGACGCTCAATTACTTCGGACGCCCAATTGACGGCAAATTGACAATATAGGGACGCTCAAATGATAGCTGGATATATATATATATATATATATATATATATATATATAGATTTAAAAAGAGGAAACCTGAGATCATTTCACGATAAAAGTTGGACAAGATGAGATCCTTTTGGAAAGGCGAGATCCGAAATCCGAAAATATATATATATATATATATATATAGATTTAAAAAGAGGAAACCTGAGATCATTTCACGATAAAAGTTGGACAAGATGAGATCCTTTTGGAAAGGCGAGATCCGAAATCGGATCTCACCTTTCTTAGCGTGTATATCGGGTCATAACCCACTTTGTTGGTACTAAAGAGCTCAAATTCAAATTTTATACCGGATCTCGTTTTGCCGATTTCTTTGCAGTTTTATACACCAGTAGTTCACAATTAGTTATGCAGAGAGCGCATGTGAGCCAAGTATACACGTACATAGTTTCTAACCTAAGTGAGATCCGACAATGTGGCAACATAGCAGAGCTCTACTTTACAATAAAATTTCTAACATGAAAGAATTATACGTTTTTAATTAAACTGGACTCTTATTCGAGGAAATTGTATAGAACAATTTGTTTATAATCTTTTAACGCACAGCTTAAAAATCGTCACGTGAAACGTTTATAACTCTATTCTTCTACTTAATAATGATTATGTGAGCTTTTCGTAAATTTTACAATTACTTCAATTCATTATGCGATTTAAAACGAAACGCTTTCTGAGTCTTTTAGGAATTGCAGTTTGCTTGATTCGAAATTGCAAAATACCGTCTAGAGAAAGTTATAATCACTATCTGATAGCAGTACATTTTAATTTAAATAGTTTACAATAAAATATTATCGATTTTACACAGCAATAAAGTGAGTAGAGACTTTCAGTTTCGTTACAATAAAAATAATACCATCTATCAAATGTGAATTTGTAAATTTCAATTAAATTATTGCAACTGTTATCTGCTGCAGGGGGTAATTTTTTTAATTTTTATATTAACAATGAAGGCTTTCCTGTCGATGGGAAATTTCGTAATATTAAAAAAAAAAACAGTCAAATGTGAATCTCTAAGCCCCAAATAAACTATTGCAACTGTTTTCTGTTACAGTGGGGTAAACTATAACATTTTTACATAACAATGAAGTGAATAAAGAGGTTTTAGTGTCAATGGAAAGTTTCCTTAAATGAAAAAAAAAAACAAGTTGTCAAAATAATGTAAATCTGTAAGTCTGAAATAAATTATTTTACAATGAAGTGAAGAAAAAGGCTTTCGTGTCATTCTCGTTTGATTAAAAAAAATTTCCAACTGTGACAAGTGAATTTGTAAACTTCAAATGAATTATTGCGTTTTCTGCAACAGTGGGGTATTTTTTTAATTTTTACATGAAGGCTTTCGTGTCAATAGAAGGTTTCGTTATATTAAAAAAAGACAACTGCCAAATGTGAATCTGCAAGTCTCAGATAAATAATTGCAAATGTTTTCTGTTACAGTTACCTACGACCACTACTGTAAATGACGAATTACGCACGACACATACATTAAGTAAGCGGGTATTTACAAACGTCGTGCGTAAAGTAAGAAAAACGCACAACGCACCTACTTTACGCACATTTGTAGTTAGATCCACGTAGCCGCATCACATTAGATTGACAGTCGTCGAAATTGCAAATGTCATTGCCGATTATTTTGAACTTGAATAATAAGGTAATTTTTGTGGTCGTAGATAAAGTATAGTACAAAACTCGAGTTGTAAAGTAATTACGCTGCGATTCGGCTCATGCGCAACTTTTCCACCGTGCGTAATTTGCTATTTACAACTCTCGTTATGTAATATACTATTACATAACAATGAAATGAATAAAGAGGTTTTAGTGTCAATGTAAAGTTTCGTTAAATGAAAAAAAAACAAGTTGTCAAAATAATGTAAATCTGTAAGCCTGAAATAAATTATTTTACAATGAAGCGAATAAAAAGGCTTTTGTGTCGATTTCGTTAGATTAAAAAAATCTCCAACTGTCAAATGTGGAATTGTAAACTTCACATAAGTTATTGCGAATGTTTTCTGCTACAGTAGGGTAATTTTTTTTATCCACTATCACATTATAATTGGAATTTTATTTATTAATAAAATGCTATCTAAAACACTTATACAATAAATAACTGTTACTTTTACATAATGAAGGTTCTCGTGTCAGTGGGAAGAAAGGTGGGAAGTTTCGTTATATTAAAAAGAAAAAACAACTGTGGAATGTGAATCTGTAAACCTCAAATAAATTATTTCAAATGTTTTCTGTTACAGTGAGGTAAACTATCATCATTTTTGCATAACAATAGAGTAAATAAAGAGTCTCTTGTCTCAATTAGAAGTATCGTTAGATTAAAAAAGAAAAACTAGCTGTCAAATTTGAATTTGCACACTCAAATAAATTTACACTTTATTGTTATGTAAAAATTGTAGTAGTTACTCGAATATAGCAAAAAACATTAGCATTAATTTGCGGAGCGTTCTAGAAAACAGGACATGTCCATTTTATATGAAAAATGGAATTTTAGTGGTTAAGAGTCAAGAATTTAGTGGTTTCAATAAAATATGTAGATGTAAGCAATTCAAATTGATCATGCGCTATTTTAAATGCTTAGAAAGTTAGGGTATTCAATAAAAACTTGACAAATTATAATTCTTAAATGTAATATTGGTGTTCAATCAAAGATGGATATGTCCTGTTTTGCTAGAACGCTTCTCATTTATTTGGAGCTAACAACTTCACACTGAAAGCTGATTTTTTGAATCTATCGAGGTTTCCAATTGTCTCGAAAGCCTCTTTATTCATGTCATTTTTACGCAAAAATGATAATAGTTTTTACCTCACAACACTAGGTGTCCTACGCCATGTGTTCACCTTTCTAAAACTTTAATTTTTTAATCGACTTATATGAAATTTGGAAAGGATAAATTAAATCAAAAAATGAATGTTCCGACATACTTTTGAGCACAGTAGATCTTCCGGTTTCCTTGAAGGTGATGTCAACTTTTTTATTTTATTTTAAGTAGAACACCTTACAGGTATACTTTTACATGTCGATGGTCCTCTGGAATAATGGCACAACTCAAAAACTTAAATTTTAGAGAAGCAATTTAAAAAATTTCATATAGTACACCGTTTTACGCTGAAATAAGCTAACACTTTTCTACTTGTGTGGTGTGTAGCGGTTCAGTATGTAAATAACGTAGTGACGTTTTGTCACATAAAATATACTTGCAAAAGGAGTGTAATACGCGCAATATCTCAAAAAGAGCAGTTTTTGAGTTGTGTCCTTATTCCAGAGGGCCATCGATGTTTGGAATTTGTAGATCATTGCGAGTCCGAAAATATAATTATCACCAGGCCATTTTAGTTTCCATGACAACGAAAAAAAAACTGTTTTCCAATCTAGAAAGCTAGAAATTGTGTTTTTTCGTTAGGCTGCGATCAATAAGTAATTCGAGAAAATCACTCCTTTGATTATATTTTGATTTTTAAAATTTTTGTAACATTTGAAATTTTCATTAGGTCGTAACCCATTTTTTAATGGAAACTCATGTGTTTCTTAGTCTAGCTCAACAGAATTCTTTTTTGTTGAGTACTCTGATACCAAATACTTAATACTTCCGCCGAAACCGGAAGTTCTACTGCGCTCAATAGTATGTTGCAAATTTCATTTAATTTAATTAAAATTAATTTTAATTTAATCCCTTCCAAATTTCATGTAAATCGATTAAAAAATAAAAATTCTAGAAGGATGAACACATGGCGTGGGACACCCGGTATAACAGAAAACAATTTTGCAATCACTTATTTAAAGCTTACAAATTCACATTTAACCGCTGGACTTTTTTAAATATAACGAAACCTCCAATTCACACGAGAACCACTTTATTCACTAGATAGCAAAATGATATTAGGTTTGTTCCAGCAACAGTTCGTCACTAGTTCGAAACCGTTAAAAGCATGCAGTTATGAAAATTGTACATTTGACGGCGCCGTTAATATCGGTCATTACTTCGGTGGGCAACTGTTTTTAATGGTTCCGAACTAGTCAGAAAATGCTGCTGGAACAAACCTATTAGTTTGCTCCATTATAGCCGAAAACTATTGCAATAATTTATTTGGAGCTTACAAATTCACACTCTAGGCTTTCAATTGATATGAAAATCTCTTTATTCACTAGATTATAATGTAAAAATGATATTAGTTTACTCCGCTATAGCCAAAACCATTTGCAATAATTTATTTGAGGCTTACAAATTCACATTGACAGCTGGTTTTTCTTTAATTTTTTTAAACCTAACGAAGCTTCCAATTGATACGAAAATCTCTTTATTCACTAGATTGTAATGTAAAAATGATATTAGTTTACTCCACTATAGCCAAAACCATTTGCAATAATTTATTTGAGGCTTACAAATTCACATTGACAGCTGGTTTTTCTTTAATTTTTTTAAACCTAACGAAGCTTCCAATTGATACGAAAATCTCTTTATTCACTAGATTGTAATGTAAAAATGATATTAGTTTGCTCCACTATAGCTAAAAACATTTGGAATAATTTATTTGGGGCTTACAAATTCGCATTGACAACTGAAGTTTTTTTTTTTTTTTAATGAAACGGAACTTCCAATTGACACGAAAACCACTTTATTCACTAGATAGTAACGTAAGAATACTATTAGTTTGCTTCACTATAGTGAAAAACATTTGCAATAATTTATTTGAGGCTTATAAGTTCACATTGACAGCTGTAATTTTTCTTTAATATTTTTAAATCTAACGAAGCTTCCAATTGATACGAAAATGTGTTTGTTCACTAGATTGCATTGTAAAAATGACATTAGTTTGTTCCACTATAGCTAAAAACGTTTGCAATAATTTATTTGGGGCTTACAAATTCACATTCACAGTTGAAGATATCTTTTTTTTTTAATGAAACGACACTTCCAATTGACTCGAAAACCACTTTATTCACTAGATAGTAACGTAGAAATGCTATTAGTTTGCTCCACTACAGCCAAAAATATTTGCAATAATTTATTTGGGGCTTACAAATTCACATTGACAGCTGGAAATACATGCAATTTATTAACTATTGAGTGAACGCACGGAAATATACATAGTTCAAGGTTATGTTACATTTGGCAACACCGAAGGATCTCATCTAATCTCATAAATATCATTTTATACACTAACGGATCTAGTCTGTACATGTTTTTCTAACGGATCTCGTGTTAGTCAATGTTTATCACAGAAAAATATACTCTGAATTTGTTTACCCCTCTGTGGCAGTAACGCTTTGAGTCACCATTTATAGGCTATTGACGTAAAATATACTCTGAAAAATAAAATCCCTATCCTATGGGGGATCTCAGGTTGTCCAAGTTTTATCCGGATCTCGACTTGGATTAAAAATGTATATATATATATATATATATATATTATATATAAGTTGATACAATCAAATTTTCAGTATTTCATATTGATACCTATTATTTGCAGTAACAGACAGGACAGCCACTTTCGTATATTAATAATATAAAATGGTTTTGAAAAGTAAACTGAAGCAAAAATAAATACGATATGTTGAATGAAAAATCGTATTTTTTGGTTAAACGATGATATTTAATCTTTCATTAAAATCAAATCACAATAAGACTGTACATACATGTGTTGAGTACGCGATTAATATAAATTAATTATATTGTATACATACCTTCAATGAAATTATTACAGAGGTATTCAAATAATTTGAAACGATTCAAAATTAATAAACAATATTTTTCCAAGTCCGGATTTTTTAAATAATTATTCATTTATTGATATTTTAGAATCAAATATCTCACAAACCGCTCATCCAAGTATCAAAATGTTATATATTTCTGAAATCAGCAAACAATAATATTTCACTACATTGAACAATGTATATTGTATTTAGGGAATCCAATCCCGGGATCCCGAGATCGGAAATCCCGGGATTTGATTTCGGGATCCCGAAATCCCGAAATAATCTCGACTTATTAGCATTGTGTTCAAATGGTTTATATGCAGTATGTGGTTTTGAAATTCTTTCAAATCAAACGATTTTAGGTACATAAATGCATGATCCAATCGTTACTCTTTATAAAGTATTAATTTATAAAGTATACACGTAGGTTTTCTCCAACATGAGTTTTGCAATATAAACGAACGATTTAGAGGAATCTGATCTGTCAGATCTAATAAATCTGTAATAAACGAACGCACGTACCATATGAACTTTAAATTTTATTTTTTAGTCGATTGACATGAAATTCCAAATATGTCATTTGATAAGTATGTTTTCCATCACATTGAAAAAGAACGTTTTTGTTTTTCAACCATGATTCATGTAATGAACGCTGTAATGCGATGGAATAAATCGATAAAATAATTATTTTGCTTTTTAACATTTTTACAGCATTTCAAATTTCATCAGGACCGGAACTCATTTCTTTTAATGGAACCTGATGTGTTTCCTGGTCTAGCTCAATTTTCTCCCGAGTACACTAATAATAAATATTGCACTCTTTTTATTAAATCATTTAAAATAAATGTTTTATTTTTTCGTGCTCGTTTAATTATGTTTCAAATATATTTTCCGTTGTCATGGAAAGCAAAATTAACAAATGATGTATATTCGGACTCGCAACGATCAGTAGATTCAAAACATGTAAAAATATATAGGATACTTATTCTATTTAAAATAAGAAAGTTCATATTACTTCCGGCGAAACCCGAAGTCCTATGATGATCAATGGAACGTTAGAAAATTCATTATTACGTATAATTTATATTTCTAAATTTCATTTCAATCTATTAAAAACAGACGGTGTGAGACATCCGGTATTTGTTATTATTTTGTTAATAAATATCGATTAATTTTACTACATACATATTTGCAATATATTTTGTAAAAATATGAAACTGTTCGGAGGAACACTGAATCCCGGGATTTATTTCGGGATCCCGGGATTATCAGTTTCGGGATCCCGATCTCGAAACGAGATCCCGATCCCGAAAATTGGATTCCCTAATTGTATTCCATTTAAAAAAAAAACAAAAATTGTAATTTTTTCTCCCCTTTGCGATGCGCTTTTGTTTTTTGTGAGAGCTCTAAAAAATATTACATACAAAATCCCACAACTAACAAAGTTGTTCTTATGTCTTAAAATAATACTTCTAGGTAGGCTAAAAAGTATTTAAAAGTTTTCAATAAATTGACGAATAACACAAAAACTAGTAAACCAATTACACGATATTTATATACAGTGTCTTATAGACAGTGTATGTTTGTTATCAGGGTGACTCAAGGATTAAAAATTTGGAAAAATATACAGGGTGTTCCATTTAAAAAAATTATATTTTTTTGTCCACCCGGTATATATAAAACGCTACCGCGAAACTGCTAGTATAGGTGAAATCTACATAAAAATCCATATAAGACCAATTTTTAAATTTTTTGAATCGGTTAATAATTAAAAAAATAAACCTTTTGTTTTTATTACGTGCTACAATTTTGGTCACAAATTAGAAAAAGCAGCCATTTTGATTTTTCTATTTTTTACTAAACCTTAACAAGTGTCAAAATTTGCAAAGAGGCAAAAACGTTCACTAATGAATGACTCTTTCTAAAAATAAAATATACATATACAGGGTGGAGCATAGAAACCTGACGTATCAGTTTAGTAGTTTAGATAAAACATCTAATCTGTGTACGGTTGGTTAAATACAAGTGTAAAGTCAAATCAAAAATTAACAATATTAATAAATTTTGAAACTGTTTACCATTCTAGAAGAGATGTTCTCACCAACACTGCCCAAGGAAGACTTAAATTTTACTGAAAACTTGCCCCACTTATATAGGGAAACAAGCCAACAAAAACATGCCCCAAAAGAAAATCTAACCTCAAAATGCAAAATTAAAAATTCAACAAAAGTAAACTGAAAAATGCGACTCTATATAATCCAAAAGTATAACAATTAAACTAACTCTTCGTAGGCCAGCCTATTAATCCCAGACGAAGAGCCTCCACTTTCAGCATCTTCACCTTCGCCCCATCAGGAAGGTGGAGCAGATATCGGCGCTTGTTCCCACGGCGGTCCTTTAGGAACTCACGAGGAAGCTTTTTAACGGCTTCCTCGAATTCAGCAGCCTCCATCTGCTGAGGTATAGGCGTTTCTAAATCAGGAAACCCAACCTCCCTGACCGATGCGTTTGGGACTTCAGGCATCAACATAACAGGCCTAGAAGGTGGTGTGGTATAATCAGGCATGGCCTCGGTGTCCGAGTCATTTCCAAATAGCTCTATGAACTTGTTTTTTAACCAATTGGCCGTAGTTATTGGGGTAGTTGGTGAGTCGAGACTCAAAGGACCGTCTTCCAAGTTAGGTAAACTCTGCATTTAACAAAATAGAAATATAAGTAAAAGAAAAATCTTAATGAAACTTAATTTTCAGAACTCTAGGGGACCCTTTTATACAAACATAATGGAAAAAATGGCACCAAAAGCCAAGAGATGAAAAATGAACGTTTTACAAAATAAAACAAATTCAAAGTGCGTATCCTTTTCATTAAAGTTTTATTATCCTAGAAAGGAAATAACACAGCAATATGTACCTATTTTTTAAAAATAAAATTTAACTGTCCGTGCATTTTTTTGAAATATCAAAAATGATTCAATTACGAATTTTATTCCACACTTTTGAAACTCATTATAATGATTATACGGAAATTAATAGCTTTGTTCGCGGAATAAATCCCGAACTTATCCGCAATGGATTCTAACCTGAACAATTTAAAATTTAAACAAAATTCGGCATTTTTGTTTTCCACGAACGATTTCTAACATATTAGAAATATTATAGCGTTTTCGATTCACTTGCATCGATTGCACTCAGTGTATTTGCATCTTCTTTTAACCTCATGTAATAACACGAGATGAAGATATTCTGAGTGCGCACTAGTGCGGTCAATCGAAAACGCTATTAAAAAACGATTCAAAAATAGTTTGCGGAAAACAAAAATCCCAAATTTTGTTCAAATTTTGAGTTGTTCAGGTTAGAATCCATTCGGTATAAGTTCGGGATTAGCTCCGCGAACAAAGCTATTAGCATTTTTGACTGACTGCTACAGAGCTCTGAGAGTATCTCTATCTTCTGTTCTTACATGAAGTTAAAACAAAATGAAAATACCCATAGAGAGCGCTCTAGAGCGATCAGTTGAAAACGCTATAATTTTTTTCAATAAACGTACACTTGATGTATTTTGATTTTAGTTGCATCTTACATAACCTTTACATAACTTATTCAGTCAACACAACACTTTTATGTTTAGAAAATAGCGCGCCTTGTATTATTTGGCCACGCCCCCACGCACGTCGCTCGGGCACAGTACAATGTAAGGTACTAAATCAACACTCTGTACAGATAACGCAATCCCATTCCTCTCGTGAGAGGATTGAGAAACAAAGATAACAAATATAATCATCGCAAGTGCAATAAGGAAGACAACTGTTTTAGGGAATTCTGTTCACCGCAATGTCACTGGTTTCAATTTAAAAGTGTATTAGGTTATGTCTAGTTAGTTATTTACCAATCAAAAAGTTGTTATTTTGAGAAGTGCAGAATGTTTCTTTTACGAAAAAGGCGGAATTATTAAATGTCATGCGATAAAAGGTTGGGATGCGATATTTAAACTCAATTTTCTTAACCACTCAGTAACTTTGACAAACGTCACTTCAAATAAATTTCCAAGTGTTTTTTATCCCTAGATGAGAGGAATGTGCGACAAGGATAGATATAAAAAATCACTAAATGCGTTCGTTACCTCTATACGAAGTATGTTGATTTAGTATACTGGTGCTTAAAAGTATCCGAATGAAAAGCAATAAAATAGTTCGAATTTGACCCTTGTGGTAAACTTCCACAGTGCCAGGCGGTCACGCCGGTCGTCCGAATACTTTTAAACACCAGTATACCTTAGTACAATGCGTTGATATATTTTTTAGATTAGAGGAGTCTATGAAAAGTAATACCTAAGTCGTAGCTTAAATGAAATTAACTTGTGAGCTTGGGGAATTAGTTGGGAAAAATTAAAAAAAAAAACCGTCAAAATTGAAATGTCAAGATATATTTGACGATAGTAGAAAAAATCTTCCAGTTGAATACATAAGGCTTTGTTAAAACTCTTTAACATGATAAATTAAACATTTCAAATGCCGTTGGATTGCTTGCTGACCCATGACTATAGTGTTCAAGAGCGTTTAAACAACTAATAGATTTGACAGGGGTCAGGAAGCAAATGTCAGAATAAAAGTTTTGAATCAAGCTAAGAGTCTGATTTTGTTTTTCATAGCCTCCCCTTATCTAAAAAATATATTAACGCATAGTAGTTACACTCTACACAATCGGATGTTACCAAACATCCTTTGCGCAAGTTACTGCGCAGATGTCACACTCAGTTGGTATCAATCAGTCTTCTATTTTCGTCCTATTTTAGTTAATAATAGGTTGATAGACAACTAAAATGAAACTCTGTTGTATACAGGCCAGAGCTGTGCGAGTATTTACTGTTACAAATACAAGTTAATTACAAGCACAAGCACTTTTGGATTCGTACTTGTGCTTAAGCACAATTAATTACAATTGTGCTTAGTACTTGTACTTGTATTTATACTTGTGCTTATTACCGCAAGTACACTTCACAGCTGTGCGTATACTTATGGTTATACGTACAGTCGTACAAGTATTAAAATGTTAATGTTAACATTTACAAAATAACGCAAGATAAATAAAAATGAGATTGTCCAAAGTGAGGTACTTGCAATTAGTTTTAGAATATAATGAGATTGTTTTTCCATAGTTAGGTACTTGCAATTAGTTTTAGAATCAACAAATGCACATAATAAAAAGTGAGCAAATAAAAATCAGATTAGAGTAGGCGATGCAAAGAAAATGTATGTCTGTGATTAACTGAATTAATTAATGTAATACATTCATGGACTGTCAAATTTATTGACATTTTATTTAATCACAGACATACATTTTCTTTGCACCGCCTGCTCTAATCTGATTTTTATTTGCTCACAGGTTATATCTATCGCTGAGTTATTTTTATTTTCCGCATATTCCTTGATGATGCGATACGTATATGTACATATCTAGAGACACGCGGCCTATCTGCGCGACAAAATATTGATGCTTCATAGTCTGGCCGGCAGCGAGTCGTACCCCCACTAATAAGTATTTATAAGCCCGAGTCCAAATACAAATACTTTTGGATTTGTGCTTGTATTTAAGTGCAATTAAGCACTATTGTACTTGTGCTTGTTGTATTTATAAGTAGTACTTGGCACAGCTCTGATACAGGCCCTGGAAAGTGTTTTTATAGCCAAATTTCCGCTATTGGCGCATGGTGTTCTTTATTTCATCAATAAGCCCGTTTGATGGCATCAGTTCCATCAAGTCCGTTCTTTTATTGCTTGATGGATCACTCAGATTCATCAACAGTCGTTCCTTTATTCCAGTTGGTTGTAATCAGATGGCATCTCAGATCCATCATTCGTTTAAGATGTTTAAAAGTTCGGTCTGACGGTAAATGGTATACATTTGAAAGTTTACTTACTCATTTATTTTGCGGGTCTAACAAATGTTTTCGAAATTGTAAGAAATTCTTTCAAGTATCTTTATTTTTAATTAAAGTTGTTTCTTGTCCGATGAAATTTGTATCACAAAATCTTTTAACCGGACACTAAATCTCGCACTATACACTATACACTGACGAAGCTGTCGAACGACGGTGAAACGTTAAGTGTATAGTGCGAGATTTAGTGTCCGGTTAAAAGATTTTGTGATATTTATTTTTATTATTATTATTTAATTATCTTTATTTTTTGCAGAGTAAAAGAAGTCACTTTTTTAATATCTCCACTCTTTGAAAAGTGAAATTTGGTTATGTTTACACTTTGTGTCTTTTTTCAGAGAGATACATATCTCTGAATAATCATTCGTGTATGTAATGTGAATTTATTTATTAATTAATACATTTTGCTATTATCTGTCACCTAACCTACAAATAATTCGTCCGTTTACCCCTCCACAAATTTACGGTTTCAAACCTTCATAACACACTTCATAATTTCGAACCAGTTGCGTGTGTGACGTCACTATTGTAACACTAAAATGTATTTTGTGTCTACAAAATGATCTGCAACCAATGATTTTAAGGACGTAAATAAAATATCTACTTTTTTGAGGTTAGAAAGAATTTCCAAGTGAATTTCAGTTGAAGGCAAAGCGTTCTTTTATTCGTAGTCTGTTGTATCCATCAGTAGATGACGTTACTGCATCAGGTCCCAACACTGATGCTAATCAGAAATCTGCGTTAAAATAAAGCATATGCCCCAAGATAGGAAACGGCCATAAGAAATACATTGGGAAATACGACCCTTAAAAATAATTAAACATTCTAGTAGTTAACATCTGAATCACCAGATAGCGTGTAAAATGCGTCAAAAAGGAATTAAACACACACTGAAAAATCAAAATCAAAGCTAATTTGCTAAGATTATTATACACGATAAATTTGAAAGACATGTAAATGTATACCATGCAATTCAAGAAAGTTGTTAAAATGCGCTTTAAAATTGCTGTTTGTGAAAATCACCAAAGCTACAGAATCACATCAAAATGACTTTTGATCTCGTCAATTATAACGTGTTCTATATTACCGATAGGCAGCGTCAGTGTTAACATGAGACTACAGATGGCGCGACAATACGATGGTCGCTTCGTTTCCTATCTTGAACTTTCTGATCCCTGATATGCCCATTAACATTCACTGACGTGTATGTATGGCCGTTTCAATTCGCTTAAAATTCAGTTCCGAGAAAGCATGCCATGGAGTACCCCTCAGCTCTCCCTATTAAAGATACTACAGAACTACTCATAGTAGCTTTGTTTTGGTTCCAACTTGGAACTGTTCGCACATGCGTATTATGCTTTTAGTGTTTTGGTTCGTTCAGAATCAGTTCCGAACTAACAATTCACTGTTTTGTTTAATTTCTGGAACTGTTCCATAACCGTTCTAGAACAGTTACAGCAGTTCCTACTAAAAGGTAGGAACTGCGATATGGAATTCCGAGTTCGTACGTGCGCAAATCTTATGCAGTCAGTATTGCTGTATTATATTAATCAAAATAAGCTTCATATAATTAACTATTCATATAATTATGAAAAAATAATGGAAATGTTTTTATAAAATACTTTTGCCTAAAATATAATTTTGAATTGGGTATTGATTATACATGGATTATTCAATAACTAATCCAAAATATGTGAGTAGAGTTAAAATTAACATAGTATTTTTATTTACAAGGTAGTTTATTACAAGTAGGTAAAATGGACTCTAACTTCTGTTTTGGTTTATGCAGTACCAGAACTATCACAGAACTGTTCTAGAATTGAACGTTCAAGCGCAACCAGTTCTGCACAGTTCGGGAATCGTTCTGAAATAATAACCAAAACAAAGCTAGTAATATAGTAACGTAATGACACGAGCGTCTGGCTGCAGATCCACCTACAGCCAATCAGAACAAGGATAGGTCAAATTAGCAATCAGAAGCGTATACCACGCTCTAGCCAATTAGAATAAGGCAAAGTAATTCAAATTTTTTAATTCATACTTAGGAATGCAGTTCCAATAATAGTGGTGTGATTCATATTAAACGGTACTATTGAGCTGGTGAACCAAAGGAACGTTTTAGCTTAAAGCGGGAAACACATTGAGGCGGTTGCGGTGGCGGTGGCGATGAAAACCGTTCACATGTATGCGACAAAATAGATTGCCAATGAATTTACGTAACTTTACCGTGATCGCTCGCATGTGAACGTTTGTGACCGCCATCGCCACCGCAATCGCTACCGCAACCACCTCAATGTGACTCCCGCTTAAAGCTGGAAAAAGAAATACAGCAATGAATGAAAATACTTTTATTTGTCATGTTTGTGGCTCAATATACATATAAGTCAAATATAACTAATTTTAAATATTTAAACAAAAATAACATTGTGGAAAATGTTGTCAGCAAAATAAAAAGTTTAGAAACTAATTGTGATTTTACATTTACAAAATTTGAAAAATTAGAAAATGAAAATTTAGAACGCCATTTAGATGTCGACCATAATGTTAAACAAGACATTACATTTTGGCAGTATTGATGTACCACTGGCGACAGAAAAAATGAAGACAAGTCTTAGCAGTGATTTTAACGTTTTTTTTTAATAATGTAAGTGAAACTTCTAATTCAGTTTGCAGTCGTTTCCATAGCAATGTGTTTAATATAATTTTAATCAAATATGGCATTATCGTAGATAATCATGCTAACATCCTATGTTTCAGATTGAAAACTGCTACTACCTGCGACAGTATGTATATCACAACTGATGATGCTGCAGAACAAGAAAGTGTTGTACAAGAAGTTACTAATTGGACTATTAATTCTGATGAAAGTAATTATACTGTGAAAAAAATTAATTTGAGTAGCAGCCATGAATATATAAATTGAAATGTGTTATATCTGAAATGTTGCATGCACGTATATTCTTGTACATGCACAGATTATTTAATACATGCTATTGTATGTAAACACATACATAAAGTAGGTATTATTAACAAAAAAGGTATAGATATCCACAAGTAACGAAGTTCTCAATAATTAAGACAAAGAGGAAATACAAATGTCTTTAAAAACTTTAAAAAGAAATAATAATTTACAAACAATACACACAGAAATTAATAATAACATTACTGAGGTTTCAGAATATTGTAAAAATAGTAAAAACTACGACTTATTATCTAACATAAGCAATTACTTAAAATTAATGAATAAAATGGTTAACAGGGTCCAGCAAGACAAATCAAAAAATAATAATCAATAATAAATAAATAAGAAAATTGATTTTCAACCTAGGTAATTTATATAAATTATAAATATAAATATGTTCCATATAAATTTATTGGAAAATTCAATTTACAAACACTGAACATCAGCTTTCATCGTCTGATCATTAGATTATTCTTTCAAACTTCTATGTATTTATAATGCATACTCAGGACTTAATCGTTTACAAGCAAATTTATATGGAACTCACCATAGGTACAGTGCTCGGCATTAAAAATAAAACGTTCTGCCAACCCAAAGCCTAACTAGCACTCGAAGCCTCACTTCTGTTGAAAAATTCTGCCTTGATAAAATATGATCATATTTACTCTTTATCAATAAGATTCATTATTTTCGAACGAGTTTGTGGTTTTTTGGTTAGTTTTTAATGTCAAGCACTGTATAGGTGTTTTTTTTTTATATTTGTACCCTATCTATATACTTTAACACCTAGAGAAAAACTGTAAATACAAAAGTTGTAGGGATTTATATGTATTATTTTTTAGAGTTTTCAAGCTCCTAAAGTAAACCTACATGTGGGGTGCAAAAAAAACCCTGTACATACAAACATTTTAAATTGCTTCGTTTTTTACAAAATAATTTATAATTCATTTTAGATATCAATCAACAAAGAAAAAAAGAAATGCCATAATTCGTCTAGAAAAACCTTTCCCAAAAGAAGTAGATTAAATTCATAGCATGTTAAATGAGAATTAGAATTATATTCCAGAAAAAAGTGTGCATTTTCAGTGTCCGTTAAAAGGATTCGTATTACAAAAGATTAATGTTAACTATAGTAACTAAAGTACCAGCCCTTATAGTTTTAATAAAATCATTTTCCAAGCGATTTAAAACTGCTACTTATGTAGCTATTTAGTTGAAAGTTTCACTGAAATTAGAAATGGACCACCTTTAAACTCTGTTTCTTCTGATCAGATGTTGCACTGAAATAAAACACGTCTCATTAGAGTTCAAAGTGTCAAGCAATTTTCTTATCGTATGTATTGTATTTTAACGACAGTGCTATTGATGCCATTCTTGAAATATAACACAGTATCCACCCTGACCCGATGTTCAAATGAATATTACAATTGGCATTGGATATCATATATTTTTAATTGCTGTAAGTAAAAATAATAATATTAATACAAAAGAAACATAGAGTATGGTATAAAAGCCAGATTGAGTTTCTGCTGGTTTAAGGATCTCCGAGTTCTAACTGGTAGCATGCTGTAAAATATTTAACACGATTTGCTGTGTCGGTGCAAAATCCATATTCATGACATAACAGCTGATCTTGTGTACACTAAAAATTTACACGTTGTAATCATAATTTTACAGAATGAGTTTCAACTTTAAAATATTGCGGCCTAACTTATGTGTCAAATTATTAACTACCAAAGTAAAAGCGAGGTTATGAGCACCATGACGGCCTGATTACGGCTACCGTACCAGTTACCATATTTTTTTAAAGATTCTCTAAGTTTTAAACGTTATTTTGTTTCACCAGCTTAATTAGTGTCTTTTAATGTGAACCACACCACTATTGGAACTGTATTCGTAAATTTGAATTCGAAAATTTGAATTACTTTGTCTTATTCTAATTGGCCACAGTGAATTATAATGTGATTGGTAATTTGAGCTATTCTTGTTCTGATTGGCTGTAGGGGGATCTGCAGCTAGACGCTCGTCGTAATGACAACTGCTATTACTTAAAAACTCACAAGAGGCGCTGAGGGGAGTACCCGTCAAAATTTTTAAAAGTCGAATTGAATCGGCCATACATACACGTCAGTGAATGTTAATGTTGCTGGCCATGATATGCCCAATATACTGTGGCTCGGGGCTATTCTAATTCTCGCACCTACAGCAGGGGTGCGTTCGAGAACTTTACTTGAGAGTAAATTTTACAATTGAGAGGGGGGTATTAAAGTAAGGCAAAGTTACTTTTACTCTTCAAGCGTCTGTTGTTTGCGTATGTCATATGTCAGCAGTTTCAGGTATAACGGTTATAACCAAAATCTATAATAACAAACTATAGGGACCATGCACATGCGAAGCCAGCGCCACCAATGACCATATTCTGCATTAGTGGTATGAAAATACGAGTTGTTTCAAATTATTAGCGTACATTTGAACTTGAATATTGTACTGTATTTCAGTACCAGGAAGTTCAAGTATTATGTACTACAATCGTAAATTGTCATAAGAGTGATATTATTCCCATGCAATGAGTCTCAAGGAATATTTTCATATCACAATTCACAAATCACCACGCCAGGCGGCGCTGAACGCAGAGATGTCCATGGCGCCTATAAGCGGTTGTAGAGAACATTTTCTACTTTCTTTTTGTATTGTACTTTTATTTTGCAAGTATACTAACAGTAATCATTTAATCCCACTAATGAAAAATACGTATTATTTTCAACATAAAGTAGATTACGAAATATTTAATTAAATGAGAGTTCTCAGAACTATTTTGTTCATAACTAATAAATTTCCAGTAGTATCATGTCTTAAAAGCAAGGCTTTTTATTAAAGAGAAAATAAAAGAAAACAGTTGTGATTATTTCCATTTTCATCGGGAAATAAAATATAATTTTCAAGAGCAATAAATTCGGCGTCAATCTCCATACTCAGTAGCAACAAGTATGTAAATAGTATCTTATAATACAAGTGCATAAGAAAGCCTTTAAAGCACGCGCGACGGGTTTAAAAGCGCGACGCGCAGCGGAGCGCTTTTAACGGCGCAAGTGCTTTAAAGGCTCTTATGCACATGTATTATACGATATTTTTTATTATACCTGCGCTAAAATGTGAAAATTAGAACCACATTAAAATTTAAATTCATTTTGTAAAGTTGTCTGTGGATCGCATTTTGAATCGTTAACGTGGAGATTGTATGTGTTGTTCCCTAGGCAACTTTAAAACACGGCGTGCTTTAATCGCCCATTTCCGCACGCTTTTTAGTTTTAAAAACAGGGATTTTGTTTCAGGTATAATAAAAAAATAATAATAATAATAAACCAGCACGCATCTAGTACGCAAGTCAATTTTTGTTACGATTTTTGGTTACCTTCAACGCGACACTTTTGAAGTTCTCGGACGCGTTACTGCTCTCCTTTTAGTGCGCCAAACAATTCGCGATGTAAGCCAGGAGCTCGCCACGTGGTGGTAAAATTTGGAAGCCTCGTTTTAAACGGGTGAGCTTGTGAAATGATTATTTTACTGTTTCTATTTTTTACTCATATGAGTAACATTTATTGCTGCGCTCCGGGATACAAATCTTCACCTAAGAAAAACCCCGAAATTTCCTTTTATGAATTCCCTAAGCTTGGGAAAAGAAAAATGTCTCTGATCAACAAAATGGGGTTAAAACGATTAAGGTTCACTTTTAAGACTATTTTTAGTAAGTAATAAGTTTAGGATGTATTGTATTTTAACCTGAACTTTAAATACATTTATCACTTGCTCACTAACAAGTTTCTCTGCCACTCTAAAATAAAATAAAACACATTTCACACACTAATGACTTTATATTAAACAAAAAGCCGAAAAAACTTACTAAATGTTTGCTTTATACGAGTTGAAGGCTTTATTTATCAACAGTTGATAGTTAAGTCGTTAAGTTATACCTGGTATTCGGGTTCCAGTTTGCCCACCAGAGGCGCTGGCATCTTAACTTGCCCTCCGACGACTAATCTAGGTAGACTGGGCAAGCGAGCTTTAAAATGTAGCTAACAAGTTCACAGGAGTAAAAGGGGATCTGTTTACTAAGACTAACTTAGTGATTGGTTACTTTCAAATTGCAGTCGATAATTTTCGGGGGATGTCGTGTAACGCAACAGAACTCATAGGCGTACATACTAGTTTTATTGCCTGTATTTGTATTTAATGAATTAATTCAATATAATTAACTAATTAATTGAATTAATAATTCTATTTCGTAATGAATAATCTATTATTATTTCAATTACAAAGTATACATATATTTTGTAATATTCGATTTTTACTCCCACTTAATGAACATTATGTGCATTAGGGATGAGTAAACAGTACCCCACCTTTCCTTCCCGCCGCGAGATCTGTTGATGTTGCTTTCAAACAAATCGTCCTAGTTGCAGTGACATTACCAGTCTGGCTTGATTAGCCGTCGACGAAACTTGCGCATCACCAATAATCTCGAGCGACTATTTTTGTAAAAGTTACAGAAAAGTGTTATTATCGAACGCACCCCAGGCCGACAACTGTATAACGAGAAGAATTTACTTATCTTATGTTGGTAGGCTGGTTGTCATCATTCTATTTCCGTCATAACCTAAAATTAAATAAGCTGTCAACATGAAATTACACCGTAAGTAAATATCATGTACAAGCACGTTAACAAATTACCAACATCACTGCGTTACATTAAAAATGGAGCTCAAAATTGGAAGAATACTGTCGAATATCACAACGGTTTATATCCTTCAACATTGTGCAATAAAAATTTAGTGTTCAATAACTACAACCCAAAGGTAAACCAATTCGTTTAGAGAGAAAAATTGCTTTGTAGTTACTGTGTATTTAGTTTGTTAGATTGCTCTCAAGAGAATATGCAGCAGTGTGTTCTGTATTGCACCGTTCTGGCCTGCGCAGCATCAATGATCTGCCAAAGTACTTGAACGTTAGGCAATTTAATTCTTCAGCACAGAATAATCAGAACCCTGCACAAGATCCTAATGATCCTAAGAAACCAAATAAAGATGAAGATGACAAAATTTCATCCCTACTTGCTAAAGCGTTTCTTTGGATGTTATCGGCGTACATGGTGATAGCAATTATATCTCTTATGTTTCCTAGTAGCAATCAACCCGAAGTAAGTTAATTATCTTGTTAATTACAGACACTTGTGAAATTTCTGAATAAGTGTGTCAGAAGATAGAGTCTCAATTAGAATGTGTATAAGAGAAACACGCTTTCTTCGATAGCTCATTTTTTCACAGAGAACTTCTGCCTATTGAGTACTATACAGTGAATTTTTTTTATTTGTGGCCATAGGGATTTACATGCTAAAAATGTGACCTCATGTTAACGTATGTTATGGAACAAATTTTAAGTAAATTTTTGTATTTAGTCATAAATTAAACGATTTACTACAAGATGAACTTTGCTAGAATATCCTAACACATTTGCCTTAATTTTATTTTACTGTGAAAAGTTGAAGAAAATAGACACAAATTATTGAACGAATGTAATCCATGTAGGCTAACATTATTAATTATTTGTCACTGTGATTACTGATAAACCAATTATTGCAACATTAATTTATTACCACTTGTAAAAACTACTTCTTCATACCATTGAAAATTGAGTGGAACTTGTTATAACATACATAATTGATATTTTTAATGCTTGCTTAATAATAAGGGACATTTTCTTTATAAATTTGCAGTGGACAGACATTAACGGAACTTTTCTCTTAATGACATTTCAGCTACCTTGATTTTTAACTTCGGTTAATTCTATGCTTATTAATTTCAATTTCTAACTGGAAAATAATTAAATAGAACATGTTCGTGTTAATCTAGCAATGTGCATTTCGTAGAAAAGTGTTTGATTTATTAATAAAAATAAAAATTTGCTTCAAATTTGTGCCATAACATACATTAACATGAGGTCGAATTTTTAATGTAAATCCCTATGGCCACACTTAAAAAAAATTCACTGTATATTTAAATTATTTTGACATACAGATGTCTGTAAAATAGTGGCAGCATGCAGTTTGAACTTTTTAAATGGAATATTCAGTATATTTTCATATAGAAAGACGTAGCATTTGATTGTCTAAATGGTGGTACAAGAAATATTTATATTTATTTAATCAATTGGGAATAAATTAATATTTTGTTGAAAATTACTTTTTATTACAGTTTAAATATTTATTATAAACATAGTGTTGTACATTAAAGTACAAGGAATAACCTAAGTATAAATTCTTTTAGTTACATTTGTTTGAAAAATTCTATCTTGTTCCATAAATGAGCTATCGAAGAAGCGACTCATCCATACAAATGGATAGAATTGGTGCATGGTTTTACCAAAGCTATTAAACCTGCTCATCACTTCTTGCATTTCACTATCTTTTCAACACTTTAATTTTCCTGAGTACCAGTATATGGAATTGAAAGCACTAGAAAAATAAATACACTTGGTGTTCCCATGACAGCAAACAGTGGGAAATGGGCTTTGCATTACTATGCACTATGTAGAAGTGGAGAAAAAATGGTGTAACTTTTCCATTGAACAAACATACATGCCACACTGTTGTATCACATATGTATTTGCAGGTTGTAAGATATGTTTCTTGGAATGAATTCCTCTACCAAATGCTTGCGAAAGGTGAAGTCGAAGAGATAATAGTCAGACCAGATGTTGAAATTGTAACAATCATACTTTATGATGGTGCTGTAGTTAAAAACAAGAAGGTCCGATAAAATAATTGGAGTAGTAACTGTCAATGTATTTATGGTATTTTAGGCAGAACATAAATCTTACCACATGAATGTAGTCGATATTCAAAAGTTTGAGGATAGGCTGCGAGAAGCTGAGAGGAGACTGGGCATCACAGATGGAGTGCCAGTTATTTATGAACGTGGTGGCGATTCTGCTGGAAAACTTATTCTCTCATTATTTGTTGTGGGACTTCTCGTGTCCATAATAGCTAGAAGCAGAAATATTCGACCTCCAATCAGTATGGATGGATTTGTAAGTTTTAGAAAATTGTATGAGTAGGTGTAGGATTGAATTAAGTTACTAGTTTTGGTCACTTTATTGTAGCAATCACTTTTATTATTTTACAGTAATCGTTTACTTTTTTTTGTAAATGTATTAATTACTCTCTTGAAACTTATATAAATTTAAACCAACAATAGTCAGTGAAATAAACTCTCAAAATTCTTTTTTCAGACACAAATGGGCAAAGCTAAATTTACCTTAGTTGATCCTCTTTTGAGCACTGGAAAAGGCGTTCGCCTTGCGGACGTCGCTGGTTTAAAAGAAGCTAAACAAGAAGTAATGGAATTCGTTGATTATCTGAAAAGGCCTGAATTTTATCGAAGCCTTGGCGCAAAAGTTCCTAAAGGAGCCCTCTTGCTAGGCCCCCCAGGCTGTGGTAAGACATTACTAGCCAAAGCTGTCGCGTCAGAAGCAAATGTTCCATTCTTATCGATGAATGGGTCAGAGTTCATAGAAATGATTGGTGGCTTAGGAGCTGCAAGAGTTAGGTTGATATATTGCTGTAAGACATTTTGTCTGCATTCTTATCATTACACAATTGTATTTTAGAGACTTATTTAAGGAAGCCAAAAAACGAAGCCCTTGCATTATATACATTGACGAAATTGATGCTATTGGTCGAAAACGAAGTGGGGAGCTTACAGGAGCAACAGGAGCTACAGGTGAAAGCGAACAAACTCTTAATCAGCTGCTGGTTGAAATGGATGGGATGATAACAAAAGAAAATGTTATAATATTAGCATCAACAAACAGAGCTGATATTTTAGATAAAGTAGGTGTGATCATGCTTCATATAGTCTTGAATTTACAATAAATTTTTGTTTAAATAACTGTTTTCAGTTTTTAAAATAAAAATTTCTTGAATACTATTGCTAATTAATGCACACAAGGAACTCTATCACGAGCATGAAAAAATGTTATCAACATGAATCCTCCCTTTTTGATAAATCTAAAATTTCTCCAAAACTATGAACTACAAAAGGTTTGATCTGCCTTTAATTTTATGAGATACGAAAAATTCATATTAATCCTGTATTAATTATTAATTTCGCTGTTTTAGTTCTTTAACATTTTTCAATCATCCTTACTTCATTTTTAGATAAATATAATATGAGGTTTAATCATAAGTTAAACATCAATACAAAAATTTATGTTGACTTGCATGACTTTTGTGACTTGCATTAATTACACTATAATTGCATCACTATAATTCCTTTGATGACATATTTCAGATTTATCCTTTTCATTTTCGGTTACAGGCTTTATTACGCCCAGGAAGATTTGATCGCCACATTCTAATCGACCTTCCTGACTTAGAAGAAAGGAAGCAAATATTTGAGCAACATCTAAAAGGCATTGCATTAGAACATTCTCCAAATCACTACTCTAAAGGTTTAGCATATCTTACACCTGGTTTCAGTGGTGCAGACATTGCAAACATCTGCAATGAAGCAGCATTACATGCAGCAAGATTTAAGAAAAATAAAGTTACCAAAGCTGACTTAGAATATGCAGTGGAAAGAGTGGTTGGTTAGTCTTAGTACTCAATATATCTATATTGCTTGCATTTCTTTAATATTATAAAGTAGAGTTCAAAGTATACATATCTTGAGTATTTTAGGTGGTACTGAAAAAAGAAGTCATGCCATGACACCAGAAACAAAGAGAGTAGTGGCTTACCACGAATCCGGACATGCTTTAGTTGGATGGATGTTGAAACATACAGACGCTTTACTCAAAGTTACTATTGTACCTCGAACAAATTTGGCACTTGGTTTCGCACAATACATACCGAGAGACCAAAAACTGCACAGCAAAGAAGAAGTAATTGTCTTTGAACAAAACATTTTAAATTATAAACTATGATTTTTTTAGTTGTTCGAGCGCATGTGTATGACTTTGGGAGGGCGTGTAGCTGAATCTCTAACTTTCAACAGAATCACGACGGGTGCTCAGAATGATTTGGAGAAAGTTACAAAAATGGCTTACGCGCAGGTGAAAGAATTTGGAATGAATAAGAGTGTGGGCCTGATTTGTTTCCCCGAAGAAGAGATTAAAGAAAGGGGAAGAAGGCCATACAGTAAACGATTGGCTGCCATCATTGACGAAGAAGCCCAAAAATTGGTCACGCGTGCTTATAAAAAAACAGAAGAAGTATTGATTAAGAATAAAGATAAATTAGAATTGGTAAGTTTAGAATAGTCAATAAATTATTAAACGTAAATATAATAAATGACTACTTTTATAAAAGAAACGATTAAAATTGGGTTTGAAAGATGGTTCTTTAAAAACATGACAATAGCTACATAAAAAACCGTCATAAAAGTGTCAAAGATATCTTTAGCAAATTACAAATGTCAATCTCAAAAAACTTATGAAGACTGTAACAAAAGAATATAAGAAAAATTATCTTTACTATTACGGAATATTTTTGTCGAGCTTTCGAAAATGTTTACTTTTCTCATCGGAACAAAAATTCGTAAAGTTACCGAATTGCAAAACATCATCCTTGACTCTTTTTGTACTAAATAAAATTCATTTAAAATTACTGTATTAGGAAAATTCATTTTGAGATTGCGAGTAGCTCTTTGATGTGTTTAAATATATTTTTTCTAGCTGGCACAAACTTTATTAAAAAATGAAACGTTAAATTACGATGATGTAGAAGCATTAATTGGCCCGCCTCCGTACGGTAAAAAGAGACTGATAGAACCAGCAGACTTCGAAGAATCCGTTAGAAAAGACGCGGGCGATCCATTCCCTGTAAGCTCGTCCAAAGCGGAAAATTCATCGTCGAAAAACTAAATAAAAATCACTACTTGTAAATACGCTAGCATAATTTAGACAGTAAAACTATGTTTGCTGTAATAAATAAAGAATTTTTGAATTTACTGGTTTTTCAGGGTCCATAAAGATGATAATTTATTAAATTAACTTTTTGTCTTGTTCGTAGCCTCTCCATTGAATGTCAAAAGTTGCGTTCGAAAATTATACGTCGGATGCATCTGGAGCGTATGATCTCATCTTTCTCAATCACGATTTTTATCCTATTTTGTATCTCGCTCATCCGTTTAAAAAAATCTTGTGTTTATAGTATTTCCATGACAACAGGCGATCTTTCACACCCCACATTTAAGTAGTGTGTGAAAAGATCGCCTGTTATCATGGAAATACTATAAACACAAGATTTTTTTAAACGGATGAGCGAGGTACAAAATATATTAAAAAGCGTGAGTGAGAAAGATGAGATCATACGCTCCAGATACATCCGACGTATAAAAAAATCACGTTACCGTTCCTACGAAAGATTTAACGTTTGAAGAACCTACGGCACATGCAAATGCCGAAAAGTGTGAGATTTGTGAACTAATATATTGCAGCTTTGTGCAATAATTGTAATTTACAATGTCGCGTTAAAAATATTATTCCCGTGATTTTACACAATTTATCTCATTACGATAGTCACTTTATAATAGAAGCTCTGGCAAACGTAAACGACGGAAATGTCGAAATTTTAGCAAACACAACTGAAACTTACATATCGTTCTCGAAAAGGGTAGGCGATGTGAAGTTACGTTTCTTAGATTCGTTTCGTTTCATGCCCTCGTCTCTTGAAACATTAGCGAAAAATTTGAAACCAGAACAAGTAAAGTTCGTACAAAAAGCGTTTCCGAATCCGGATTCTTATAAATTAGCAACTCGTAAAGGATGTTTTCTCTATGATTACGTGAATTCTGTTGACAAATTGGAAGAGACAAGTCTTCCCGATAAATCCCTATTTTATAATAAATTACATGGCGAAAACGTCAACGATGAAGATTACCAGCATGCCGGAAACGTTTGGCAACATTTTCAATGAAAACTCTCAGTGAATACGCGGACTTGTATTTAAAAATTGACGTATTTCTATTGGCAGACATTTTTGAAAATTTTAGAAAATTGACGTTCAAAACTTACGGGTTAGATGCGTGTGGATTTTTCACAGCTCCGGGCCTATCATTTTCGGCGGCTCTTAAAACAACAAAAATTGAACTTCCCCTTTTACAAGACATCGATATGATTTTATTTATAGAAAAAGGTTTACGCGGTGGTATAACTCAAGTTAATTCCCGATATGCAAAAGCGAATTCTGTACACATGGGAACCGATTTCGACCCTGATAAGGAAATTAGCGAAATTATTTACGTAGACGCGATGACGACAAAATTACCGTGAGACAAGTTCAACTGGGTAAGTGACGAAAAATTAACGAATCTTTTAGAAATGCTCAGTACGACCGACATTGATTGTTCGATGTATTACGGGGATGAAACGGGTAAATCTTGTATTTTAGAATATCCTGAAGATTTGCACGATTCCCATACATTTTTTCCATTTTGTCCGGAACACATATCCACCACAGGTAAAAAGAACGACAAAAAATTAATGCTAACTTTATGTAATAAAGAGAAGTACGTCCTCCATTTACGCGTTTTACTTCAAAGTTTAAAACACGGCTTAAAATTAAAAACAATTCATCGTGCGATAGAATTTGACGAGAGCAATTGGTTAGAAAAATACATTAAATTAAATAGCGATCTGAGGGCAAAATCTACGAACGCTTTCGATAAAGATTTTTACAAGGGCATGTCGAATGTGGTTTTCGGAAAACTTGTGGAATCTGTACGCAAATACAGAAATATCGTGTTGACAAAGAAATGGAAATCCGCTGAAAAATACACTGCGCCAATAAATTAGGGGAACACCAGAGAAACGCAACTAAAAACTGTAAAATCTTTTTATTTCCTTAACGTAATGAACTAAAAGTTTTTACATGGCTGCTATAACACCTTATTTGCACAAACAATAGTAATATTTCATTACTCAAGTGACAATAATAAAGAAACTCAACGGAAACAATTAAGAAAAAGACAAATTGTCAACAGTCAATAATTTTAAGAACAATTATACTTAAACAGGTGTATAAATTTAATATCGAGTATGACCCCCGCGAGCTTGAATAACAGCTTGGCATACTTTCGATTAACCTTTGGATGTTCTCTTGAGGAAAGTTAACCCACTCGTCCTCGAGGGCCATAGCGAGCTGTTCCAACGTTTCTGGGGGATCCCGTCGATTTCTAACCGCTCTATCCAGTTGATCCCACAAATGCTCAATTAGATTGAGATCGGGGCTGATTGCTGGCCATTCCATCACAGAAATTTCATGGTCCTGCAGAAATCTTTGTGTCTGGGCTGCAGTGTGGGGGAGTGCGTTGTCTTGCTGGAAAACAAATTCGTGACCCGCAAGTGTGGCAGCAGGCACTACATGCTTTTCAAGGATATCTGGAACATATTGTGCTGCGTTCATTCTTTGTCGAACCTCTACAAGTTGAGTACGAGTATCGAATGAAATGCCTGCCCATATCATGACAGACCCCTTTCCGAATTTATCGTATTCCTGGACTAGGTGTTGACGATATCTTTCACCTGGTCGTGCCCACACTCCAAGACGACCATCACAGTTCGTTAATCGAAACCTTGACTCATCGCTGAATAGCACTCGTGACCATTGCCCAACTCCCCAATCAACATGTTCTTGAGCGTATACCAAACGCCGTCTTTTATGCTGCACAGTTAACCGTGGTTTTCGAAGTGGCCTTCTTGATCTTAAATTACCTTCCCGCAACCTTTTTCTTACCGTTTCCGTGCAAACTTGGAGTCCATGGGCTCGTCTAAGATCACTTTGTAAATCCCTGGCCGTAGATACACGTCTCCGAAGAGCGCAAGTAATTAAAAATCTATCCTGTGCAGCTGTAGTTTTGCGTTTTCGGCCTTGTCCGGGTTTTCTCCTATAACTGCTGTCACTACGTACCTATTATAAACTCTGAAGACAGCAGACGCACTAACATTAAGTCTTCTAGCGACTTCCCGAAATTTTTTTCCCCCTTGAATTAAAGTTACAACTTTTACAACTTCTACTTCGCTTAAGTGCCTCATTTTTTGTCACTTACTAAAAATAAGGTTAAATAAACCAATAATGACATTTCTATTCAATTGTTACATTTATCATAGCTTACAGACGTACGTGACTAAAACCTGCAGATTGGTTTTATAGTTAAAAATTTGTTTAGTTTGCTTAAAATATTAGAAAATGTGAAATTTTGCATGCACTCTTAATTCGCGGTGTTACTTTATCACATACCGAAGGAATAATTACATTAATATAGATAATTCAAATAATATAAATATTTTCATATCTGTTCCTCTAATTTATTGGCGCAGTGTATATTAGTCAACCAAATTTCAAAAAAGCTACGATTTTCAATGAGAATCTGGTCGCAATTGAACTGAACAAAACTGGTGCAAGCAATCCGATTGCGTGAAATGAATTTTATAATAGCCCGCTATACATAAATTTCGCTAAACATTTATATCGTGTAGCGGCATTGTCGTCCAGTTTATTAAATAACGTTGATAACAACTTCGAAGAAAATTTTAACTCACTTGTTAACAACTTGAAGATATCCTATCAATCCGTTTTTAAACAAAATTATTAAATCAATGTTTATTGGTGAAGCTCGTGATGGTACACGGTCATAAATCATCGTAACACTGTACATAAAGTTGCCTAATTCATTCGTTTTTGCGAAGTGTTACCGGACCTTTTAATTGCTAATTAAGATCATGTTCCATAAATCAACTATTTTAACCGTGGTTTCGGTTTGCGGTTATGCGTTCCATAAATAATATGTTCCACGGTAACTCGTGGTCATAACCAAAGTAACCATAACAGAAATGTAGTAAGTTGTGGTTAAATCGAAAACCGCCAATTTACGAATTGTAACTAGGTAACTAGTATATAGATATTATTACTCTATGGTATCTACTAATAAGAAATTGACTATTTGAAGATAAATAATTCTTTCTCTCGTAAAACCATACGTAGATTTAAGTATTTATGAAGCTTTATAAATTTTAGGGAGTATTACCACATTACTGACGTGTGCTTATTGTTCTGCAGAATTAGATTTTTTATCTGATTATTTAGCTGTAAATCCACACACATTTTTATAATTTTGAGATCAACAATAGATGAGTTGTCTAGAATAGTGAAATAGTACATACATTCACCGGCAGAAAATTCGATCCATGTGACAATTTTTTAAAAAACAAACATATTTTTGTAATTAGCGTGCGAAATAGCTTTATAGTCCTTTCATTTACTCTCCATTTACTGATTTTTATTATTTTTGGCGAAAATTCAATGTAAATAATGGATTGCAATTGATAAGGTGTAAAAACCGGGCTTACTGGATTTTGTTTTATTAGTTTTTGTCTCGTATACCATAGTATTGTTGGTAGTGGTATCATGAATATGTCAAATAGAGAACATATTTGACAAAATGATGGTCTTAAATTCAACTGACACTGCACGGGCAATAGCCCTAATTCAGGATGGCCGCTCCGAGTATTACGCAGCAAGAGTTCTTGCTGTTTCAAGATGCAGTGTACGACGAGAATGGGAACGGTTTTTGGAGACAGGGGATTACATGAGAAGAGCGGGCTCAGGGAGAAAGAGGTCCACTACGGCTCAAGATAATCATTATTTGACCTTAAGATCCTTAAGGAATAGGGAGGCTACTGCAGTCACTTTGAGAAATGATCTAGAATAGGTAAGAAACGTGGCCGTAAGTGAGAGAACGGTGAGACGACGCTTGAAGGAGGCTTGATTGAGGGCAAGAAGACCTATACATGGGCTAGAGTTAACGAGACAGCATCGAGTAGCCCGCCTAAACTTTGGTCGTGAACATCAAAATTGGGGCGATATAAATTGGGGCCGGATTCTTTTTACAAATGAGTCTCGTTTTTGTCTAAGATCCCCCGATGGTCGCCAAAAGATGTGGCGAATAAATGGTGAAGGGTTTGCTCAATGCAATATTATACCTCGGCTTAGTTTCAATGAGGTTTCCGTTATGGTCTAGGGTGGCATTTCCATTGATGCTCATACTGAGTTAGTGCTCATTAGAGGGGGATCCGTTACTAGGGACAGGTACATTATGGAAATACTGGAATCCCATGTTGTACCTTTTGCGCCATTTATTGGCAATGACTGCATGCTAATGCATAATAATGCCCGCAGTCGCATTGCGTGGGTAGTAAATGAATACCTGGACGAAGTTGAAATACCCCATATGAACTGGCCAGCTCGAAGTCCCGACTTCAACTCAATCGAGCATGTCTGGGACATGATAAGCAAACATGTTCGAACTCGAATTTCAGCTCAAGAGAATTTGGCAGCATTATCTGAGGCGGTGGTTTAAGAGTGGGAGTCAATCGACCAAAACAATATTCGTCACCTGATTGAGGGTATGTTCAAATGCATGGAAGCTGTTATTATGGCTAGAGGGGGAATACTTGCTACTAAAGCCATTACATAACTTTTAAGAACGTTTTTTCTTTTAAGAGATTTAACCTAAATTTTGTTATATTGAAAAATTTAATTAAACTTAATTTTTAATTTCCACCATTTCGATTTAATGCGACCTATATACCTTGTAAAATTACTACAGATCATATTCAATATCACAAAAGCATACATAATATACAGGGACCATAATTACCAGGGTTTGAAGATATATATCAATGATATATATCATTGATATATATCATGATATATATCAAGATTTTTATGTTTGATATACATATATCAGGATATTTATTATTCACATTTTAAAATTGACAGAGTAAGTACAAGTACGCAGCTATTATGAAATACTATAAAAAAGCAAAATAAATTAGCTTCAATATTCAAATATTTGAATTCAGAAGCTTCAAAAAAGCGAAATTTAAATTGGATGTGGGAAGATGGCAAACATTTTGGCAACGACCAAAACAATTATTCTGAATTTAAGTTGAGTATAGCTTGTTTATTAATTTTGTTTGAGCCTGATAATGTTTTATCATGATAAAAATATGTAATAAGACGAACGGACAACTTTATTTGTAAACTCATTGTAGCTCATTTACAGAACGAGATAGAATTTTTTTCTTTCACGTGGACATTCTACCTATTGAGGACTATAACCTAAAATTATTTTGGTACATACAGAGTGTTACGTAAAGTAATGGCAGCATGTAGCAGGATTTTTTTAAATGGAACATCCTGTGTATTTTCTTATAGAAAGACATAACACTCGATCCTCTAAACAGTAACGCATAAAATATTTATATTTAATTAACCAACTAAGAGTAAATTAATATTTTATTGAAAACGGTCTGATTTTCAACTTCTCTTGAAATACTGACTGTAAACATATTGTTTATCGTACGGCAATAAAAATCGGTAGTGTTATAAATTAAAATGTAAGGAATAACCTAGATATAAATTCTTTTAGTCTTACTTGTTTTTTCAAATGTTCAAGCCTGTGCAATTGAAAGAATTTCAAATTGCCGTTATTCGATTTTTTAAATGCACCCCCCCCCCCCCTTATCTCTTTTCACGAATAGATAGTGTTCATGTTCCTCTTCAATTCTGTTATAGGTTTTCTGTATCTAATCCTTACAGTTTCTTTGCTATAATAAACTTTTTACATTTTTACTCTGAAATCAATATTAAAAAGTTATTTAATGTGCCGTATTTATATTCATTAAGACAACGCCATAAAACAGATGGATAATATCAAGTTTACAATTGATTACAGACTGTTATTACATTATAATAATCGCATTTTTGTTATAATACAGCACATTATAATATACACATATACATATACACATAATACAGTTATAATACACACCCCCTTACAATCCGAAGGTGTGTACCGAATTCCTTGTTCCTGTGGACGTGTGTACATCGGTGAAACAAAACGGTCTGTTAGCACTCGTGTTTCTGAACATAAACGCTGTACTAGACTACTACAAACAACAGGCTCGGCCCTAGCTGAACACAAACTAGAAACCGGTCACCAAATCCTATTCTCCGACACAAAACTTCTAGCCCGCTCATCTCATTTTTTCAATCGTAAAATCCGTGAATCAAACATCCCAATAATCTGAACCGTGATACTGGCTTTTACCTCCACAATGCCTGGAAACATCTCATTAACGATCCGTCACGCCCCAACAGACCAATCCCCGGTCACCGTTCCGACTCACTACCCCCACCGATCACTATAAATACCACGACAACAGACATACCCACTCAGTCTCAACGACTAACCAGAAGCAGCAGCAACACCACCAGCAGCAGCAACCCTGAAGAAGTTCTTCTGCAATGAAGAACGAAACGTCGGCAGTAGAAGTCAACGTGACGCGGTTCCAACCGGAAGCCAATTCAAACACTTACAACAGATGCTCAAATTTTACAACCTGTAGCTCTGAGCACAATTCCACATGGCTTTTTAAATTAATATTGCCGTTCTAATATACCTTCTTCTTATGTATTTCAAATTTGTAACAATACTTTTAACCAATTCATCAACATCGAGAGTGCAATTTTGTAAATTTTGTTTTTCATGATACCCACAAAATATAATTTAAAGGGTTCAATTCTGGTGACCATTTAGTTCAACGTACTCGTTCAGTTGATGTCTTTATGCTGACTGCAGATATACATTGTTGAACTAATTTGCGAGTTGATGAAAGATGTGAAAAGTTCAAGCATTTTTCGTTTTCTCAAGTTCAAGAGCGACATTTTGTTACTGCAATTAACAAAATATGCGTAACTGTCACATCTAAAATTGAATTGAACTGTCAAATTTTCTTTGGAAACAAAAATGTTACTTCTTGTTTCCAAAGCACTCTTTGCATAATAGATGATTTCGAAATTTTGTCCAGAATCTAATTCAAATCATCAAGTGTGATACATCATTGTAATCAGAAAAAGACGTTTCATTTAACAGTGTAAAAATCCAAGGTGGTATCCATAAGAAAATATAAAGTTGAATGTCTTTCGTTCACAATTTTTGACGGCATGACAAAGACAATGGCATATTTAAATTCCTCATAAAAATGTGCCTTAACAACGTCTGACTTAGAAATGCCTTGCTTCATTGGTTTTTATAGAAAAAAATAAAAACGAAAATCGTGATTTTTACTTTTTTTCGAATATCTTGGAAACCGTCAAGAATAAATGAAATTTGCTTATTGATTGGGATAAGAATACGCAACTTTGCTCTAATTTAACCAACTTCGTACCTCTTAAGATAACCAAGATCTCCATGGTTAGGCTCGAAAAACGGACACCCTGTATATCATAAAAATCAGATTTTTTGATTTTTATATAAAAATCATGATTTTTTCAAACCCTGATAATTACATTCCTAAAACTCAGTGGATCGAATTTTCTGCCGGTGAGTGTATTTGATATTAATTATTTTACAAAAACATTTATCCTTTGGAAATTCAAATTCTACTGTTGCTTTCACTTTCATCAGATGTTGAAAATGATTCCGCAAAAAATTCTATATATGATTTACAGTTCATAATCCAATACGTAATATGATAAATAATAACAATGCGCCTAAAGACAACACCAACACCCTAATTTTCCAAAATAAGGTTATGTTGTTTATTTCGGAGAATAAAATTTCTAAGGTGAACGATGATGAACGTAGCGTTTCATAAAAAAAATGTCTCTGCATTAGATATTAAGCTAACCTATATTTCATATATAAATTTCATTGAATAATTTTGTTTTGTTACCGAGAAAAACGGATTCTTGGTTTATCACAAAAACAATAATTAAAAAAAAAACTACTTACATTTTGAAAAAAAGAAAATGTCTCCGCACTGTAGTTTACAAAAACGAACATTTCTAGTTTGCAAGCATTTTGCTACCCACCTGTGTCGATAGGTAGAAGTTTTCACATCGGGTTGCACTTCTCCGATGTGGCCAAGCCAGCTGCAGTGAGACGGGGGGTTCGAATCCGAAACGCGAGGCCAAACCAAAAATAGGCGCCACTTCATTTTAAAAAAAAAGGGGAAATTAAGAAACCCAAATTACCTCCAGAACACGTTCGTTTATTACACAAAAACAAAAAAAAACTTATCCGAGACGATAACAAATAAAATAACTAAACAATAGGTCGACACCAAAAAAAAAGAAAATAATAAAAAAAATATTATTCTACATTAAAGTAAAAAAAAGAATGTGTCTTTAATTTTACACCGGAGTGTACGCAATAAAGTGCATGTCAAACGGCGGCAAAATCAAAGAGAGAATTCCGCGAAATCAAAACGCGAATTAACGCTCAAAGCTGCGTAAAAGCAATACAGTAACGTTCCAACCTCTGTTACGTCGGCGTCTTGTTTACTGGTCGGCCTCTTTATATCAAAGTCGCCGCTACTCCTTTGTTATACGCCGCCAATCATGCCGCCAGTCGGGGGAAGGGGAACTCTGCGTCGCAAATCTGTGAACACCTGCACGCTGCGTTATCACAGGAGGAGTCCGCAACGAGAAAGGATAGCTCTAATCCGAAATCCGAAATAAAATTCGCAGCAAAGAATAAAAGCCTATAAATAAAAGAAATCGAACGTAAGGGTCAATCTTGAAAACTTTGCGCCGTGCAAAACTCACCTCGATTCTTTATCGAAGCAGAAACAAACGCGAACACGCGCTTTTCTGTCTCCACGAGGGCCTGGTTAGAAACGGCAATTTACCGTAAAGTTCACTTTCATCCTCTTGATGTAATGATTCGCACAAAATGAATTTGTTTAACGTAAATAAGATATAACCCGGGAGACGACGGACTTCGTTCTGAAGAAGGCGCAATGTTTTCCGTTCGATCGAGAAGGAACAATTTCCAAAGGGAGAGAGAGAGAGACACGTTCCGATTTACCATTGGCAGAATTCATCTCAGCGGTTGGGGGGAACCAATCAGCTCAATGTGTACAGTGTCGCGGTTTCCAAGCAACTTTCCGGCACAATTAATTTCGCCTTATACAGGGCGTATTCGAAACAGAAAGGAAACGGGGCCGCGACAACACTTATACAGGGTGTATTCGAAATAGAAAGGAAAAATGAACTGTAACAATTTTTCAACTATAATAAAACGGATTCTACGAATCTACTATTTTACTATAGTGTTATGCCCGTTTTACACAGTCAAAGAAATTGATGGATTTATTTGCTAATTTATTCATGAAGAAATCGTTGAATTTATTGCAAATGTCACTTTGTATTACACAGTCCAACTTTTTATTGTCCTCTTTCAGTTAATCCCAACTGTAAAGCTGGTTCTAATTTGGCAATTTATTCATGAATTTATTGTCGTCGATTTATTCACGATGATTTTATGTATTACACGCATGAATAAATTCAAGGACAAAAAATCCATCAATTTCTTTGACTGTGTAAAACGGACATTAGATACGGCTCCAGCGGGGCCTTAAGGATTCCGTTCGACCTCATCTACGGTACGTTTTAAAAATATACGATTCTCCTTTCCCTTCGGTTTTCTCAAAATCTATTCGTTAAAAAAAAACTTATACGAAACTTTAATTTCTTTTGTCGATATCAACCTATGTACATACCGAGTTTGGTATGAAACACCATGTAGATATAATCAATTAGGAGATGGATAAACTGGCCCTTAACAAAGGGATTTTTTTGTTTAAAATACAGGGCCTATTTTACTATTCCCGTCTCAGGTAATGAACATTTCGCAGAATGCCTCATTACTTACCAATGGAATGTGCCCTCGTCCCAAGAAAAAAAAAAGAATCTACTGCCCACCTACGTTGCGTGATAACATCATCAACATTGTCCCCTGACCCATAAAGAGTGCCTTATCACTTATCAGTCTGGATTCGTGAGTTCAATAACAACTGATCATAAATAAATAAAGATGCTTATGAATTAATTCGATTAACTTCTGAATGCAGGCGATTAGCTTGCCATCATTGCCATCACAGTACCTAATCGTTTTATTTGAACGAAAAAGTTTAATAGTGTTCTTTAAATAGATGGTTATTTACGACTTCATAAATCTGAAACGTTCATGTAAACAATCTATCGGAAGTAATTCTACTGTGCTGAAATAAAACGTTCGTTTGCACAGGATTCGACCTTGTGTCGAATGCCTAACATTAGAGAAAATTGTAAAACATTTTAATTATCCTGAAACAGTTCTGAAAAGATTCAAAGAAAAAAATTTGTGTTTTTATATAATGTGCCTATCAAGTAATAAATTGTTGAAACAATACCAAGTGTTTTATTTCATTATTCACATGTGATCGCAAGCTGAAAATGAAATTTCTATAGTTGGCGAAATAACGTCAGATTCTCATCACTTTATTTAGGACATTTTAGAACTCATATACATAGGTAATAAAAAGCGTTGAATTATACTAATTGTGATGTAAACTATTAAGAAAATTGATTTCAGTAGTAATATCACAAGAAATTGAGTATAAATTGCTTGATTTAAATCATAATTTTAATTGTCATTTAAATCTTTTCAACCCTACCTACTTAAATTTCTAAGACTGCAACTTTACTTTGGCCTGTTAAAATTCTCTTACCTAAACGTTCCTTCAACATTCCAAAGAGAAGAAAGATATGAATTAATAGGTCCGTTTTTCCTGTAATCCTCTCTTCGAGTAAGTTGTCTTGCCTTTAAACTTACCGCTGTTGAAACAAGCGAGGTGGGGAATATCAGTAGCAAAACAAGTTTCTTGAGAGAAGCACGATGCTGCAAAGTTTCTTAAAATATTTGAGTTGTGTGGAGTGCAAGTGATTTTAAAGTGTTTCAGTAATATTAAGGAGTACCAATTTAGACTGGTGAGTCGGCTTTTAACTTCGGTTGCCCGAAATTCCAAGCGGGAAGGACAATTTTCATCAGGGACGTAATTTATTTAGAATCGCCTCGGGGTTAATTTATTAATTACGCGGTTTTAAATTTTTACGGACGCGTTCCTTTGTCCTGATTGGCTCGCATTCAAGACATAGAAAACATGCTTCCAAGCGTGTTTGGTTTTCAGTGAAAGTCCATTCTGTTTATCAATGTTTTTTAATAAAAAAGTTGTTTTGTAATTATCATAATTCGTAATTAATTCCAATACAATTGAATCTGTGTCATAATTTATTATTGCGCGCTGATAATTTTGTTTATTTAACAGTGTAGTTTTACGTGGTTTTACTTTATTTGTGGGAATTTCCTATATCAGAAATATTGATAAAAGTTAAAAAATGAATTTAAAATGTTAACTACTAAATCCTGATTTCGTTAAGAACATACATATGTATGTACTTTCGCCGCACATGTGATGTGCAGTTTATTATTAAGCGCGACTTGAAGATCAAAAATATTTACCTATTGATGAAAAACGTTGTTTTTGTTTTCGTTGGCAAAATTTTATCACACAATGAATTTTGCTAAAAGTTATTTAATTTTCAATTGGAATTACAAAACGAAATTTTTGCGAATCATGCAAATTATTTCAGATTATTATCATTCTCTATTCTAACTTAACAATTTCGTACATACATTAAATTAGTACTTTATGCATTTTATCACTCAAACAAATAACCAAATTTTTATAAAAAAAAATCAAAGAGACACCTACACACATATAAAATAGTATGTATATCATACATTGAGGAAGAGAAATGCGTCATTTTTCCTGAGGGAAAAATTAGTTTGAGGCAGATTTGATTGGAGATTTCGAGGAGCGGGCACTTTTCGGGATTTGAATTTTTGGAAAAATTCTCCCCTGAGGTGTATATTAGTATATTATGCAACAAGTTTTATAAACGGCATTTTAGTCACGAGTTTTAATTAGGCACGAGCGAAGCGCAGCGGAGCGAGTGTTTAATAAACGAGTGTCTTAGAGAAGTTTATAAATCGAATTGCATACTATACTTTTTTCTACGACCAACACAGAAATACTAAAATTCCGAAAATATTTTATTATCTGAAGTTATATTAACAAACTGGTGATACAAAATTATTTTTTCACAAGAAGGGCACAGTATTTTTACGACAAAATAGAAAATTTCTTGCCTGTTGTCGCACCGCGTCTGTTGTGCCGTGACTAAACGCCGCGCGCCGTGACTAAAACGCACGAAGTCACAGCTTGTCAATGTGTTAAAAGGTCACTTAGCAACGTGGAAACATATACGATAAGTTGTGTTTTAAAGGTGGGAGTAGAAAATAGTATATACTATTTTTTCTACTTTGCGTCACTTATTGAACAAAAATATGAAAAATATTGGATCTTCTTAGTATATGGGGAATTTTAGTTGTAATGCGTGGCAACACTGAAAACCTTTCGTTTTAATCAAAAGTCACATTAACAAGTTATTAATTTTTCTTATCCAGCTTCATTGTGAGTATATTGTTAAGTAACAAATAAATACTGAGTTATTTTGTAACATCTATTAAATATTTTCAATTAAAAATGACTAAAATTTCCCCAAAAACAGTGTCACAATGAGCTTCATTGTGAAACTGTTTTTGGTGTCACAATGAGTTCATTGTGAACGCAAAGTAGAAAAACTATTTTATTCACGACTAGGGATGTCAAACCGATTATCAATTTCGGTTATAACCGGTTATTTCCAACAGATTCATTAACCGGTTATTAAAACCGGATAACCGGTTAGTTTTACCTAGTACCGACAAAACTTGAATACACGGTGATTCAGATTGTAAGCAACTGGTCATTTACGTATACGTTTAATACGAAAACGTAATTGCAAAAACTCCCTATTAAGGTACCAAGGCCGTTATAAGGTTTATAACATATAATTTTAACGCCCGTGGTGCCTTCAACGTTTAATGTCCGACTAGTTTTGTATTTCGTTAGATATAATAATAAGAATAATAAGCGACCAGAAATACAACTGGCTGTCGGTGCCTTTGAAGTTTGTGTCCGCTGTTTAGCTTTGAATTGTGGTGGGAGAGTGGTGTACTGGTCCGCGCGAATTCAAAAATGACAACTTAGAAGAAAAATGAAGCATTGGTTTTTCGTGTTATTCACAACATTGTGCTGTTTGAATTTATTAAATCATAAAGAAATAGTATATTAATTTATAAGTTTAGAAAAGTGATAGTTTTCCAGTGAGTGTAAATGTTTGAATTCACGAGTGAGCGTAGCTCACGAGTGGATCAAATTTACACCAACATGGAAATTCACTTTTCTAAGCTGTAGATCATGCTATTTTTTCATGTAGTTGACGAAAATAACGCTAACATTATGAGAGTGTCGAAGAATAATAATATATCAAGGTATGTCGAGCATTTGTTGACAGAGTAAGAAAACATCAATCAATCAATCTTTGACCTATGAAACGTTAACATAATAAATAAAATGAATGAAAAAGTGTTGCTAACTGAAATCGTGAAGAAAAGTGTTGCTAACGAGACAAGTCCCACTTTTCTTCACGATTTTTGATTAAACATTGTGTCACTTTTCTGTCAACTACACGAAAAATTATTTGTTATTTATAATGTAAATGGACAGAATTTCCATTATATTCTTAATTATTATAACAATTAATCGAAAAGAAAACTACATTCAAAATTAAGCCTAGTTCATCGTAGAGACTCAAGATGGCACTGTTTTCGTGTATACAGTGTGTCCCAGATTGAGTAGGCTACCATGGGTAACTTTCTTATTAGTGAAGATAGAGATTTGGTTAAATGGGCAATATTTTGCAGTTTTATGTGCTGATTCAGATTCCGCTGAGAAAATTTGAAAATTCCGAATAGTTCAGATATTATCGCAGAAAAACTGAAAATCGCTATTTTCTTTAATGTCCAATAACTTCGCAATTATAAAAATAGGAAAAAATATTTCATATAAAAGTTACTATGTTTGATAAAATACAGCTGAAAATACAATCAAAATAAAATTCAAGATGGCGGCTGTCAAGATATTGATAGCAACTTTATTATTTTAAATGGACGCCATATTGAATTTTTGTACGATTAAATAGCATTTTTTTCTCGTTTCAACCGTGTATCACAACCCATATCTAAATAAAAAATTATTTAAAAAATTTAATATTTTTTTTTAAATCAAGTAAGCGGGTTGCCTTTACTTCAAAAATTACTTAAAAATTCAATATGGCGTCCATTTAAAATAAGAAAGTTGCTATCAATATCTTGACAGCCGCCATCTTGAATTTTATTTTGACTGTATTTTCAGCTGTATTTTATCAAACATAGTAACTTTTATATGAAACATTTTTTTCATATTTTTATAATTGCGAAGTTAATAATAGAAAATAGAAAAATTTTAAGTTTTTCTGCGATAATATCTGAACTATTCGGAATTTTCAAATTTTCTCAATGGAATCTGAATCAGCACATAAAACTGCAAAATATTGCACATTTAACCAAATCTCTATCTTCACTAATAAGAAAGTTACCCATGGTAGCCTACTCAATCTGGGACACACTGTATATAGCGATTGCTATAATAAACTTCGAAAGCGGTTCTTAGGTCCAGTATTATAAAAGCAAGTTAACTTTAACTCCCAGTTTATTGCTATAACAACAATTGTGTCCACAATTGTTACCATGGGAATAAACCGATAGTTAAAGCTAACTTGCCTTTATAATACCGGCCCTTAGAATATAATATTTATTTTTAGTCAAATTACAACTCGCATAACTAACTAATAATGTTTTCTTGTAACTAAGATAAAAATCCACAGCCCACTGCTGCTGTCTAATAGTTGTTCCTTTTTGGTTGCTACAGAGTTCCCCCCGAGTGACCAGGTCGGGAGCGAAATGAACCCTTTTTGTTCTAGGTCCTTGATATGTTCACAATGTGGTAGGACTTGATTCCTGGGGGTCCCTCTCGAGGTAGGCAGATTTCAGACGATCGATGGAGACATCCTTTTCCTTGCCGCCTATGTTGATTCTATAGCAAAGATCAGAGAGTCTTTTAGTGATGGCGTAAGGGCCTCTGTAAGGTTGATCTAGTGCTTTTTGTGTACTGACAGTTCGTAGAAATACGTGTGTGCTTGTCTTGAGTTTTGTCTATGAATGTATTGGGTTTGTTGTGATGTGCTGTTTGTTATGGTTTTAGTCGTCGTAATGTTTGTCTTAAATGTTCCAGGAATGGTTTAGGGTCTTGTGGTGTATCATCGTGTGTGAAAAATTCTCCTGGTAATTTTAGAGTCGTTCCGTAGGTCATTTCAGCTGCTGAAGTTCCAATGTCTTCTTTATATGCGTTGCGGAGGCCCAGTAGAACTACTGGGAGAACACGCGTCCAATCATCAGTTTCGTGGCATTTGATTGCTGCCTTAAGGGTTCTGTGCCATCTTTCCAAGATACCGTTTGACTCGGGATGATAGGCTGTAGTCCTGATGGTTCGGCTGCCGATCATCTTTACCAGAGCGTCAAACATCTGTGAATCGAATTGCGATTTTCTATCTGTCATTATGTATGCTGGTGCTCCGAATCTGGCAATCCAGTGCTGGAAAGAGGCGTCGACTATGGTTGATGCGTGTTAAATAACTGCTCCGCATTATCAATAAAATTTTCAAATTTTCCTTGCGCCAAGTTACTATTTTTCTTTTTACACATCTTTTTCAAATGCCCTTTAACACCGCATTTGTTACACTTATACTCGCGAAAATAACATTGAAAAGCTACATGGTTACCTTTCCCGCAGACTTTACACCTTTGAGTAACGTCACTTTTTCTTGCTCTTCCTCCGTCTAACTCCCGATGCGTCGTTGCCGTTGTCGATGCTCGTCTATCAGGCGTCTTTCCCCTGACGTTCTTGACGATGGTGAGATACCTTATAAACTTCTTCCTGTTCCGTTTTCACCGTCACCTCCTTCAGCTCGTAATTCCGGTTTGTTGCTTCTTTATTAATACCAATTTCTACAGCCTTCTCGAATGTAACCTAGTTTTGTAAATGTTCCAGTCACATTCTTTAATTTTAAACTCGCGCAAGTGTCCAGAATACGTTTTTATCTCGGCCATTTTTACTCGACGCGTTTTTCTTTGCTTTTTATTCGTTCTCCGTAGATGAAATATTTACACCTGCACTACTAGGTTCACTATTTCCACAATTCCTCGTCGCCAATTTGTAATGTATTTCGTTATTACGGGAACGAACGGTTAAGCTTTAAATAAATTAAACACCTTTCAGGAGTGACCCACTTTTATTCACCTTAATTCGTTGATGGTCAACAACATACTGATAAAACTGGTCTTCCTTTTTAACATCAATAAGGTAAAAACTAAACTTAAAACCAATTCCCATAGACTTAAAATAATATAAACTGTCATCTACAACAACATGAATTAAACATGGACATTTTAAAGTAAAGTTTGATTCAGACGAACCGTGATGTGTCTTGCCACCGGCTAGATTACGAATTTTTTGTAAATAAACGCTAGGCTTTTCATCGCTGAGAGGTTGACCACGCAGTAACTTCCGTAATTTTGTTTCTGTCGAATCTGACAGAATGTCAATTATACGCTTCTTCAGAGCATCGTACTTGCCGTGAACTGGCGGTGAGTCTACGATGTTTGAAAAAACCAGAATCGCTGTAAGTTAAACAAAAGCAAATCGGACCTTTGTAATAGGGACGTTTTTTTTCATAAAATTACATCTACTTTCATTTGCCAAAGCTTGTAAAGAGGCTAACAAATCACCCTGTATGAGAGCTCTTCTTGTGAAATCTAATAGGTCGTGCTTTTTTATTCTTAAAAATAATGAAGCAAAAGTTCATTCAACTTTTATAATCCTTCTTGTTCCGCTGATTAACTGATGAATTTTTAATCATGAGAAAGTTGTCAATGTACCGGGTGTCCCAACGGTGTGTATTTCTTCTGTGGAGCCTATAGAAATAACAAGTAGAAAAAAAGAGTTTAAGAAAGTTATACTAGACATCACGCGGCACATTTTAAAATTATTTTTAACTATACAGAGTGTCCAAAAAATGGTGGTGTATAGAGAGAGAATTTTTTTAAATGGAATACCCCGTATACTTTTACAAATTTAGATGTTCCGTGGTGAACTGATTACAACAATATAAATATATATAGGTTTCACTCAGTTATTTTCGTAAAAAAAAAATTTTCTTCGAAAATTCCTTAAAAATTTACGAAGTTTGAACTTATGTTTCTGATTATGGAGATGATACAGACTTACGAAAATATAACAAAATATTCTTAAAACTTTGGACTTTACGAAAATATGAAAAAAGTTAAAATATCTTTTAACATTATACAGAGCAAACATTACTTGCGAAGCACTCAGTATCTCATTTTTTTTAATGGAATAACCTATTTTTTATTTCAGAAATAGATAGTACTTAAGCTTAGCTTTTTACTGATATCAGGTTATAAAAAGTGAGCAAATAAAAATCAGATTAGAGTAGGCGGTGCAAAGAAAATGTATGTCAGTGATTAACTGAATTAATTAATGTAATACATTCGTGCGCTGTCAAATTTATTGACTTTTCATTTAATCACAGACATACATTTTCTTGCACCGCCTGCTCTAATCTGATTTTTAGTTGCTCACAGGTTATATCTTTATTTCTAACATTTGTTTAACTAGAAATATTGTTTTTACTACCATTAGAATTAGAAATTAGAATTTTAATGGTTTTAACCTTTTATTTTTGGAAATAAATTATAACCATAAATTTGAAAGTTCCTAGAGTTTCCCAAACTCAAAATGCAGATATCAAAATTCGAATACCACTGGTCACATACCGAGGAAATAAAAATATTTGAAGTGGACATAAGAGTAAAGTACTTTTATTTTTTAAGATACGCGGAAATATTATTTGAAAAAGTTATTCAGAATTATTATAAGATCTCAAATATGAAATAATGGCTGACTACGATGAAATTTTTTTTTCACATATTTCCCTGTTTTTCTCGTATCAATGTGAGTATTGTAAAAAGTTAAATGTGTAGACCTGGACGTTTCTTCAGATATGATATAAATACACTCTGGGATTTACTTTTTGCTCATTTACTATACAAAAATTATAAATGAAAGGCTAAATTGTTCAAATAGTAGTAAAACAAGTTTCTAATGAAAGAAATGCTAGAAATATAAGTATATAACCTGGTATCAGTAGAAAGCTAAGTTTAAGAACTACCCATTTCTAAAATAAAAAATAGGTCGTTCCATTAAAAAAAAAATGAGATACTGAGTGCTTCGCAAGTACTGTTTGCCCTGTATAATGCTAAAAGATATTTTAACTTTTTCTCATATTTTCAAAAAGCCCAAAGTCCTAAGAATATTTTGTTATATTTTCGTAAGTCTGTGTCATCTCCATAGTCAGCAACAAAAGTTCAAAATTTGTAATTTTTAAGGAATTTTAGAAGAAAGAATTTTTTCTTACGAAAATAGCTGAGCGAAATTAATATATCTTTATATCATTGTAATCATCTCTCCGTGGGGTATCCAAATTTATAAGAATAAACTGGGTGTTCCATTAAAAAAAATCGCTTTGTATGCACCAACACTTTCTGGAACAACCTGAATAGTTGAAAATAATTTTAAAATGTGCCGCGTGATGTCTAGTATAACTTTCTTAATATTTTTTTCTCTACTTGTTATTCTTATAGGCACCACAGAAGAAATACCCGGTACAGCAAAACTGATTCCAACTTTCGCACGCAATAATTTTGTTGTAAGTAAGGACTACGCATTTAACTCCGGATATTTTTAGGTATTTGTTTGCATAATTTTTTGTTTAGTTTTTCAGCAATGCGCATTTTGAAGGATACTTAAAAATAAATTTCCTGGAATCACTTCGATTTCTTTAAATTTCTAATTTCTTAATGTTACAAACACACATTTTCTCTTTCTTATGATGAAACTCGTTCGTCTATTTATTAGAAATAAAACAATTGCAAGTGCTATTCCTCCTTCTTCTCTCCAATGATGGTTGATTTCATTTTAAAAATATTATTTTTTGACGATAACAGCTTGATGAAGATATATCGAAATCGGTAGAGCCATATAAAAATTTTAAAACAAATTAGGAATTTTCAATCAACAAGACTATATTTTTTATTTTCAGATTCGCTATGTTGAACTGGACAGTACCGATAATAGTAGCGACAGGTCTTTTCCTAGTCCTACACAATGCATACAGCTGCAACGAAGCCGTCTGCGGAAGCATTGTTAGCAAATGTTTGCTAACCCAATCATGCAAATGCGACCTGAAGAACTGCACATGCTGCAGAGAATGCTTCCATTGCTTAAGCGTTAGGTACGGTGAATGTTGCTCTTGTGTTGGTAAGAAAAATTACAAATTGTCGCTGTGAATGAACTCAATTTCCTTGATTTAATATGCCAGATATGTGCCCAAAACCCAACAACACCGGAGTCAACCTTGGCAAACAATCCTATGTTGAGGATTTCTCGGAAAAAGTGCCAGGACTCTTTCACGCACTAACAGAGCAGCCAGATCCTCAGGATCGCTGGACCAGCTTCACTTATCCAATTGAATTCGACATTACACAGTATGCCCCAAAAAAAGATGTAAAACTCCACATGCGTAAGTATTTCTGCTCTTGTTTGTCAGCTTAATTAAAGAAATATTTGCAGAAAGCGCTGAACAAGAAAGCACGCCCGTCAAATCTGATGTGACAGTTATCAACTGCACTGTTGCATTCATGTTCCAGTGCATGAGTTGGACAAAGTGCAGAAGTAATTGTCAGTCTATGGGAGCATCGAGTTTTCGTTGGTTTCATAATGGATGTTGCGAGTGTGTCGGTGATACTTGTATAAATTACGGCATGAGTGAAGCAAAGTAAGTTTTCCTTTTTTTTATTTTGAATTTATTAATACCTTGATATCATGGATTTGTAATTTGAAGACTAGATATTAGGAGTATCACTTCAAAAGATTATTTAAATTCTATTAAAGCACAGAAAGTGTCAATTCCTAACAGATATGAAAGATAATAATGTTGAGACAAGTAAATTGAAACTGCTGTTAGAAATAGTTATTTATTTTCCAGGTGTCTAAACTGTTCAGATTTAGAAGAAGATATGGAAGAGTTTAGCAACAAATGGGACTATGACGATCAATCTATAGAAGAAATTGATGAGAATTTGAGTGATGACTTTGGTATAAATTAAAAACTGCAATTTTGAGAAACAAAATAATTTTTATATTTCGTGACAGAAACAGGTTTTTAATTACTACCTTTTTTAATAATCACGCATGTATAGTGAAAAACAAAATTCAATTATAAATTCACTGAATCTCTGCATCGACTTTACCTTTTACTTCAGTTTTTGTATAAGACGACGGAAAAATTTGTATTTACTACTACAAATGTATATTTTCTTATGAGTTTATTATAATTGCCATTAATTTTTATTTTAATACTGTTAATAATTTTAGTATTTATTGTAAATATGTGAAACTATGAAAGAATAACAGTCTTTTAATTTGGAAGTTTTTTTTTCTTATGAATGATTAATAATTCCAGTGTTTTGCCTAAACAAAGATGGGTCATTTTCGGCTACTTATTTACTTATCCTTAATAAATATTCACTCAAAGAAAACCTAATTTGCACCAATAAAATATAATATGCATCATTTAATGTTATGTAGCAGTTTTAATTTTAATTTTATAAGTTTACTGTTGCTAATTCCTTACTTGTAATTAATAATAATTTGATAAAACTATTCTTTTAAGCGGGAAATATTTTTTGTTCCAATTTGTTATTAAGTTCTTTTTTAAATGTTTAACAAATGTACTTTGTGTAACTGTATCTGGTTTTAACTTGTTTACACCTAAGATTTGATGAATTGGACAGTATTACGTAATAGTTTAATAGATGTAAACATATATTTAGGATATTCGCCATAAAAATGTAACAAATTTGTACTAAATATAAAAAATAAAGTTTACCCACTAAAATGCGCCTATTTCTTAAAGTGTAGGAGTTACAGCCACAGTATGAATACTACGAATAAATACAAAAGTATAAATACACCTGTACCAGATATAAACTAACATCAACAGTTGACTAGAATTAAGCAGAGAAATGGAAAATTAATCCGTATGAGTTTATCTACACAAACAAAAACATGATATTGACCTGAATATGTGATTAGGCAAAATTTGAGTATATTTTCACATAGAAAGCATTCAATAAAAAACTAAAGGCACCAATTGCTGGCAGTTTGTCATGTTACTAGCAAAATTACCAATTTCTTTAAACACAGAAATCAGTAATTTTGAAAACAAAATATGTATAACACCTAATGAGTACATGTAAAACAAGAAGATTTAAAATTTACAAATGCGAGTTTTGGTGAAATTAATCTGAGCATGGCCCTATGACCTGACACAATTGGCCCCGATGAGTTAAAGTTTGTGCGGCTCATCACATTTTAAAAGGATTACAAAAAATATTGCTCATAGATACACAAAACAACTCAAAGAATGGTTTACAATTCCTTCTCTAACACACAAGGTCAGACACCACAATTAATTTTCTACAATTATTTGAGCATTACGGAATATTATTTTATTCACACATATTCGATTTTATGAGTTATTGTGACATTAGCAATCAAGAGAGAAAGGGATGTGCCATAAATATTGAATAGAAATAGCACTTGTTTAAATTAATATGAAATTGATTTAAATATATGGTTTTAAAATAAGCTATTTTTTTTTACTTTTGGTTACTTATTAATCTAATAGTAGAAAAATATCACAAAAATATGAATTTTTTATAAAAGAATTCGGTAATACATTAGTCTTAACTGTTTTGGTTTTAGAGAACTAGTTAAAGTGTCAACACAAGAATTGTCTTTACCACAACAAAACACTTTTTAAAATAAATTTATTTTTTTCCACCTTTTTTACCTTTACATTGGTCTCCCTTCAGCAGTGGCAGCTACATAGTTATGTAACTACTATTTAGTTAAATAGTAACATAAATATTCCTGAGGTAAAGACTGGTTATTCTAACTTGAATTTGTATGTTTGAATGATGCAATGCAAATAATAAATAAAAAAATGAGTATGTTGTGAGAATTGTGGTACATGTAATTTCCATTACAATTTTGAACCACTTCGTAGCATTGAATGTGTTTCTAAAAAACTATTACCTGCTTTCAAATTGACATTAGTGTCAAGAAAATGATTGTCAAATGAAAATTGTAATACTTATTTCAAAGAAGTCTTATCAAGATTTTGGCTACATTTACGTTGGCTTTGGAAAGGGAGATTTACCCTCGGTGGGGGTATCTTCTGCATCACTGTCGTCCTGAGGTTCCTGAGATTCTGGCAAGCGAATGAATGGGAGATGTTCGTTACCACTCCACATGGAATAGAGATTTGTATGCAGTCTCATGGCATCCTGTAATATAAATGTCATTTACAAATGAAGAAATTCAATTATACTTACTCCACCACTGCTAAAACTCTCCGAACCCCTTTCCGATGAACTTGTCGTGGATCTGCTGTGAATGGAAAGGCAAGAAGAGGAATCAGTTGAAGAACTACTTTTTCGAGATGTGAGAGGCAGTCCAGGTGGAAAAATGTCATAGTGCTCTGTTACGGACATTCCACTGGATGTTGGAACATCAAGAGATTGCCAGTTTCCACTGTGAAAGTTGCACTATCAGAACAAACTAAGATAAAACATGATAAATTACTACCGCTGTAAATGACTGTACATTCTGCGATGCATTCTTTCTTCATGGCTTTCGGACCATGCACTAGAACCAAATGGCATTCCTTGTAGTGGGTGGCCAGGAAATGGTCCATGTGGTATGGCACAACGCATTGGCCTACATGACAGTAACTGTATTGCTTCTGCTAATCCTTCTCCACTAGTTATAGTACCAGGTTGAGGTAAAGCTTCTATAAACAAAAACTATACCATTTGAACATTGAAAAGTTTAAAGCAAATTGTATTAACAAAACTAATTATTTTAATTAAAGATGAAAGGAAATTATCATATGCAGTACAAGAAGCAAATTGTATTAACCTGGTGTAGTACTTCTACTCCTATCTTGAGAAGTTGAGGGTACTGCAAGTTTTGAAGGTAAGTAACGCTGTTGCCAAGGAGCAGTTTCAATTCTACCACAGTCCCATGGCATTGACCACCGTCTCATAGTGCCATCTCCGATGTCAGTTCCAACGTCACCAGCAGCAGCCTCTGACCATCGTCTCTGTCCACTCAAAGGAAATAAAGGAAAGTGTAGAGGAGATCTGGAGCCCCGACCAGGAAATGATGATTTCATTGTATGTAATTGCCCAGGATTAGGCAATGGTCCTCGAATGTTTTCAATAAGTCCAGGTCCTCGGATTGTATCAGTGAAAGCATGAACAGGGCTTGGGCCTCGAACTGGTTCATTGAAGGGTGAAGGGCCACGGGCTTCAGGGTTAGGATTAAGTGGGCTTTGTTGACGTGAGTATTCCATGTAGTGAGATTTTGACAGTTCTTGACTCTTAGGGCTATCCAGTAGACTCTTCTCAGTAGCCAAATGAGGACTGGACATTTGAGAATGAGCTTCCTGTGAGCTTAATTGAGCAAAACACTGCTGCAATGTTGCCATGCTACACTCAGGATCATGTATGCCACCAGCTGTTGTTTGACAAGATGGGCACATTGCCATAGCACCTAAGCATTCGCAGCCCGCAATAGAAAATTGGTATTGAAGATTTATGAAAGTGAAAATATTTTCTGTAATGATCTGTTGATTATGTTCCAACTGACGTTGGGCATCTACCTCACTGAAAGTCTCACCTATGCTCATGTCTTGCATAGCAGCTGCAATATGGGTTTTTACGGTATGGCTTGCAACTATTGTTGATTTAGCCAACTCGTCCCAACTTGCCAAACACTGAGATGCTAAAGAGACATTTTGCATCTGAGCCAAAGTTGCAAATGATTGCGAAAGGCGAAGCCCGGCTGAGCATAGACTGTTTAACATCTAAACGCAAAAGTATATCACAAGTTGAATACATACAAAACCTTACATGATACCTGTAAATAATATATCCAACTGTTCAAACATTCTGTAGCTGCAACTTTGAGGGCGTTTGGACTTTGGGGTTGTGTAGGTTCATCTGTTGTTGTAGCCGTTTTCTTTTCCTTTGCCTCTGATTGAGCTTCGGGTTCCGTTCCGCTTGAACTGGGGCCCGGAAAATCTCTGCAATATTTTGTGTAGCATTACGTTGATTTGTTTATCAAAAATTACCGATCCATAATTGATTTGCATTAGTCTGTAATGTAGATAGTGTCATGTAATCATTGCAAGATAGTTTTGATTTCCTCCATGGTGGGCTTCTTAGGGAAACCTTTTCAGAATTGACTGATACGTTTCTTGACTGTACACTTCATGATTTGTTGAAATTAAAATTAATCAATTCAGACAGAAATTATTTGATTTGTGCATTATTTCTCATCGTAATCCAACTATTGACACCAACGTCATCGGCGACAAGCTCAATGACATTTATTGATTGAAACCTCCGGGGTGCGTTCGAAAATACACGGACAAAACGTTTTTGACTTATTTTGTTAGAAAGCGTCTTTTTTCAATGCTTTAAATAGGATCAATGATTATAAGAGTATTAAGATACCTAACCCAATATAAAAATGCGTGACTACCTATTCCGCACCCCTTCGCGTCTTGCTCTCACTTTGCCGGTAAGCTGATGGCTCCCTCTAACGATATAAAAAAACGACATGCTAGATAAGAACCGTACCTACTTTGTAAGGAAAATTATATGTAAATGAGACCACAGATATAACGAGCGGCTAAAATCGTAGATTGTACATGACTTCGTGTGATGGGAGAGCGTTGGCGCTTAATTTGAATTGTGCGCTAAAGGGATGGCTATGTAAAAATGTTCCTGAATGCATATTTAATGGTAATATTAATTAGAAATTAAGATATCGAAATATAAATCTGTGTTCACAAAAATAAAAAATTAAAAAAAACTAAAACAAACAAAAATAAGGCTGATAGAATATTCCAACGTTTTAAAGAAAAAATGGAGTCTGAAAAAATGTCAAAAGTAAAAAAAAATGTGATGGGCTGGGTTTGATCTCACAACCCTACGGTTACAAAATTTGAACTTAAACACCTTGACCACGAGAATTATTAATTTTGGTTGCTAAAATATGCTATTAAGTACAATTAAAAATTTTAATTAGTTTTTCTTTAATTTATAAATAATTAACACTTAAAATGTCATAAGTTTAATACCAAAATGCTTTAATAATCAAAATCTTTCCGATTACGACCTACAAATTCATATGAATTTAGGCAGATAAAATAAAATAATTTCTGTTTTCTCATGTTAAATCTATATGTATGTCCAGTGGCGTAGCCATCATATGGCAAAGTGGTGCAGTGCACCGGGGCCCTCAGGCTCAAGGGAGCCCTCGAGCAACCCTGAAGTTCCGAAGCGAAGTGTGTTTCTGTACAACCATTTTAAACTATAAAATTATGTAATAAGTATATATTGGTAAATTAAATGCTGTTCTTGTGGCACAAAGTTTTTTATTAATATAACAACCGGTTTCGCCTTTTAAAAAGGCATTTTCAAGCATTTTCTGACAGAAAATTTATGTCAAATTCTTTAAAATATTTTTACAATCATATATAATCTAATATTATAAATTATTATATAGTTTTTAAGTGTAATTTTATATAACTTGAAAATGCCTTTTTAAAAAATTTTCTGACAGAAAATTTATGTCAAATTCTTTAAAATATTTTTACAATCATATATAATCTAATATTATAAATTATTATATAGTTTTTAAGTGTAATTTTATATAACTTGAAAATGCCTTTTTAAAAGGCGAAACCGGTTGTTATATTAATAAAAAACTTTGTGCCACAAGAACAGCATTTAATTTACCAATATTAAATTATGGCTACAAACAGAAGGAATAACTTCATTAATTAATAAGTATATAATTATAAACAATTTAAGTAGCGACATCTTGCAATCGCGATGTTAGGTCAAAAAGCGATTGCAAGATGTCGCTACTTAAATTGTTTATTACTTTCACATCGCAAGGGCGAATAACCTGGACAAATCGGTTTGGTTTGCAGTGGATTTCTCGAGCTACGGTTCTACTGACGAAAGTCCAACTAGGCCTGAAACAACTGTACAGAGCATGCTCCAGGAATCTGCTGTAATCAAAACCGATTTGCACAAAATTTTTCTATATAATTATACATTCTGTACAAACTTAAGTCCGTACTATTACTAACTTTGTTATTACAAAAGCTACAAATTCGGTTAAATTAACAAACTAGCAGTAGTTTTCACACTGATTACACTGACGCAGTCAGAAAAACAATTGCGTTTATGAGATAAAGTCAAAAAGACACTTTTTTAGATGGAATAGCGTTTATATTTCAGTGAAACTTGCTAATAACGAGCACTGGTTATAACGAGAACTCGGTTATAACGAGGAAATTAAAAACTCCTGTTTCTAGATGTGGTAAATTACATATATAGGTAAATATTTGTTTAAAACGAGTACTTAAAGTTGGTTCTTCTCCGATGAAAATTGTATCACAAAATCTTTAAACCGGACACTAAATAGCGCACAAAATACTTAACGTTTCGCCGTCGTTCGACAGCTTCGTCAGAAGTGAAAAATATAAACCTACGACATTTTTATTTTACACATTTCTATAAAACGTCTTTTGAAAATATTAGACTCTTAATATAAAATATTAGTATTTGCAAAATCAAAGTTTTGGTCATTTTCTACATTTTCTATACTTTTCACTTCTAACGAAGCTGTCGAACGACGGCGAAACGTTAAGTGTTTTATGCGCTATTTAGTGTCCGGTTGAAAGATTTTGTGATAAAACGAGTACGTTTATTACGAGAACTTGCTTATAACGGCGAATTTTGTAATTTTTTTGTTTTACCTTGCATATAGCGAGCTTAATTTCAAAAAATTTTAAAATATTTTTGTTTGATGTAGAAGTACGTACTATGCCCAACAAAAAACCTAAATACGATGAATTAATTCTTAATTTTTATTTGTTTTTTGCGTATTTTTTACGTTACCATAAAACAAGCAAAATAAATTGTTTAAAATTGTATTCAAACTTACTAGTTTATTAAATAAACACAAAAATGCAGGAGTACAGTTATCCCAGATTCTTTTGGTGTTCATAGAACATATCACATATGCATATATTTTTTTCATTTATAACGAGCACTTGCATATAACGAGCAATAAGAGTGGTTCCTTGAGCCCTCGTTATATCCGAGTTTTACTGTACTTTACCAATCGATAGAAATAAAATTCTTAATTAAAATTGTCCTTTGTTATTTTCTCGTAAACTAATAAATAAAGAAGCTATTTTGATTTTTACAAAATCATCATAAGTGTGCTTTGGAAACAAAACATTTGTAAATCGCCGTAATCTGTTAGCAGAGTATTGTTTTAGAAGTTTGTGGTTTATTTCTAGCTAAAAAAATGGTTTTTACGCATCTAGAAAAAAATACAAAAATTGTATAAAATGTACAAAAAGAGTCATAATTTTTGTTCATTTTTCTAGTTGCATGTATAATCCAATTGAATGTAATAAACTAATAAATTTTTAAAAAATTGTCTGAGCAGGTCCCACAATCCACAATCGTCTGGAGCTTTTGGCCGCTCACCTCTTGTACAAGTCTCATTTTTCAAGAGAGATTACAGATCGCCACATTTTAGCTAAAGTTTCACGCCATCTATCCCTCAATTGTAAAATACCGGTAGTGCCATCTATATCTCTCTTGCATCGGCGGTCACGCTTAAAGGCGTAAGGCTGGGTATCTTAATATACTCTTATAATCAATGATAGGATCAGGCACACACTGATATATCAAAACAAAAAAGCAGTTTAAAGCACTCTAAAACAGTTACTGTAAAGTTCAAAACACAGTAAAACAGTTATGCCCGATTATAGCAAATTTTTAAGCAGAGCTAAAATTTATGTTTAGAATGATAGAATGTGACATTTACGTATGGTCAGTATAAAGTCAAATACATTCTGATTGACATTTAAACTTCAACTTAAGTATCAATTAGATGTGTCTAACATTTTGTTAAATCTATAAGTAATATAGTCTAACCACTTAAATTTAAGCTCTGCTTAAAAAGTTGGTGCAACCGGACGTTACTGTTTAAGCGTGCTTTAAACTGCTTTTTATCCGAAAATTCCGAAAACGTTTTTGCTTCATCACTGTCTTTGAGCGGCTGCCGTTCGTAGAGTTTAAACAGATAATTAGTCGTAATACTACAGAAAAACGCTAAGTAGCCTTAACGCGTTAACGCTTTATTAAAAGCGCTGCAGTACAGTCCTTACCCCAACGCGGCCTGCATTATACAGAATGGCCGCGTTCAGCCGACACAACTGTTGAGTATGTTGACTTGTTTGGTACGCTGAACGGTTAATGGTTACTGCCAACAGTTGCTAATTTTACTCACCAGAAATAATTTACGGTGAATGCGGTGCCAGTGAGTCATTTGTTTATTCTGACCATAGATTCTAAACCTCTTTTGAATTGCTGGATTTCTCAGTTTTCTCTTCTTTAAACGCAACACAAATAAAACACGTTTCTGGTTTTAGTCAACTGTTGTATCCGCTGAACACGCCCAATGATGAAGAATACGCGTAGTCCTATCAATTAGGCCCGTTTTTACAATTGCTATTAAATTTCTATCTTAAAAAATAAAAAAGTTAGCTATGGTGTAGCTGCTTGTTCGAACACTTCCCCTTTTACAACAATCTTAATTTGGTTATTCTAAATAAAATGCTTCTGTTGCATAATACTTTTTTTGTTTTATTTTATAATAATGTATATTTTTAACATTCAATTACAGACTAAACGGAACATGGAATGAGAACTAAATGATCGAACAAAAAAATTGTTGTACAACTTTACAGAAAAGCTTAACATTTAACATGAAGCTATGTCCCCTTTTACTTTTACAACTTTTATAATACGTTTTGAAAAATTTTATTGCAAATCGGTTTTGACTGCAGTGGATCCCATGAGCATCCTCTATACAGTTTGTTACGATCGATGTCTTGGTATGGAAATTTGGCTGTACCGCGTCCGGTTTGGGATTTTGTTGAATTTACTCAAGACGCTGTTTATACAACAGCGATTTATACAACTTTCATTGCTCTCCCTTGGACGTACCTTGCCGTTTCGCCGGTGGAAAACAGCTTAGCGAAAGTGTCTGTTTTCTCCCAAAGACGCGGAGGCCGGAGCGAAGTCGACGAGCTCGGAAGGTTCACGGTATCGTACCACATTTAAATTCCATCACCTTCGGGGTGTTAAACTTTACGATTTTCGTCGCATGTTTTGCGGTACTACTCCATTTCTCGTCGGAGTTTTTGTTCGGTCTCACACTTATTATGCGTTTATTAACGCGTTGTTTTTATTTTAATTGTGCGGTTGCCGCGCTTACTTTGGCGATAGGTTTTTGTTACAATAATTCCGGGTTTTTCCGGCTTTTAATATTCCATTTTGTTATTGTAATTTATTCTTATCGTACGAGACTGTTTATCAGTTATTTTGTGAACGAACGCGTGTGTAAACAGCTGGAAAATTTAAATCTAGAAATTAATTAAAGTAAAAATTGTCGGTCGCTTCAAAAGTAACAAAGGAGTTCGATCTCAATCCTAATGTAAACAGTTCCCAGGCAAGTTAACCCAAAAAGGGCACCTTTAAGGGTAATTAAGATACGCTAAAATAAATAAATCTATTATCAGCAAATTTCATCCGTGAGAGCGGGACCGATACCCACGCGGACCGATAAGCATTGGTCGAAAAACAGCCCAAATAATACCTTAACGTTAGACAACTCAAGTCATTTCGGTGCCCAAAATTTGCTATTTTGGACAAAGTTGAACGATTAGCCGCGAGAGCGCAGCATCTCTCGAGAGAAAATTAAAGAGAGGGAGGTTTGGAAAATTTAGATAAACTTTGGCCCAGGGGAGAGAGAGTTTCGAAGAAAATTACTTAATGTTTGCAATTTGTTTAACCATCGACCTAAACGAACGTTCTCCGGTTTTCTTTGGTTCTTTTTTTTTATTTTTGAGAAAATTTACTCATTCAATCTCTCGGTTGTACTCCCTTTCGAATAATTTATTTTTCGTTACTGAGAATTAAACGAGCGTCCTACCTCGTGATTAGAAAAATTGTGAAGCTAGTGTTGGTTTTAGTGTGGGAGGCCGGAGGCCGAAAACAAGGTTCCCCATAAACAAGGTTCAACGTACCCCCAGTCCCAGGAAAGGGAGGCAATAAAACACGGTCACTTCTGCTGAGTTCTACCCTTACACCACACACCACCCTATCCGGTAAGTGATTTGTATGTTCTGTTTTTATTTTTACTCGATTGCATGCATATTTGAAATTGTACCCCCTTCCGAGGGTGATCTAATGATCTAAACTAAATTTTAACCTAGTTCACGATTTTCATTTCTAGTAATTTATTTAGCGGAAATAATACGCGCTTGCACAGTTCCAGCCCGAAAAAAACTACTTCCGATGAATTACTAATCGGCCAGGTAAATTTAATTAAGTGTTAAAGGGTCTGGCATTCCCTTAAAAACTCCGGTGGTGGCAGCGAACTCCGTTACCTTACTTTAGTTTCTTTTTCTAAATCATCCAAATTTGGTTTGAGTTAATTAAATGCTTCATTAAATTTCTTGCAAAAATTACGCTACCAAAGTAAGAAGGGTTAAAGTCTTCAACTTTCACCACAGCCCTTCCTACAAATGGTGTCAGAATGGTGGGGTTGTCCAGAAACTTAGTTAATAAATTAAGGGGATGAAATGTAAAAAATTTGAAAAAATTAAAAAAAAATTTTTTTGTATTTTTTTCATTCCCCATTTTTCTTTTATATTTTAAAATTTTGCTAATCAGTACTGTTAAAATTAATGTTATATCGGATTCTGGAATGCGTGCAAGTGCATTCTTTCTGTTGTTTTATTTCTTTGTTTCCAGGTACGCGTTCGATTGCACCTAATTAATTAATCTGTGATAACTTTAATCGGCGTCGGCATTCAATTCTGTTCCAAATTCCCTCATTTAAAAAATTTTGTCCCTTTGAAGTAACTATAAAACAATTTTTTTTTAATAAGTTCATTATAATAACCGAGAGGACGAGCGCACCGTAAAATTCCATTTAGCGCCATCTTTAAATTTAGTTCGCGCGCAAAAGCTGTAAATATTCTTTCGAATTGATTTAAGAGGAATCGTACAAAGCATTGTTTATGTATTTATAGTTAGTCAACCTAGTCTTCAGAATGTGCTGCCATCTAATAACTGTTGATTAAAACAAAATACATGAACGGCATGTGTTTATAAAGTTTGAAACTCGGCTGAAAGAAAAATAATTTTATCTACTGTCACTGAAATCTAACGAGCGGCTAAAATCTCCGCACGACTCCTTGTGGTGGGAGAGAATTAGCGGTTAATTTGAATTGTGCCTACCGAAGTTAGGATTTCGGAAGCTCTTAAATACATATTTGATCATAAGAGTAATTAGAAAAGACACTGAAGAATTTAAATTAAAAAATAAATTGATTGATTAGGCTAAAATTTTCCACAAAAATTAATATATTGAACCAAGTTAATTTCAAAATTACTTAAAATATTGTTTAATTTAAGGGCATAAAATATTTCATTATAACATACTGAAAAATTCAAATATTTATTTATATGTTATTACAAAAATTATTACATTATGAAAAAAATTACAAATAACTTATAATGTTCAAGTTCTCAATTTCTGTCTACCTGTTTTTTTTTTTTAGTTCTTTCTCTGTGGTTTGCCTTTTTATTTTAGTACTATGGAAAGACATTGCTATTTTTATTTGCTGATTCTGTAACTGATATTACTAAGGTCTAGTTTTACAATCGTTGAATAACTGTTCGCCGAATATCCTTTAATGTTCCTTCATATCTACTCACACCTACATGGGGCCTTTTAATAATATTGAATGTGGTATTGTTTCCTTCAATTTTCGGTATATTTCAGAAAGTGATTGTTGATCTTCTTTAAAAAAAAATACATCTTTCAAATTATTTATTAAATTATCACTTTTATTTTTAACCTTATTGCATATGTTATTTTTTATACTTGATGTAATAGGTGCAGACAGCAAATATGTTTCTGGTTGCTCATTTTCATTACAATAATTATTTTTTTCGTAAGTATTATCCCTAGTGATGTTCTCAACAAGAGAGTGAATATGTTTACAAAATGGGTTTGTACTCACATTTTGCAATACTGACATTAATTTACAACATATTTGTTTCTTATAACAATATAAAATTTTTCTTTGGTATTGAACTGATACGTGTTAATATTGATTTGATTGATATTGCAATCAAAAGTTAACGATGCTCTGTGATGATTTAAAATTTTTGTTATATGGCAATTAATCTCTCCTGTAGTAATTTTTAAAATTCTTTCGACCGTCTTATCATGAATAAAATTAATTACAGTATGTGGTCTCTCATCCAATCTCTGTACTTTTCTACCTTCCAGACAGAAATATCTAATTACTTTAACATGGATTATACAGGATGTCCCAAACCCTCGTTTGAGACTGAAACAGTATATAGAGAGGCGCAAAAGAAACAACTTTTTTCAATACTTTTCTTCCAAAAGTCAATAATAAGGGAATTATAATTCCCTGAAAGAGGGATGAAACTTATTTTTCTTTTGGCAACATCTTCTGAATCCTTTAAGTTATCAAACTAATATTTGAAACTTAGATATAAGGTACCTAACTGAACATTTACAATGCATTTGTCAGATCCTTCCTCCCTTGTGACATATCAAGCTGTAAGATATGGCGAATTAAACTTCAATTTTACTTAACTACTCAAGAACTGGACAATATTTTAATGTAAATAACGTAATAATTTATCTTCCATGGCCTACCTTTATCAGAAATTTATTTGGACATATGTTATAACCCCAAGGGGACACTTTTCTATCCTATACCGAACTGTCATACGTGATCCCCCTCCCTTCCAGCTCTCTAACCAATAGAATTTAAATAGGGAATGTACCATGAATGGCATGTCATTGAAAAGGTAATTTTAGAGAGAATTCAGTAATGTGAATATGCATGTCCGAAAATTTTATTTTAGCGCCCTCTTTCGGGAAAAAAATTGTTAAATAATCCAAAGTGTGCAATAACTCATATGAAAACTAATTTTAATAGTAATTCACTGCGCGAATTGAAATTACGTAAAAATATTGAAAACTGACTAATGGCGGATTTCACAAACGTTACTTAAATTTTACCAAATTTAATTAAATTGTAACAATTTTTTCCCCGAAAGAGGGCGCTAAAATCAAGTTTTCGGACATTCATATTCACATTACTATATAAAATTACCTTTTCAATGAGATGCCATTCGTGGTACATTTCCTATTTAAATTCTATTGGTCAGAGAGCTGGAAGGGAGGGGGATGACGTATGACGGTTCGGTATAGGATAAAAAAGTGTCCCTCTGGGATTATAAATCGACGTATTTTTGCGTTTTTTCAAACAAAAATTTTCTTGGGAGATATTCAGTTTGTTTCGTTTTCGTTGGGCTACCCTGTATCTGCAGGAAAACGAGAACCTTAATTACTTTAGTTTTGGAACATTTGAGACTTTTGTTTTATTTGTTATCACACTAAAATTTACAAAAATATCGTACTACAGTCGCGGACAAAAAAAGTTTACTTTTTTAAGCCAATTTTATAATATAAAATTTTTGCTAGGTTGTTGTAATTATGAGCTGATATTTACGGATGACAAAAAATAAATATTACTGATTGTAATCCATAAGTTTCAGTTCATAATTACAATCACCAGGCAAAAGTTTTATATTATAAAATTGACGTAAAACAGTCCACTTTTTTGTACGCGATTGTATATTTAAAAAAAATATCAAAATCGCCTGCATTTTGTTTTATTTTTATTTATCGTTTTACATTTATTTAAAGAAAAATTCATTACAAGATCCTATTTTTTTGTTAACTTTCTGTGAAAAAAATTTTAATTAAATTTTCTTATTTCTCCGTCACAAACTATTTTTAAGAACGTGTATAAATATATTGAGAGTCCCTCGACATATGAATTCCAGACTTTTTATTTTTAAATCTATTTACATGAAATTTGAAAAGTATTAATTAAGCAAAAAAAATGAATTTTCCAGCAAAATATCGAGCATAGAGTGTTCCATTTAAAACATGTAGAATGCCGCAATGGAAATAGGATCCAAATGGTTCCAGTGTCCCCCAATAATTTTTTTAAATTTTCATTTGCTTTTGTTGTGTTGTAAATATTTTTTCATATAATTTTAATTTTTATCTTTATCGGTTGCCGAGTTATTTGCAGAAAACCGAAAATCGCAGAAATTTCAAAGGGTGTTGTTGCTCACTTAGGGCTTTTTTGGGCAGGTAAAATAATTCCGTGTTCACCGTAGGGTGAACTAATAACCCACAAAGTTTCAGTTTTTTTGAATTTTCGGGTTGTGGACTTTCCCTTGTTAGCGGCAATGTTCGTTAACCTGAATTTATAATCCATTTTTTACATCGTACATCGTAATGAATGGGAAAAATAAATTTTCTAAGTCCAGGGTTTCTTCTCAGGCTCTTTTCGCACATAAAATAACTACATTTGTTCCCCGACATCTTAAAAAATTCGTCGAGAAATTTGAAGAAAATGTGACTAATTTAAGTATTATGTTCACAACTATAACGAAACTCGGTGAAATACACGGCAACACCACAGTGCAACACAGCGCAAACAAATCAAGACGGCATTTATTGGAAACAGTTGATGAGTGGAGATTCAAACCTGTTAACGTCTGCTGGAATGCTACACTTCTAGTCCATCGCCCCCTATCAATCTTGGTCCAGAACTAAAATTAATTTCCGTCGGTTGACTAACTAGACATATATAAGCAATGGTACAAAGTTACCCCTCAGAAGTTCGCAGTTTACTATCCCTACTTTGCTACGTTAAGGGGAAATATTTGTGATATTATGATTGGTTGGTTGGCAGTCGCCTTTCGACCATGTGGCTATTGAAAAACCACCAACATTAGTTGCTTAGAGCTATCTCTGTTCAACACATATTGAGGAAGAACGATAATAATTCTCGCGTGTCGGTGGTTCCGTCATCATGAGCAAATTACTAGGCTGCGTTCGGTCATAATGTTGGTATATTCAACGGGTTCAGAAATACACATACATGTACATAATTATATTCAAATACCTAACACATTTTTTTACGGTAAATTGTAATAAGACGCAATTATCGTTCAAAGTAGACTTTGTTTTTAATTGCACATATGCGTCGTATAATAGAAAAGGAACAAGCAGTTACCTATATTTGTAAAAATATTGAAGAGGATTGAAGCTGAAACACCAAAAATTTTACTTATAATGCTATTTCATACCCATGCGCAATTTTAATATTACCTGCAGCTCAACACTATTATTTTATTTATTTAAATTGTAAACATGGGTAAATTAAACTCCATTAACAAGGAGGTCACATATAGGAAAAGAAAAATCGGCGGTAAATATGTTTCTTTGTAAATATGTATCTACATACATATATTTCTTCGAAAATTGTTAAAAAAATGTTGATAATTAAGTACATGACAAACATCATGACGCGAAGTGATTGTTCTTGGTGTCATCGAAACGCCAGTGTCGTTTATAACGTACTATAAAGTAAACGAAATAAATTTTTCAAAAAATAGGTATAAACATAGATATCTGCAAGGTTTGGATATTTCAAAATAAATGGTTGAGTATGTAGTAGTAGAAAAAATATTATATACACCACGGCAGCAAAGTGTCTTTATCGACCTCGTTCGCTTGCTCACCGCGGCTTCGCCTTGGCTCGCAATTTGCAAACTCGTTTGATAAAGTGCCACTTTGCCACCTTGGCACATAAATAACTAGAAATCCAGAATGTAAAAGTATTTCGCATCTTGCAATTTTTGATTGAAGAAAAGGCCACAGTTTAAGAAAATATCATGAAAGTTTATTTCTTTTGAAACCGGTATGAAGTTAGCAATAACTTTCAGCAATAAAAAAAATTCTAAAATAATACCAAAACAGTTTCAGTATTTATGTATTAGTATAAAAATCACTAATTAAGTAATATTCAACAACTTAAAATGAATATTTTTAGAAACTGATTCGAAATTGACCTATCGAGTAATGTTGCGCGAGGCGTACTCAACTTGACAGCGTTGTGCTATTTTTAAATCAAATATTTTTAGACAAAAATAATCTATCAATAAGGGGCTTTTGATAGTGTAAAAACAAAACAGGGACGTATTTTTTGTTCGGCCACAATTAAATCTTAAACTTTAGTTCCGCGTACTCCGACGCGCACTTCGTTTTCTCAAAAATGATAGCGTTGTCTTATTTTTAAATCAAATGCTTTTAGACGAAAATAATCTATTAATAACGGGCTTTCGATAGTGTAAAAACAAAAAGGGACATATTTTTGTTCGGGCACAATTAAATCTTAAACTTTAGTTCCGCAGGACACACGTTTCGTTTTTCTCAAAAATGACATTGTTGTCTTGTTTTTTAATTAAATAAATCAATAAGAGGCGTTTAGTACTGTAAAAAAAGCATTGTATATCTTTTTATTTTCAATTACATACTTATTTTGAACAAGTTTTCAAATCACCTTAGATTTTTAAGGTCCTGGAGTATGCGGAACGAAAGTTTAAGATTTTATTGTGGCCGAACAAAAAATATGTCCCTTTTTGTTTTTAAACTATCGAAAGCCTATCTATTAATAATAATAGATTATTTTCATCTAAAAACATTTGATTTAAAAATAAGACAACGCTGTTATTTTTGAGAAAAACGAAGCGAGAGTTCTACTGTACGCGGAGCTTTTTGAAGAAGTTGAGTACGCCTAACGCAAAATTACTTGATAGGTCAATTTCGAATCAATTTCTAAAAATATTCATTTTAAGCTATTGAACATTACTTAATTAGTAGATTTCTATACTAATATAAAAAGTGAGCAAATAAAAATCAGATTAGAGTAGGCGGTGCAAAGAAAATGTATGTCTGTGATTAACTGAATTAATTAATGTAATACATTCATGGACTGTCAAATTTATTGACTTTTTATTTAATCACAGACATACATTTTCTTTGCACCGCCTACTCTAATCTGATTTTTATTTGCTCACAGGTTATAAATACTGAAACTGTTTTGGTATAGTTTTAGAATTTTTTTTATTGCTGAAAGTTATTGCTAACTTCATTTGAACTTTTTTTGAACTCTATTTAAATGTACATTTTTATATTTTTACTATTTCGCTTCTAATACACATAAGTTGAGTCAAACACAAATTTACAAAAAAAAGAAAAAAATGTAAGTGTTTCACTTCAAATTTTAAGGAGTGCATTTAAATTAATAACGAGAAAATAGAGTTCATGCAAAAGTTAGTTACACAAAATAATGTTTTCGAAGTAAAATGCGTCTCAAAATTTTTCTATTAGGTTTAATCAACGAAGAATGCCAGGACGCGAAAGTTCACACAAGAAAGTTGTACGTCAGAATAGGCAAAACGATAATTCTATAAAAATGTAATTTTCCTAGTGATGTAATTTAGCCGGCTAAAAATACCTTTTTCTCCAACCGTGGAAAAAGCCATACCTTTGAATACTATTTAGAGATAGTGAAGTTGATCTTTTCTTGACTAACAAGAAATGTACTTGTTGCTAGACCTCACTGCATGTATAAATAAACATTAAAATACCAAAAACGTACTGGAAAAAGCAGTGCACAAACTTAAATATGTTTAAATTATCCGCCTTAATCGTATTTGAGATCATGCGCAATAACCCCTAAAAATCGGAACGCAAAATATATTCTCAGGCCGTGATTGTCTATTTTGTTACCGCCCCCAGCTCTTAAGGTGGGGAGAATATATTCACGCCTTACAGAAATAATTCACTAAAAACATACAAATCGGGCGACTTCATAACTTAATTATGGTTACATATTTTTAAAAGCTGTTTTCACTGATTTGTTAACAAAACTTCAATCTACAAAGTGACCAACGCGTTTTTCAAAATTCCATCTGGAAGTATTTTTACTATCGCTGTAAAGTTCAACTACAATTTTTCAATGTTAATTATTTTTTTCTTAATTACCAGATGATGATAGAGAAATTTCCTATGGTCACTTTGTAGTAGAGGTGGAGAAATATCGTTAGTTGACACCATCGATAGTAGTCGATAATTTCGCATGTGACTATCGATAATAATCGATAGTTCTAGAACTAAAGAAATAAAGCAACAAATACTGAGAAACTGTTCTTGTCTACTATTCTTTGCTTTCAATTTAGTGCAGGGTTAGTTTTGTTAATGTAAATCCCTTTTTATTAATTAATTATTACCCCATAGGAAAAATTTAAAAATTGGTCTTACATGATTTTTTATGTAGATTTCAATCATGCTAACAGTTTTGCAATAGTGTTTTATATACATACAGAGTAAACAAGAAAAATACATATCTTTTTTTGATAGAACCTCCCTGCATATTTTGACAAATCTAGATTCTTAAAGTTACTCTGATAACAAATAGGGCGAGTTCAAAGAAACGCCTAAGCGACGAAATATCTGTAAAAATATACAGGTGTTCCATTAAAAAAATATATTTATTGTTTGCCCTGTATATAAAAAACGCTAGTGCAAAATTATCAGGATGAGTGGAATCTTAACTAAAAACAAACCCATCAAACAAATTTTTAAATTTTTTGTATCGGTTAAAATTTAAAAGGAGGATTTACTTTAAGAAAATAAATATTTTACACATGCATAATAAAAACTATCGATTGTTAAAAAATACAATCGATTATTTTTGATAGTCGAAACTATCGATAGTTATCGATAGCGCTATCGATTTTTCTCCACCTCTGCTTTGTAGTGCTAGTTGTATATAGGAAAAAAAATGAATTAATTATATTCAGAAATAAAGTCTCTATGAATTCGCCCGTTTTAATGGTTTTCGTATATGGAGTTATTTCGTAAGATTGCTCTTTGAACCTTATGCACAGAAGAAATAAGGTTAATTGCATTCAGTTTGTTCACTTAAATCAGTTCGAAAGAATACAGCTAGAGTTGTAAGCGATAAGAATTTTTAATCTACGAGGGTGCGTCAAAAAAGACGAGCGCCAGGGCCGCTATTCTCGACCCTTCGTATTGCGCACGAGTATTCGTATTGTGACGTCATTCGAAGGTTATCTGTTGAAAGTGTATTCTCTACCCTTCGAATATTTTGCGTATTCGAAAAAATCTCCTTCGAATTAAATGTGTTTGAGCACTCGTATAGTTCAACTATTCGAATCTCACTGAAAGGTTTAAGGAATTTAAGGGTGCAAACCTTTGTATTCGTGTATTCATTGTGAGACGTGATTTGTGATTAAGTAATTATTATTAATTAAGTATTCGAAAAATGGATGAGTTAGTAAATATAGATTTATTAAATGAATTGGAAGCACAAAGACTTATGTTTGTACCTGATTGCTTTGTTAAAACCACTAATGCGCCCTAAAATGAAACCAACAGACTTGGACATACAATTAAGGGTAAACTTTGAGAGATAAGTAATTACATATTAATGCTATTAATAATTGTAGATACTTATCACGTTACGATTTTTTGCAAGTGGTAGCTACCAAATGGATATTGGGTCAAATATTTTCTTGAATGTGTCTCAAGCTTCAGTAAGCAGGTGCATCAATGAAGTGGTTACTGCATTAAATCATCCTGATATATTCAACCAGTTTATTAAATTTCCAAATACATTGCGAGAGTTGGATGTTTCAAGAAGAAAGTAATATTTTGTGTACTGCTGTATTTCTTTTTGACAAATTGAATTGTTGTAGATTTTACGATTTTGGAGCACTGAATCCTATACCTATACCTTTTTCCAGGTTTTTTGTGCCCCAGGCATACTGTTTAAAATATTGCTCAATTCGCAACATAAATTTTCAGCGTCTTTATAAGTAAAATTATTACTAAATTTACCGCTTACTAATTCTGGTTTCTTTTTTAAAAATTCAAGCATTATTTTCTTTTGGTTGTTGGAGGGATGTCCACTTTTCTTTTTTACGTCGGCTTGTGTTTCCATGGCTAAACTAAGTAGATAGGCTATGGGCGTTCGAAGCCATTTTCCCATAAGATTTAACACAGGCCTCGAGATTGCAATTTTTGCGGGGATCGTGGTCAGGGGGGGTGAGGTGAGAAGGGGGAGCGGGGTCGCGCGCAAGCGGCAGCAGAAGCGAGACGTGAGCAAGCTGGAGCGAGAGGGGGAGACGCGGCAGTAGATATCTAGACTCGCGACCTTGGTACATTTTTGGGCGTAGTTACATATATCATATGTATTAAATAGCGCGTCGACTTATGACCAGCGCTAATAGATGTTTATTTCAAGATAACGAATTTTTTTCCTCCAGTCAGAGAGAGAGATTTGAACCCGTTCCTCGACGTTCGTGAGGCGTCCACCTAAGCCGCTCGGCCGTTCAGTCAGTTGTTCGATATGTGTAATATTAACGACGCGCGCGGTGAATGATATCCTTTTTCGAACTCGTTCGTGAGCCGTCCACCTAAGCCGCCGCTCGACCGTTGGGATCAATTGCTCGTATCAGTTCGAGATGTGTAATAAGATGAACGCGTGGGCGGTTTCAGGAATGTTAATACTTGTCGAGACGTGTTAGCAGATAGCAACACTCGCGACCTTAGAGCGGCGAGATAAAGAAAAACGAATCAAGGTCGAATCGCACGCGATTAATCGAGAATGAAATTTAGGAAACGGAAGTCGTTTCAGTACACATCATGAATCAAATTTTCTTTCAAACCGTTTTAGGAATCACTATACTACTTAACTGTTTCAAACTGAACATAAAATTGCAAACGCGCTGTAAATATCTGAGAAACGAAAACTGTGAAGCAATTAATTTGCTAAATTTCATTCTCGGTTAATCGAATGTGAAGATTTGGTTGATTCGTTTTCTAATACATTTTTTTTTTAAACTCCATATACGTTTTCGGTTTAGACATCTTATGCATTAAATACCGCCGCGACCTTAATTATAATTTTTTACCTGGCGCACTTTCGCATGCTAAAGTCGAAGAAGAGTCGCACTAGAGTTATCGTACGTAACTCAAAAACGTTTATGCAACGAAACGTAAACAATGAGTCAGATGAATAAAACGAGCAGCGAGATAAAGAAAAACGAATCAAGGTCGAATCGCACGCGATTAATCGAGAATGAAATTTAGGAAACGGAAGTCGTTTCAGTACACATCATGAATCAAATTTTCTTTCAAACCGTTTTAGGAATCACTATACTACTTAACTGTTTCAAACTGAACATAAAATTGCAAACGCGCTGTAAATATCTGAGAAACGAAAACTGTGAAGCAATTAATTTGCTAAATTTCATTCTCGGTTAATCGAATGTGAAGATTTGGTTGATTCGTTTTCTAATACAATTTTTTTTTTAAACTCCATATACGTTTTCGGTTTAGACATCTTATGCATTAAATACCACCGCGACATTAATTATAATTTTTTACCTGGCGCACTTCCGCATGCTAAAGTCGAAGAAGAGTCGCACTAGAGTTATCGTACGTAACTCAAAAACGTTTATGCAACGAAACGTAAACAATGAGTCAGATGAATAAAACGAACAGCGAGATAAAGAAAAAGAATCAAGGTTGAATCGCACGCGATTAACTGAGAATGAAATTAGAAATAGATACAACGAAATTTAGCAAATTAATTGCAAACGGAAGTCGTATCTTTCAAGCTGATTTAGGAATCACTACACTACTTAACTGTTTCAAACTAATCATCTCGTATTTTTCATTCGTAGATGGTTCCAAGTCAATGAAATCTCCTTGATCTCTAATGCTTTGAATCTCTGCTAACAAACGAAGTTTAGCTGGAGACATTTTCACCTTTGCATACGTTTAGAAACTGAAGAAAATAATGTGTTTCCATTAACTTTTATTCTTGGTAAGACTTCATAAACAAATACCTTTTATCTCTAATTCTTTGAATCTCTGCTAACAAACTGAATAAAATATCTACATCTATACATGTTAAGACTTGTTGAACAGATAAATTAAAGTTTTAATTATGCTAATTCTGAACATCCTACATGTTCACAGATTTTCTGCAATAGCAGAATAATTCATAAATTGTTTTAATTAAACAGGGTCAATCCTTTTATACAGGGTACAGTTTAAGCTGCTCGAAAAGTTACATCACAAGAGATGTAGACAGAATAACAGATATTTTTTAACTACTACATTTATGATTTTAATTTGCGCGCGCTTCAACCTTGAATGCATAAACGTTTTGATAATAGCGTTTAATCGCATGTGTTTAACCTTGATTCATTTCACTGCTCTCTCTACTGCCAGAGAATTTTATTGCACACTAATGTAATTGACCTTAAGGCTTTTAATTCCTTACCACTGAAAATCAAAAGTATAATATAATATAAACAAATTTGAAAGTTTATTAAAGCAATACTAGATACACAAATGTCTATATTCATATAAACATTTTTTCGAATGATCTCTTGTTTGAATTGAATTAAATGTATTGGTGTTTGTGAATGAACATAAAAATATTTTAACTTGCATCACCCCTACGCTGTATTTCTGTATGTTACTATTATTATCATTAAGTACTGTATTGATTGATTGATCTGTTGTAAACTAAAACTAAATGTTAAATGAGTAACGATTATGCTATCAGAATGTAGATGCAATCGAATTGAGCAAATTATATTGATTCTCGTTAGAAACGTTATCTGCTACTTCTTCGTTCAACAAAAATGCTTTAATAAAAATTATATTACATACCAATATACCCAATAAAAATTAAATAACCAATTATAGTCGCACCTCTATAACTCGAAATTTACTGATGTCCTTGCACACTGTGTATAATTGAAATCTCTTTCTTTAACTAGAGATTTCGAGTATACGTTTCTGGTTTAGCAGTTTGAAATTTATAGGGCAGCATAAATACACACAGCAGCTTCACTCTCCTTGGCGGGAAAATTCAATATTCCGGATGAATAATCTGTCACGTGGCCTGTTAGAGCGCATTCGACTGAACGCACGGAGTGTTTCTTTTCTCACTCTTACATGCACTGAAACGCAGTCGCTCTCCCTCACACTTCTGCTCATCGCGTGCATTGAGCATTATATTGAATGCGTCCTTAAATTGTATGAATATGATCAGTGGTGTCTCGGCACTTCTTTATTAAAACAAAACACATATAAATCATAAATTTTCATAAGACCGAACATAAAGTAACGTTCACCTCCGCCTTCACCGCGTATCCGCTAAGAATGGCGTATATCATAATGTTGTGCAATCGTCACTGCTCATACTGGCGGTAAAACACACCCACATAGGCGACCTCTACCTTAACAATCATTAGTTGGTGTGAAATTCAAAATTTCACATGTGGTGTCTCGTATAATTAGCAGCATAATAGATCTATGCTTTCGATTATGCATGCCGGGATGGATTGAGTAAACTTAAACTCTATGCTTTCAAGCAGTGATCAGATAATTCAAATTAAAAATCTTGCCTTGTCAGGTTAAAGGTGTTGACAAACAGTTTCCATGCTGATTATGCTGTGTTTATAGGATAGCGAAACAAAGCGTTGTTGTTGTAAGTCATTACTACCTCTAAGCATTATCTCTGTTGTGATATCATATTTTGCAATGAAATAACTAAACAATTATCGAACGATTTTGAATTCATTTTTGCTGCTGCATTAGGTGTGAGTGAAAAAAAATATTTCTATAAAATTATCATATCGATTAATCAAATTTATTTCTTAAGTGTGGTTAGTTAGTTTATCATAATCCATTATTTTAGTTTATATTAGAGGGTTTGGAATGATTCTACTGAATATAACCGAAATAAAGAAAAGAAAATAAAACTTACCAAACGATCATTGATAAATTTAATGTGAAATCTCATTATATTTATGTTACAATTAATACGTTTACAAACATAGTCTAAAAATCTAATTTATGTTACAATTAATACGTTTAAAAACATAGTCTAAAAATCTAACGAAACTACAATATATCCTTAAGTAATAATATGTATGGTATGGGGAATTTAGATATATGATAGAAAAGTGCGTAGGGGTGGATGGGGAATTGAAAAACAATTATCGTGGAAACTCAATCTTGGGGACATACTGTATATAGAAATAATTATGAAGTTAGATGATCTATACAAAAGATATCTCGAGATAGATGACACCCTGTATAAGGATGATGGTGTTGACAGCGTTAGATTCTATTAATTTCTCAGTATTATCAACTAACCTAGCATACAGACAATCAGATTGAGTAAAATGCTTATACAATTATCTAAACTAGTAAAAAAAGGAGCCTGGTATAGATTAGTACTTATCATACACTGAGAACCTTATAAGACTGCACATAGTAGTTATCAATGGAAGCATTATTAAATTATTATTTCCAAATTTATTTCATTCACCATGGTTACCGTTTGCTGTTATTAATGACCCTACTGATTTTGAATTGTCAGATTGAATTAAATTGTTCTTTTAACTTATTGTAAAATAATGTATACAACCACCGAAAAAGTCGAAATGTACATATTATTCTCAAATACAACTTCGTTGAGAGAGGTCTCTGCATTATTTGCTGCCAAATTTCTGGATAGGCAAATTTCCAGCTAAAAACATGCAATGAAATAAACCTTCCTTAATACTTTCTATGTGCAGTTTAGATGATTCAGCATTGAAAATTGAGTAGTAACCATAGCAACGTAATGTTAAAGCGTCTATATGCAATTTTATATAACTCAGATATGTATTATCTGATGATATAATTTTCATCTATGTGCAGCGTTACAAGATTCTCACTGCATCAGTTTCCACGCTTCGACCGATTACGACCGATTTTGTTTACATCAACATAATAGTATGTTTTAAATTGCGAACAATAATTAATACTATCTGCTTATAAAAGCCGTTTTGTTTATAAGTTTATAATGTGTAGCTAGAATCTGAAGCGTCATTACCTTTAAGTTAATATTTTTGAGCAACGACCTCATCCGTAAAAGCAAAACGCTTTAACTTTGTATTGAAGTATACATATTTGGACTACGGTCTTGTGCATATAATCTATTCCATAAAATTTATTATATATAGAATTTTAAACAGTGTGTCCATGGATTTTCCGCAACTGTTGAATGACATTATTCAATGCAATCCCCTCCCACCTCTCAGCACTTAAAAAATAAGTTTAATTAATCACATTGGCAATTCCGGCTAAAGGTTTGGTCACACTGGCTCCAGATTCAACAGAACTTGTACGGCAGAACAATACAATAGCACTTCATTATTGTATTGCTGAATTAGGAAGAACTCTGTTTTCCTGACATATCCCTGTTTTGGTTTTATATTATGTGTGCCAAAAAGGCTGCCTGTCAAATACTAGTATGATTACTTTATCGTAATCTATTATTTTTGTGTATATTAGGATACATTTTCGTAGGAATCAAACATTTTATTAGAGGGTTTGGAATGATTCTACCGAATATGTCCAAAATAATAAATAAATTTCTTTGTTTTGTTTGGTTATCTGACGTAGTCGGCAGTATACTCCAGTTCATTACGATCCTACTGTGACCGTATACATTTGTTAATATGAAGTTGTTTTTAAATTGATTTTTAATATTGGAGCCAGTGTGACCAACCCTTTAAGACGATAATTCTAAATGTAATTTGAACTTAGACAATTTTGAGAGTAAAGTAAGCATGTTTTTAAATTTAAAACCATAAACGCAGCATTTTGCTAATTTTTTATCTTATAGTTTTTAAATAAATCTGCTGCTACAATGTGCCCGATCATTGATCCTTATGAAAATATTAAAACTGTTTGATTCCTGAAATAAAATTATATACAGCTTTTCTAATAACAGATGCTATATTTTTAACGAAGATGAAAGCGTATGAATAGATCAGTAGCAAAATGTGTATGTATGTGTGTCACACTGTAAGATCTGAAAAACTGTAAGGTAACAGTACTAGTGGATAATAAATAAGCAGAGTGATGTCAAGGTCAACGTAAGGTAAGTGCAGAGCCGTTATCAGTCAGGCGTAACCATAAGTGTCTCTTCCAGCCTCAGGAACAGAAACGCATGACTTACATAAATAAATAATAATATGCCATTAAAACAGGGAGTTTAGATATATGGTAGAAAAGTGCGCAGAGGAGCATTGGGGAATACATTGAATAACAATTTTCGTGGAAACTCAATCTGAGGATATACTGTATATGGAAATAATTATCAAGTTAGATGATACAGTAAATACAAAAAGATACCTCAAGATAGTTGACACCCTGTTTAAGGATGATGGCGTTGACAGCGTTAGATTCTATTACTCTATCAGTATTATCGACTAACCGAGCATACAGACAATCAGATTGAGTAAAATACCTATATAATTATCTAAAGTAGTAAAAAATTTTTTTTTTCAAGCTGATTTGGGGAATGTATGCACTTCTAAAAAAACATACCTGGTATAGATAGTACTTATCATATATGCTTCCACGTCTCAACCGATTAAATTGCTTTTGTTTACACCAACATAATAGTCTGTTTAGACCCTACGTAAAATTAAATAGGAACTTAAATCAGTAGATGTGCTATTAACGTTCAATGTCACTTCTATATGGAAATTTTACATGGATGTATGAAACTCGCATGTGTGCTTGCCTACCATCACTTTTGCTATTATACTGCTCTCTGTCACATCTATAAACTGCTACCTGATTTACCTGTTATTTTATAAACTGCTACCTGTTTTATCTGTTATTTTATAAACTGCTACCTGTTATTTTATAAACTGTTACCTGATTTACCTGTTATTTTATAAACTGCACCTGTTTTTACCAGTACACCGAAGAATCGCTCGAAGTACAAAGTCCCTAAAGTCTAAGCTTCACCGAGACGGATATTCATTCAAATAATTCTTGATAAAAAAAAGTCTTAAGCTTTTGGTTACTGTTGACGCAATTCTTCAGAATAGAATGGTAAGATATAGATGGTATGTATCATTGAACTTACCTTAATAATTATTGAAAAAATGCATGCGTACATAAGAGATGTAAACAGAATGATAGATGATTATCAAATTTATGATTTTAATGAAAATTAAACATCCAATTAAATTCAAGCTTATTAAATTCGAATTAAAATTTTTGCATAAGAAGCCATGACCTTGATATCAATTCCTATAGAGGTCTAAAATGTTGAAGTGGTTCTAATCTGTGGTAAACCTTGCATGTCGCGTCATCGGTACTCGGTTGTTGTCTTGGGTGAGCAGTTAAAATCAGACTCTCAAAATTGTCTAAGTTCAAATTACATTTAGAGAGATTGGAATCATAGCAGCAGTTACGAGCAGTTGAGAGGGCTTCATATTATAGTGGGTTAGTAAACAAATGAGGTGTGGTGGCAGGGTGCGGAGAGAGACTGGAACCGATAATCACATAACACAATGATTGGTGCTCGGTTGTTGTCTGGTGGTATTATATACTGTTCTGAATGAATACATTTGTTAATATGAAGTTGTTTTTTAATTGATTTTTGATATCGGAGCCAGTGTGACCACCCTTTAAGACGATAATTCTAAATGTATAGGGTCACAGTAGGATTGTAATGAACTGGAGTATACTGCCTTTTATAAACTGGTACCTGTTTGTACCTGTTATTTTACAAACTGCTACCTGTTTTACCTGTTATTTTATAAACTGCTCAGAAACTGCTATCTGTTTTACCAGTACATCGAAAAAATTTACAATTTATCGAGACAGTTTATTTTGAATTGTTATGTGATTATCGGTTCCAGTCTGTCTCCACACCCCACCTCAACACCACATTTGTTTACTAACCTACTATAATATGAAGCCCTCTCAACTGCTCGTAACTACTGCTATGATCCCGGTCACGTGGTGCATAATACAGTTGTATAGTTCCCTACTTTTGCTATATAGCAACCTAGTAGCTTTTCTATTGATTGAAAATTTGAATGGGAAAACTTAATATTGAATGATTTGTGGTAACCTAATCTAAGCTTGCTTTCCCTCCATAATAAATTATATAAATAATGTTAAGAAGTTGTTCAAGTATACATTAGGTAATGGAAATATAAACTTTTTATTATTTTAATTCAGGTTTATTAATGTTACTGTTAACAAGAAAAAAAAAATGTACTAATTTATGTTTGATTACAAAAACACTATTCTATTATGATTCCAAGGTAAGCTGCTTTCTTTATTAATGCAGTAACGCGAATTATTCCATTGGTAATCGGACACAATAGTATCTTCATGACACAAACTGACGAACCATAATTTAGGATTTTGCAGGTTCACTTTCAATCTTGTTAAATGAACTGCAGGTTTCTCTTCTAAACTTTTCAGCAACGGCTTCTTTATGTTGCTCTCATACCATTCAACTAAATTATCACCTTGCGAGAGGAATGATGTTTTCGTTAAATAATAGTAAGTTTCACCATCCTCATGTATACAAAACATTTCTGTAGAAATCTTGATTGATCCCTGAGCATTTGGAAGCATTGTTGATAATTCTGCATGAAACACTTGGAAACAAGCATCGAAAAATTGTTCTTGGTTACATTGAAACATCGGTGTTATGAAAGATGATATCATGAAATTGTTTGGCCACAATATTGGATCCCAATGTATGAATGATTCATCTTCTTGTTCTTCATATTCTTCTTCCTGCTGCTCGGGAATAGATCTTACTCGTGGCACACACATTTTGCAACTGCTCATTCAAAGGTTTTTCATTATAATTTATAGTGTTTAAAACAAAATTAATCATGTGATGATTTACTTAGAAATTTACAGTTTCTTACACAGATATTCACACAAATAACATTAAGAAGTATGTTTCCAAGTTATTTTGTTATATTAAAATATATACATCATATTATGTTGATGGATGGAAAATAAAACAAAGATACAATTTTTAATATAATTTATTGCTATGATGATATTAAACGAAAATAACAATTATCATAAAATCATTAAAAATATATGTATATGTTTATAAATCAAGTTATAAAATAAAACTATGTTTACATCTAAGCTGCTAAAAAATATCATTTTTTGTGGATTTATGTATCCATAATATCCCGATGCCCCCACGGAAGAGTATCATAAGAATTTTGAATTAAATATCGTTTATCATCGTGAGGACTCAAAGCGATTTTTTGCTGCGTAACTGTGTGGACATGGTGTTTTTCTGAATGTATTAAATTTTGATTCAAACATTTTTCTACGGAATTTTGCAAACATTCTAAATAGTCCTTGAAAGTAATTTTGTTCTGAATAACATTTCGTTTAACACCCTTAGCCTTCTTGTCTTTATCCTCACCCTCCACTCTGTATGCATAACTTTTCGATCGCAAACCAATAAATTCCGTCATAATTTTACCATTCAGCTCATCCTTCATCAGACCTGGAACCTTTTTATTTACACGAGGAATACCATACCGATTGTTTTCCTGATAGTCGCTAGTGTCAAAGTGTTTATAACAGTCACGTTGAATTACTTTATATACATCATCACACTCAATTTCATAAATTAAAGAGTCTGTATCCGTATAACAAACCTTACATTTATCATCAAATTGTGATTGCATATATCCATAATGAAATTCATAAAGTTTCACCTTTGAAATATCGAGTACACACATGCCAACATATATGGGCTTATTAAATAGAATTTCCGTTTTATTTAATTCTATTGCAACTAAATTTTCGTTAAATATTGTGCAGGACTTGAATTCTGGTTTCGCAATTAATTTACCTGCGCCATATCTTCCCTCCCATTTAGATATTAATTTTACATTACTATGTTTCCTAATATTCTCCATCGTTTTGCCAAAAGCTGCATTATTTAATAATTTATAAAGATCCTTTTCGAAATCATTCTTTGCAGCAGTTCTCAGACGGGTGTTTAAATCAATATAAGGTTTTAACCACGCCGCCTGCTTAAATTTCAATACGCGATGAATTTTAGCTAATTTTAAACCATATACCAAAGCCTGCTGTAAATATCTATAGTGAATGATGTAACGCTTTTTGTTATTCAATGTAGCCATTAATTTTTGTTCTTTAGATTTTGGTGCGCTGACGTGTTCTGGACAAAAAGGTAAATCTGAGTGAGCATAATGTAACTCAGCAGGATATTCTAAATCAACTTCTAAAATATATCCTACGGGACTGTTGTTTGAAATATTAAAATCTACGTTTTCTACATCATCCACCCACTCAAACCCTCCGTAGGGTAAGGGTTGTGACATTGCATGCCCATAAAGATTGTTAACATCAGTATAAAGTAAATATTTTGATAGTTGGGTGGGATCATAGTCGGTCATATACTTGTTGTTAGCTTTGGCATAACGTTTCGAACACTGACTCAGTCCCCCTCGAACACCTCGCTCGACAAACATGAGCATATCGATGTCTGTTAATAATTCGAGCTCTACTTTAGTATACTTTAGCATAGCATCCCAAGTATATCCTGGAGAAGAAAAATAATGAGCAGGATCGAGCCCATGTGAATTCAGTAAGGTTAAACGAAACTGCTCGAATACATCAGCTAACAGTAAAACATCTGTGCGTAAGTATAAGTCTGAGTACTCCCCCAAATTTTGAATTTTGAACTCGCTCCAAACACGCTGAGCATGAGCGTAATCCACATCGCTTATATCCACATCATTTAATTTATTATAAAATTTCTCTTTCGCTGGCAATTTAGATTCGGTAAAACGTTCAATCGAGTCAAAGTAGTCATACGGATACACACCCTTTCGCGTTAATAACTGAAATTTTTCCTCCGGTAAATTTTGAAATTCTGATTTTAAAATAGGATACGTTTCCAAATTTGAAGCTAATTTATCAAGACTTGAGCTCATAAACCGAAACGAATCAATAAAACGAAACTTTATCAAATTTTTATCAACATGTTTCGTAAACGAAATATACTTCTCTTTATTTACGGGAAGTAAATCGATGCAGCCCTCAAAATCTGATGCTAAATTCTTAATTATGAAATGAGCATCATAACCGCTCAGATTATGAAACACAACAGGTACCACGTGACCATCCTTATAATTAACATTACATCCCTCGTGTGCTGCTCCCCTAAACACCCCTGTTAAGTGACAGTGATCCCTTACTTTTTTGTCTTCAAGGCTAAACGGTTGCTCGCAGATGTGACAGTGGGTTGCCTGATAGAACTCCAGATTTTCAATTGAAGTTAAGGGTTCCATGGGTAGAGGGCAAAGGAATACGGTTTCCAAATTTTCAGCGAACTGTTGCAGTTCTGCAGTAAACCATTGCATGCAGTCCTCACCACGATACGATTTATAGAAAGATAGTGAATCATCATAAGAACATTTAACATAATATCCGATACTACAGGGCACATGTTCTTGGTACTTATTTTTACTGTTACATGGTTTTAATATGCATTCTAGATCGGCATATATTATAAATGGTGTCTTAATTTTATACCTGAAATTTTTAAATTTTAAAATATTGTTTTGTTCTGTCGGCATTCTAATTTTACAAACGTTTAATTTTTCACAATCTATCGCGTGCTTATCCAAACGTTCTTGACTATAAGAGTAGTTAAAGCATCGATCACAAAAATATTTTTTACTGTGATGAATACTTAATTGGTTTGATACCAACCTGGAAAGATCTTTTATCCATACATAATGATATTTTACTGATGTAGAATCATCATACTTGTCTTGTATTAAAAGCAGATTCACATGCTTTGATTGCTTGGCTTTTGTAAGGTAACAAGGTCTTACTTCAAATTCTTTTTTTGTTTTTTCCAATATGTAAACATTAATAGAAATATTATTTTGTTGTTCAAAGCGAGGAATCTGCTTCATAGTCATTGGCATCGTAATGTTTCTTAAATTTAAAACTGTAGAATAGTTCGGGTATGCTGACAATCGATCAGGATGTTGTGTATAGTGTACAGGATGAAGTGCTGATGTTACCGCCCACGCGAAGCATGCATTATCCTTGTTCTTCACATTGATACATGCCTCTTTCCGCTTGATGTATTCGGGGAGCTCGATGTAAGAGGAACCGGACTGGATCGATTCAAATTTGTTGATGTTAATCATCAAGTGGATGATTGTTCTTAGGGCCCAGCTACTCTCACGTTCCTGGAAATTTTCTAACTGCACCATTATAGGCTCCTTAACGTGGATGGTGAACCATTCCTTGAGTTCAGTATCACGATAGATAGGAGCGTTCTTAGTGTTCATATATTTGTTCTCTATGATTTCTTTGTCTCCTTTCTTGAGAATAAATTCACCGCAGAGAACTGCGTTGATCTTTAGTGCCTCATCGTTTCTCAAGCTGTTTTTAACGCGTCTCTGGAAGAGTATGAATGCATCTTCCAGAAACGCAGCGACATCCTTATGCTGTAAATTCACGATAATGCCAGTTCTAATTCTGCTTTGGAATGCTGACTGCAAATCTTCCCATTTCACACGGTTACAAGCAGTTTCTCTACGAGTGCTTAATCCTCGACCTTCTCGCTGTTTTGCCTTCAACATTGTACGACAACTCGTAATGTTGCTGATACATGTTATAAGGTGTTGTTTAGCACCAGGAGATAGATTCGAAGCAGTAGCGCTCCTGAGGAATTCGTTCAAGATACGTAGATGTTTACTGCAAAGCTTCAAACCGTTCTCAATCTTCATAATATCGTTTGCACTGAAAAGTGCTGTTCTTACTTCATCAACGAAAGCTTGTGCTTGCGAATTCATTTTCTGCAACAGCAACAAACTGTTTAATTTTAACGTTTCGTTGAATATCTTTTAGCAGTAATCAGAAGCTTAAAATATAGCCACATAAAAATTTATAATTTTCATTTAATACGTTTGATAATTGTTCAGTTATTTAATTGCAAAATAAAGCAAAAAAAATCGATGGATAAATCCAATAAAATTTAATTACTAAACCAAACAAGGTTGGAAAATAAAAACTGCATAAGTATATCTACTACCGCGTCCACCTACCGCTCCCGCTGAACTTGACCTAGTATTTAATACATAAGATTGATAATCTGATAAAGGTGCTATAAAATTCAATTTACTAAACCGAAAACGTATATGGGGTCACAAAAAATCAAAACTGATACTAGAATTCGCGAAACACCCTTCGTTTCCAAAAAACCGTCCTAAGTATAAAAAATGTATCAAGGTTGCTCTCCATGCTCGTCTGCGTCCCCCTCCCTCTTACTTGCGCGCGACTCCCTTCCCGCTGAAATAAGTTAGCGTTGGTATTAACTCGATGCAGTATTTAATACATAAGATGGATAATCCGATAAGGGTGCTATAAAATTCAATTTACTAAAACGAAAACGCATATGGGGTTAAAAAAATCAAAACTGATAGTAGAATTCGCGAAACACCACCCCTTTTCAAAAAACCGCCCTAAGTATAAAAAAAATGTACCAAGGTCGCTCTTTACGCTCGTCTGCGTCCCCCTCTTCGGCTGTTGCTTGCGCGCGACTCTTGTCTTAAGCTTCTGGTTATTACTGAATGATATGATGTGGAAGGCACATACCATCCACTTTACTTACCTTAATATTGTAGTAAAAGTGATGATGATAATGATAAGACACACACAGACACCGCAGACGATACGCACTCTCTCGCAGTTATAAACAGAATGATGAACAAATTTATTTGTTACCTAAATTTATAGATTTCAATAGAAACGAATCAATCAATCACATTCGAGGATTTGTTTTTATTGTTGTTCATTTATAAATTGAACACATTGCTTCACAGTTTTCGTTTCTCAGATATTTACAACGCTTTTGCAATTTTATGTTCAGTTTGAAACAGTTGAGTAGTGTAGTGATTCCTAAATCAGCTTGAAAGAAAATTTGCTTCATGATGTGTACTGAAACGACTTCCGTTTGCAATTAATTTGCTAAATTTCGTTGTATCTATTTCTAATTTCATTCTCAGTTAATCGCGTGCGATTCAACCTTGATTCTTTTTCTTTATCTCGCTGTTCGTTTTATTCATCTGATTCATTGTTTACGTTTCGTTGCATAAACGTTTTTGAGTTACGTACGATAACTCTAGTGCGACTCTTCTTCGACTTTAGCATGCGGAAGTGCGCCAGGTAAAAAATTATAATTAATGTCGCGGTGGTATTTAATGCATAAGATGTCTAAACCGAAAACGTATATGGAGTTTAAAAAAAAAATTGTATTAGAAAACGAATCAACCAAATCTTCACATTCGATTAACCGAGAATGAAATTTAGCAAATTAATTGCTTCACAGTTTTCGTTTCTCAGATATTTACAGCGCGTTTGCAATTTTATGTTCAGTTTGAAACAGTTAAGTAGTATAGTGATTCCTAAAACGGTTTGAAAGAAAATTTGATTCATGATGTGTACTGAAACGACTTCCGTTTCCTAAATTTCATTCTCGATTAATCGCGTGCGATTCGACCTTGATTCGTTTTTCTTTATCTCGCTGCTCGTTTTATTCATCTGACTCATTGTTTACGTTTCGTTGCATAAACGTTTTTGAGTTACGTACGATAACTCTAGTGCGACTCTTCTTCGACTTTAGCATGCGAAAGTGCGCCAGGTAAAAAATTATAATTAAGGTCGCGGCGGTATTTAATGCATAAGATGTCTAAACCGAAAACGTATATGGAGTTTAAAAAAAAAAATGTATTAGAAAACGAATCAACCAAATCTTCACATTCGATTAATCGAGAATGAAATTTAGCAAATTAATTGCTTCACAGTTTTCGTTTCTCAGATATTTACAGCGCGTTTGCAATTTTATGTTCAGTTTGAAACAGTTAAGTAGTATAGTGATTCCTAAAACGGTTTGAAAGAAAATTTGATTCATGATGTGTACTGAAACGACTTCCGTTTCCTAAATTTCATTCTCGATTAATCGCGTGCGATTCGACCTTGATTCGTTTTTCTTTATCTCGCCGCTCTAAGGTCGCGAGTGTTGCTATCTGCTAACACGTCTCGACAAGTATTAACATTCCTGAAACCGCCCACGCGTTCATCTTATTACACATCTCGAACTGATACGAGCAATTGATCCCAACGGTCGAGCGGCGGCTTAGGTGGACGGCTCACGAACGAGTTCGAAAAAGGATATCATTCACCGCGCGCGTCGTTAATATTACACATATCGAACAACTGACTGAACGGCCGAGCGGCTTAGGTGGACGCCTCACGAACGTCGAGGAACGGGTTCAAATCTCTCTCTCTGGCTGGAGGAAAAAAATTCGTTATCTTGAAATAAACATCTATTAGCGCTGGTCATAAGTCGACGCGCTATTTAATACATATGATATATGTAACTACGCCCAAAAATGTACCAAGGTCGCGAGTCTAGATATCTACTGCCGCGTCTCCCCCTCTCGCTCCAGCTTGCTCACGTCTCGCTTCTGCTGCCGCTTGCGCGCGACCCCGCTCCCCCTTCTCACCTCACCCCCCCTGACCACGATCCCCGCAAAAATTGCAATCTCGAGGCCTGTGTTAAATCTTATGGGAAAATGGCTTCGAACGCCCATAGCCTATCTACTAAACTAATTACTTGTAATACCTATTGCATTTTGCACTAAAAAGCTTACCAAAATCATTTTATTGCAATCAAATTACAATCAGTCTGTTCCAACAAGAGTTCGTAACTAGTTCGGAACCGTTAAAAACAGTTGCCCACCGAAGTAATGACCGATTTTAACGGCGCCGTCAAATGTACAATTTTGATGACTGCATGCTCTTGACTGTTTCGAACTAGTTCCGAACTATTGCTGGAACAAACCTATTAAAGACAGGATGCACTGTAAGTATGTTGTCACTATACTGAATAACGTATTAATGCCAGCTTTTACTTCCTTTTGGGTAAAATATTTCGCTTTTACAATATTGTCGTAAAACATGTGTTTTGCAAAAATGTTGCACGACTCACAGGCGTTATCATATTTACGCACTGAAAGATGCGAATGCCTTGTTGCCGGGTCGATTCGAAGGTTCGTTTACGAAGGGTAGGTAAGAATACAAAATCCCGTTCGCACTCGAACATGAACCGCTCGAATACATGCGCATACGAAACACATTCGAAGATGTTGAGAATAGCACCCCAGGGGTGCGTTTAGAAAAGTGGTAGAGTATGGTTAGAGTGTACGCAAACCGTTTATAAAAGGAGTTGAATAATTACCGGTTAGATTTGTTTCACATTTCTAAACACCGGAGCGTGCACATTGGGTAAACCCAAGTTCCCGTGCTCTGAGACTGCGGGAAAAGTTACCTTGTGAGGTTAGGTTTATGTTTTCAAATCTGAAAGTAGTGTTTACACATCTAGAATTATAAAAATTAAAATGAATAGTGATAAAAATGTAATTGTAACTTCGTGTATTCATGATTTATTGACCGATGAAAACGGAGAAATCATAATTCACAACAAAATACTGTTGTGTAATAGAAAAAGTAAGATCAAAACTTATCATTTTTAAGATCTATTTAACAAAAGTAATGTATGTTTTAGCACTAGCTTGCGTGTAGGTGCCAGCAACTGAGAACATTATAAAAACATTCGGAATTTTCCCCTAATCTAACGTCAACCGTTTAAAAACTCTTATGAAGGTAATCGTCACGTGATCTCTCCTCACACTCCCTCTGTCGACTTTTTCTAAACGTACTCCAGAGAATATACGAATATACAGTCACGCACGGTAGATACAGGGTTCGTCGAAAAAGAAAACCCTGATTAACCACATTTTGGTTTTTTTAGGGAGGCAGTTATTCTATTCAATTCTCCACTTAATTAAATTTAATTTAATTTAATTTTTTTAAAGAATTTTTGTTTCGTATTTTAATTAATAAGTTACCTTCCCACATACTTTTAATATTTATGGAAGAATCATATACGCTGGTTAATCATAAATAATCCGACACCCTGACGTCTTTTTTTAATGCGGCGGATAGGAAGTAAAAATAACTTAGTCGATCAATTTTAATCGTCCTCCCAACTCAGTTAATAAATTTTCTAAAATTTTGTTTAATTTGAATTTAATGTTCAATCGATAATTGATTTGGTTCATTTTGAGAAATAAGTTCACAGTGTCTCGAAAGTAAAAGAGGGAAGAAATTTTTAGTGAGTTTAAGTGAATTTTGCGATCAAGGATAAAGGAGATTAATTCGACATTAATTCATTCGAAAATGAACCCAATGAAGCGACAACGCAAACCAACAACACCCACGAAGCCAGTCCTCTTCCCATAAATGGCGCAGAACAATCTCCAGCGATGAATTTATCGAATCTACGGACTATTGGGCAAACCCTCGTTGGCCTCCAAAAATTTTCCGGTAAACCGGGAGAGAATATTAAGGAATTTCTCCTAAAATTACGACAACGAGCAGATATCGACGCCTGGACGGAACAACAAACCCTAGCTGTTGCAAGATATCAGCTGAAAGGAGAAGCTCTCCAATACCTGGAACTCGAATCACACTTATTGTCCACTACCATCACTTATACCGATTTTAAAGCGAAATTGATTGAACGGTATGATAGGAAAATTCTACCAGGAGAGGCATATTTAATTCTACAACGATGCACTCAAGCACCGAAAGAGAGAGTAGAAAATTTCGCCATACGAATAAAATGCGCAGGAAAAAAATTATTGGAAGAAAATTTAGCCCTGGTCAGTACAGATGAACAAGCGGAAAATGACGCAATTAATCGGCCTCATCAACGGGACCTCGCTGAACAATTTAAACGAGGTCTAGATCAAGAACTAATGAAGATTATTATCCTTGATTTAAATAGGAACCTTAGAATGACCTTCGAGGAAATAATAGAACTCGCACAACAAGCAGAAATGAGTGAACGAATGCTGAGGCAGATGACACGAATGAATGATCTTTACATCACCTAGAAAACAAGGAAGACGATGAACTTGATGAAACTCCGGAAGTTAAAATAGCGGAACCCAACCAAAGAGTATATCAACCGGAACGCACCGAGAGGATTCACTGAGGAGATCAACCGAATCATTTTCTGCAATACAGGAACAACAGATTTCCCACTGGAAGAAGGTTCATAGCTAGAAACAAATTTGCCACAGGTGAGTATCCGAGAGGAACATTAGGAAGAAGCGAACAAAGGAGAGATGAAACATATGGGAATAACTATTCGAGAGGGGCAATATATACAGGTGAACATTCAAGAGGGGTAACCTTCAGCGATGAACATTCCAGAGAAGTAACATTTAGAAGCGGACAATCAAGAGGGACAACAATTAGGAATGAACATTCAAAGGGAGCGATAAGGAAAAAAGTTTTTCGCAACACGTTAATCCAACTCCAGATTACCAGACGAATTTCGCGGCAAATTATGGGGCGAATTTTACCCGAAATTACTGGGAGAGAAAACCCGATTACCATACAAGACCCAATGAGCAAGGAAAGTATAAGAAATAGGTGAAATGTTCAGATGTTCAAAAATGGGACACTATGCACCTGAATGCAAGAGAGTGAATCAACCAAGAACACCAGATTATGGGAGCACGAGAAATAACTTTAGGAAGTCTTTAAACTTCAGAGGTCCTTTGCAAAGCCCCGAAGTCAAAGGACCAGAACAACGCAAAAATTAAGAATCACGCTTCCCTTTGTATATACGGTCGAAGAGGAAGGAAATGAATGCATTGTCCTACCAACGGTATGAGGAGACGTAGCTACTATGCTAGTGGACAACGGAGCCTCTTTGACCATTTTAAAAGAAAAGTTCGTTCGGAGGATCGGGACCCGAATCGAACCAGAACAGAATGTCGTTTTTCGAGGGATTTCAGGAAACGAGGAGCCATGCTTAGGGTCAATAATACTACCACTCAGAGTAGGAAGAAGGTATTACACCACCAAATGCATGATATGCTCGGACTCCGTCTACATGAGAGTAGATGGCCTTCTTGGAAGAGATTTTCTCAGAGCCAATGCTGCATCAGTCGACTAAAGAGAAAATGTTCTCAGACTCGGAAGAGAAAGGATTGAGCTGCTGAACCATAACGATCTTAGCAATCTAGGACTCGACAGCGCTTACCCTCTTCATCAAGGAAAAAAGTGGGAAACGGCCAAAGGAAAACGTAATCTTCGAAAATCGGGAAACAGATTGACAGAATCTGGGAGATCTACAGTATCTCAAAGTCCGAAAAGAAGCTTGGAGCCAAGGGATCACCAACGAGAAATATTTGGCCTTGTTGGGAAAGGATCCCGGGAAGAAAGGAAAACGAGAAATCCGGAAAAAAACAAGGAAAAACGAGAACCGCAAAAGCAAAGTTATAGCGATATGGTGAAATCAGGAAAACAAGAATTTAATGGTAAAGAAAATTCAAGGAACAAGGAAAGAAAACATCGTGAAATGAGAAGAGATGGAAGTATTCTACGAGGAAAAGGCGCAAAACTAAAAAAAGTTTACGAAGATTTATTTACAACTCCAGAAAATTATTCCCAAGCTCACTGCGTAGCAAGAGATCTTCGCATGAGTAGCGGAATCGCGATTGAATTTAAGGAAAGGTTTGGACGTCAAGGAAAGTTGAAGAAACAAAATGCACAGGTTGGGGAGATAGCAGTCTCACAGGAACACTCGCCCAACAGAAAGCAGAAAATTGTCTGTTTTCTTGTGACGAAAGAACGAAGCTAAGATATATCCACTTATGAAGTCTACGAGACCACTGTCTACAGAACAGAGTCCGAAATGTAGCAATGCCCAGGATAGGTTGTGGATTGGACGTTTTGTATTGGAGAAGAATAAGGGAAATTTTAGAAAAAGTATTCGCCAAAACGTAATAAATATTGTAATCTACGTCCAAGAGGTAAATAGGAAAAGGCAACAGAGTAAAGAAAACGTGCTGGAGAAAGATACCAGAAAATGAAGACTGTTTATGATGGAGGAAATCAGAAAGTGCAATAAAAGGTGGAAAAGTCAATGAAAAGCGGGAGAAAGATCGTTAAGAATTCCAAGAAGGAGAAGACCGCAGGTCATCACCATCACTGCCAATGATGGAGGATGATCAGGATGAGATAGTTGGCAGCTGTCAAGTCCGAATTAAAAACGCAACAGAAATTTCTCCCAGATGTCAAAAGGTATGTACAGAATCCAACAGAAATCCAACTTGGTGATAAGGTTTACCTGTACAATTCCGCGACGAAACCTGGCCTGTCGAAGAAGTCGACTAAAAGGTGGGAAGCACCATACCGAGTTATGGGTAGGTTGAGCCCGGTCACGTATGAAATCGTGAAGATAGGAAGCAACGAGGAGCACATGGTCCACGTCAACAGACTGAAACGATATGAAAGAGGCAACGAAATTGAGAATGAAGACAATACTCAAGGAACCGAAAATGAAGACCAAGTACTGAAGGAAAATCAGTATGGAAGATACCCCAGAACGGAAAATCCAGATTCGAACTTCTATGATGACGTTGGAAATGGAATACCGGAACACAGAGAAATGTAATAAACCCTCCAGAGGAAATTGAACCCTGGATAGGGACACCGGTATCATTAAACGAAGAACCAGTAAGACGACATGTGGTAAACTTCAATCCCAATGCACTGAACGAAGTGCAGGAAGACGACCAATAGGAAGATGAAGAACTACCGAACTTAGTGAGTGATGGCAGTTTCGAAGAAAATATAAAAACAGATGCTGAAGAACCTGCAGAAGTCTAGGAGGAGCCAGAGCAGACCCCGAAGAATGAAGGACATGTCGAAATACTTGAGCGAACCACTGATAGTGGATATCATTATGGGACCAGGAATAAAGGACCCGCGAAATCACAACCATGGGTCATGTCAAAGACGTTAGTAATCGAAGAGGAGCGTTATGATAAGATCCCTGAGATAACACGTAAGGTTTTCGATGCCACGAATATAATATATATTATAAATGTTTTTATTTTCCTTGGCATGATCCAATCCTTGTAAATCCTTTATACTCGAGACTGTAAATACGCACCAGGAAAACCTCTCAGATTTTATGCAATAAAAGTTTTTTTTTAATTCAAAATTTAGTAGGGGGATATTTATTTCTTTTATATACTTACGTATCATCGTACCAAAGATGGCTCAATAGTTGATGATATCAACACTTGACCCTGGAACGCCAAGAACGCATAACATTTCTTTCTTAGGCAAGTGTTAAATAAACCTAAAAAGAGGAACTTAAGGATTTTTTTTCAAAACGCCCAACAAGAACTGTTAGTACTATGAACCCAATTCAAAATGTTTTTCAGTAATGAATATTAGACTTAAAAAACCTACTGTGTTAACGTAAGGAAGAATGTTAGGGTAAAGGTAATTTAGTAATTAACGTAGTAATAAGAGTAGTAGTAAGAATTATCCAAACTAGGAGAGTTATTAGAAAAGAGAGAGTTATTAGAAAATACAATTAGGGGAGAAAGAATAAGGGTAGAGAAAAAAAAGGCATTTACGAAAGAATAAACGGTAAATTATCGTAATTGAAATTAAAGGAATATCTAATTCAAGAGATGGAGCGACAAGGACCAGAAGTCTACGCTCGTTTCCTGCTCTCCCATCACAAGGTGAGAATGGTGGTAGGGCCTGACGGTCAAAGGATCACCGCCATCCGGAACGAGACAGGAGCCGTTGTCAGGATCAGCCCGAGAACTCCAAACAAGGAGTCAAGGATTGTCGCAGGCACCAGCGACCAGATCAAAGCGGCCGTGAAGAGAATTATATGGGAGATCGAGAGATATTCCCAGGATTACCGGGTCGAGAAGGATGAACAAGGAACCCGGTTCCGATCCCGGATGTTCCTAAAACTATTATTACTTCAGGAACTGATCGAGCTCTGGGGAGGCTCCTTAGAGGAGTTGATTAATATGGAAAAATTAACTTGGGAGGCCTGCGAGATACCTCCCCAATCGACGGAACAAGCAATTTTCCTGATGGGAGATGGGCCGACCATTGTTCAGGCTATCGAGCAAGCTCTGGGTGCCTGGAGGGACTGTTTCCACTTAATTAAGAAACCCTACCTATGGTACCCCCCATGAAGGGATCCTCTCCGACCCTGTGACACGTTAGTGACCCGCCCCCTGCAAAGACAGGACAATAAGTAAATATAGTGTAGTGTTAGTCAGAGACAGCCTTAGACTGAGAATAGTAGTAAGTGTAGTGTTAAGGAACAGACAGCCAAAAGACTAGGATTAAATAATAAGGGACAGTAAGAACCGCCAAGTGATAACAAAAGCCATAGACCGGAGGAGTATTACCAAGGAAACGTCGGACGGACCTAAAGAGGAAAAGCGTCAGAGGACTATGAATAATAACCCTTGGAACCTTGAAAGCATGGAACTAACCATCATTCTAATCTCAAATCAACCTTAACTCGGGTCGTCGTGGAAAGAAAGGAACGGTAATTAGTTAGATATTTTATCTAGAGTAGATTAATTGGCATGATACCTTATTCTTTCTTCCTCTGGTGCCTATACCTACTAGTTTAACTCGTTGATTACCGCCCTCTTTGTAATTTTAGTTATATTTAGTAATGTAAGAATTTGATACTTGTAACCTGTGAGCAACTAAAAATCAGATTAGAGTCGGCGGTGCAAAGAAAATGTATGTGTGTGATTAAATGAATTAATTAATCTAATACATTCATGAACTGTCAGATCAGTCTAACGCCGCGTTAGTAACTGTTTTCGCCCTAAATTCAATTAACAAAATTTAATTCTCAAATGAACCGAGCGAAAGGAATGTCAACTTAATCTTAATGTAAACAGGCTCCCAGGCGCGTTAGCCAAAACAACCCTCTAAATACCATAAGATAAGGTTTGAAGTAAACAAAATTAACGCCGGCTCAAATTACACGTATAGGAAATGATTAGGCGACCTCGGGAACCAGATAAAGGGAAAGGAACCGTTTAAAACTACACCATAACGTTAGGCAACTTTCGTCCAAAATTTGCATTTTAAACAAAAGTTGAGCGTTTGGCCGCGAGAGTCCAGCACTCCCTAGAGGGAATTTGTTTATATTTGAAATGAGATAATGGCCGCGCGGAGGGAAGGAATTGAAAAATGGTAAATTAATGTTCATCTTACCTTCGAGTGGAACAAACGTTCTCCCCTCAACATTTCTTTATTAATTTTTTTTATATGTTGGACATTCACTATTTAGTTTAATTTCATCAAATTCAAATTTGCGTTTCCCCTAATATTTAATGAAAGTTTTAGCTTTAGCACGTTTTAACGTGGTGGCGAAGTGAGTGAGAGAAGTCGAGTCTTGCCCAAATAGGCGTCAGCGAGCCCTCCACCCTCAAGAAAAGGAAATAAATCGAAGTCCTTACTGCTGCTGAGTTTTAGGTTACACCACCCTATCCGGTAGGTGATTTGTTACTTATCCTTTGTTTGGTTGGCGCTCATATTAATCAAGAAATTTAAAGAATTTCAATATATACCCTATTTTAAGCTAGTCTACCGGCGGGTTTCACAAACGTTACTTAACTTTAATCATCCGTTAAAAGTAAACATTGCCATGGTTACATGTGTTGAAGGTATAAGAATGATTATTCTTAATCGATGATTAAAGTTAAGTGACGTTTGTGAAATCCAGCGTAGGAATGATTATTCTTAATCAATGATTAAAGTTAAGTGACGTTTGTGAAATCCAGCGTACGTCTTTTATTTCTAGTAGGGTAGTTAGCGGAAATAATGCGCGCCTGCACAGTTCCAAGCCCAAGAGCCCTCCTCCCAATTTTGGAGTAAATGGGAACTGTAATGTCATTATGATTAATCTAAATTTAATGGGGGCCGGACCCCTTTTACCTAAATGCGGTGATGGCAGCGATAAATTAAATAATTCCACTTTCTTTTCATGCGTTAATCACCCATTTTTAACTTTTAAAATCACGCTACAAAGTAAGAAGGGATAATTACAGGGGATAGCCACGATTCTTCACCCCCCAAGTACCAGCTTACATAATTGTTGGCAGCACGTGGGATTATGATGATTTTGTCCTACAAAATGAAATAGTATTTTCCGAAATTTTACAAAAACAAAATAAGTATTTTTACAAACACCTGTGTTAGAAAAGGCACCATTCTTACATAAATGGTGACCAGTTCGGTGGGATTTGTCCGAAAAATTTAATTAATAAAGAAAAGAGATGTTCTGAAAAATTTCGAAAAAATGTCAAATTCCCATTTTTTTAGTATGTATTTTAAACTTCCAATCAATACTATTAATTTAATGGTAAATAGGACATGGGCTAGGAATGCTTGCAAGTATATTTCCCTGTTGTTTTCTTTATTTTCAGGTACGCGTTCGGGTGCGCCTAATTAATTTCAAATAACGTAAATCGGTGTCGACGTCCAATTTCATTTAAATGTTCCGCATGTAAAATTTTGTTGTTTGTTGTGTTTCGAAATAACTAGAAAACCAAAATTTAAAACACAATTTTATCCTAATAAATAAGAGGACGAGCGCCAGAATAATTCAGAAAGCGCCATTTGTAATTGGCATCGCGCACATAGAGTTAAAAAAGCTGGATTTACATGGAGCGTTGAGCGCGTTAAAACGTCGGCGTACTGTGCTTCCATTGGTTACTGCTCTGTACGCGCGTAACACCAACCGCCATCTTGACTTAGATTCGTTCTTTAAATGAATCATTCCCGAACGAACGAATCTTTTGAGTCAACGAACGAAATGAACGAAATGAACAGATCGGACGAGTACATTTATCGAGTGCGCTCAGTTCTAATCGACGATTGGCTTGCGCTGACGTATTTTAAGTATGGTTTTCGTTAATGTGTTTCAGGGTGCCTATTCTAATTCAAGATTTCGACTCGAAAACTGTTTCGATGTCTTGCATTGTTTTTCAACACAAATAAATAAATAAAACTGGAATATTATGGTACGGCTTGATGATTCGTTCATTTAGTTCAATTGAATCAAATCAATCAAATGAATCTGAATCATTCTGAATCATCTCGTTCGAAAAGATTCGTTCGTTCATGAGCGACATTACAACGAACGAAATGAACGAATCATTACTCAAAAGACTCGTTCGAATTGACTCAATGATTCGTGAACGACACAACTCTAAACTTGACAAGTTGAGATGATTTTAAATTTTGACGCGACGCTAGAGCGTAAAACATTAATGCGCGTGCGCAGTGCAAAGTACCAGTAAGAAAACAAAAGTTTCAAATTAGCTGTTCAGTTGAGCATAGGTTAGGTGTGGAAGGTATTTCGTGTTTATTTTCTTTTTGCTTAAATTTACAAAAAACTATTTAATAACAAAAATTCTGATCTAAAATGTAAACACTTGATAGATTATCAATTTATGCAAAAGTTGGACAACCTGTAAAATTATTGCGCTTCATTTGGACACCTCAATGCATTTTGCGCTGGTAACGTCATAGCGTTTTGACGCGCTCAACGCTCCATGTAAATCCAGCTTCGATCGCTAGAGCGATAAGGTTTGTGCATATACGAGGGTGCGTCAAGAAACTTCGAGCGCCGGAGAATTTGCGATCGCGCGCGGTAGATACAGGGTGCGCCGAAAAATTAAAACACTGATTATCCACAATTTATATATTTACCATCATTATTATGACTATTTAATTATTATCATTCAATAGGGAAGTAATTAATTTGCTGGACTCGATCACATTACCCGAAATTTCATTTTTTTTTTAAATTTTAGTATCCCTATTTAATTGTTTCCTCGAACTAATTTATTTTTCTGTTTTCGTATTATTTCGTATTATTATTATTATACAGCGTGTACCAAAAAGTTTTATACAAATGGAGAAAAAGTTTATCTTACATTTCACAAAAAAACTATTCTTTATAAAAAGTTCTGCATGACTTGTAGATCCATAAACAGGTACAAAATTTTTAAAAAATTGACTGGAATACAGGGAAAATAAAAAATAATGATTTGGACGGAGAGCAAGATATGTTCAAACTGTAGTGGAGAGCAAAATGTTCATTGAAATTGTGATTAAATAGCAAAAAATTATGCACACTTGTAGATTATTGATATATGTTCCCAGATAAAAATTAAAAAATAAACACTTCAGCAATTGTTAGATAATTTATTTTTATAAAACATTGATAACCTTCTTTATCAATTTTTAGAAAAATAGAAAAATTAGAAAATATAGTGCGACAAAATATTACTAATAAAATTACCGTACCTAACTGTATAAGATTCGTTGCAAACATCCAAAAATTCATACCTGATGGGTTAAATATGGTTGATGTTTGATTTAGGCATATAAATAATTATTAGTTAGGTAGTTACATTTAGTTTTTATTATTACCTACGAGCTTGTTTTTTTCTGAATTAAAATATTTTGTTCCAATTTAAATTTGTTTAAACCCAATTTGAATTTGTTTATTCTCATTTTGAATTTGTTTCGTTCCAATTTAAATTTGTTTATTCTCATTTTGAATTTGTTTCGTTCCAATTTAAATTTGTTTATTCCCATTTTGAATTTGTTTCGTCCCAATTTAAATTTGTTTAGTCCCAATTTGAATTTGTTTAGTCCCAATTTCAATTTGATTATTCTCATTTTGAATTTGTTTATTCCCAATTTGATTTTGTTTATTCCCAATTTGAATTTGTTTAGTCCCAATTTGAAATTGAAAAAGTATAGAATTGGAGTCGCAATTACTGTCCAGTACCATCACTTACGCCGATTTTAAAAAGAAATTAATCCAACGATATGATAGGAAAATCCTACCGGGAGAGGCATACTTAATACTTCAACTTCATACTTCACCCAAGGGACGAAAGAGAGGGTAGAAGATTTCGCCGTCCGAATAAAACACGCAGGAAAAGAATTGCTAGAAGAAAATTTAGCCTTGGCCAGCACAAGTGAACAAGCGGAAAACGACGCAATTAACCGACGCCATCAACGGGACCTCGCGGAACAATTTAAACGAGGTCTAGATCCAGAATTAATGAAAATGATTATTCTCGATCTAAATAGGAACCCCCGAATGACTTTCGAGGAAATAATCGAACTTGCCCGACAAGCCGAAACAGCTTATATATTGCCAACCGGGAAATGGAAAACTGGGAAAAAGAGGACAACGAATAAATTTATGAATGTGAAGTAACTCAAGAAGTTAAAATAGCGGAAACCAACCAGAGAGAATATCAACAGGAAGGTACCGAGAGGATTCAATGGGACGATGAACCGAATAATTTTCCAGAAGATAGGAACAATAGATTTCCCACTGGAAGAAGATTCATAGAAAGAAACAAATTTTCCACAGATGAGTATCCGAGAAGAGCATTAGGCAGAAACGAACAAAGAAGAGATGAAGCATACGGGAATAACTATTCGAGAGGGGCAATCTATACAGGTGAACATTCAAGGGAGGTAACCCTCAGAGATAAACCCTCCAGAGGGGTAACATTTAGAAGCGGACAACCCAGAGGGACGACAGTTAGGAATGAACATTCAAGGGGAGCGATAAGGAAACAAAGTTTTCCGCAACACGGTAATCCAACCTCAGATTACCAGACGAATTTCGCAGCGAATTATGGGGAGAACTACGCGCGAAATTATTAGGAGAGCAGACCCGACTACCATCCAAGATCCAATGGACAAGGAAATTGGGAATATAAGAAGCAGGTGAGATACTTCAGATGTTCGAAAATGGGGCACTATGCACCCGAATGTAGAGCACGCGTTAATCAACCAAGGACGCCATAAAATAACTTTACGAAGTTTTTAAACTTCAAAGGTCCTTTGCCAAATCTCGAAGTCAAAGGACCGGAACACCGAAAAAATTAAAAATTATGCTCCCTCATGCATACACGGTCGAAGAGGAAGGAAAGAAATGTATTATCCGATCCTACCAAAGGTATGGGGGCACGTAACTACAATGCTAGTGGACACCGGATCCTCTTTGACTACATTGAAAGAAGAGTTCGTTCGGAGGATCGGGGCCCGAACTGAACCGGAACCAAACGTTGTGTTCCGAGGAATCTCAGGGGATGAAGAGCCATGCTTAGGGTCGATAATGTTACCAGTACAGATAGGGACAGATATTACGACACCAAATGTATGATATGCTCCGATTCCGTCAACCTGAAGGTAGATGGCCTTCTTGGTAGAGACTTTCTCATAGCCAATAGCGCATCAGTCGACTACGGGGAAAACGTCCTCAGGCTCGGAAGAGAAAAGATAGAGCTTTTAAGTCATAATGATCTAAGTAATCGTGAATATGACGACGCATACGCTCTACACCAAGAAGATGCCTGGAAAACAGACTGGGAGAAGGAGGCCAATTAAACTTCGGAAAACGAGTTACAGGTTCACAGAATCTGAAATATCTACAGGATTGCAACATCGGAATCGAAGAGTAGGGCCGAGAAACAATGGAACTAAAAGGGTAAGAACTTATGAGGAAAACCAGTTCCAGGAAAGGAAGAGTGAAGAAAGTAAGCTGCCAAATAGGACATATCCTGAAAGGAAGAGAGCTCCTAAAATAAATTTAGAATTGGAAAAACCGAATTACAGTGAAATGGTGAAAGAAAATTTAGAACCAGTACAAAAGAATAAAATCAGTTTGAAGAAGGATGAACAGCATAGCAAAAAGAGGTTGAAGGACGGCAGAATTCTACGAGGAAGAGGCGCGAATATAAAAGAGGTCTACGAAGATTTATTTACAGCTCCAGAGAATTATTTCCTAGTTCACTGCGTAGCAAGAGATCTTCACATGAGTAGAGGAATCGGTCGCAACGCGATTGGGACAAGAGGATACCTTACATCTTGATGGCTTACAGAGCCAGCATCCACTCCTCCTTTGGCGAAACTCCGTACTTTCTACTCCACGGAAGAGACATGAGACTACCAAATGACGACAACCTCGCTTCTACAGCGATACGACTACAGCGAAAACTGCGCGTCGGAACTAGTCGCAAGACTGAATTCCACCTTTGAAGTCGTCCGCCAGAGGTTAAAGAAGTCGGCAGAGCAGCGGGAGAAACAGTACAACAAGAAAACTAGACCTACTGAATTCCAATTAGGAGACAAAGTCTACTTGTACAACCCAGCTGTAAAACCAGGCCTATCGAGGTAATTAAGCAAGAAGTGGGAAGGTCCGTATCGAATCATGGAAAGATTAGGACCAGTGACATATAAAATCGTCAAAATAGGAGGTCATGAGGAACAGATAGTTCATGTCAATAGACTAAAGTGGTATGAAGATGGCGACGATGGTCGAAACGCACCTCAGACTCGAAGAAGCGAGAGAGATGTCCCAGGACAAGAAGAGGATCGAGAGTTGGAAATCGAGTCGGGAGATGACTTTGGAATCTCTGGTAATATGGAAGAACTGGAAAGACCATACTTCGGCGGAATACCGGAACAACTACCAAAAGGAAATGTCGTAAACCCCCCAGAGGAAATAGAACCCTGGATAGGGACCCCCGTATCGTTAAATGAAGAACCAGTGAGACGGCGAGTGGTAAACTTCAATCCCAAAATGTATCAGGATCAGGAAGAATTACCTCTGGACAAGTAACTAATGCAATTAACAACTTTTATAATCGTTTAGGATACTGCATGGAGGCAAATTAAAAAATTCTTGAAAACTTGTTTGGTGTTGGTTTTGAATTAGAGAATTGTTTTCCTTATGTTTTAAGTTTACTTATTTTAAACAAGAATAAACTTATCTAATGTAATTGAAAGAGTAGCTATTATTTTGTAGTACAAATCACTAATAACAGAACAGATTCATGACAGCTGTCATCGCATGTTCTATTTTGAAAAGGACAGTTTAATTTACAAATTGTAAATGTTGCTATGGATTCTCAAGTTCGTACGTTACAGCAATGTTTCATGTTAAAAAAATTCATGGTATATACACCCTGTCCATTTTTCGAGTTCCACTATGGGGATCTCGCTTATCTTAAGAGATACGAAGTTGGTTAAATTAGAGCAAAGTTGTGCATTTTCGTGCTGAATAATAATCTGAAAAGAAATTTATAATATCTTCAATAGTTTTGAAAATATTGCAAGAAAATGAAAATTTCTGATTTTCGTTTTTAATTTTTTCACGATAAACTAATCGTACTAGACATTTCTAACCCAGACATTATTCAGACACTTTTTTATGGAGAATTCTAATATGGCATCCCCATTTGAATAATTTTCAAGATGACGGAGAAACACCTGGCAACTTCATTTTTTCTTATGGACGCCATTTTGGATTTTAACATTTTGAGATAACGTTCTTTTTTCTCTTTACAACGATGTATCACACATGGTGGTCCAATATCACATTTTTGCCAAAAATCCAATTTTTCATTTTTTGCGAAGAGTGCTTTGGAAAAATAAAACGTTCTTTTGTTGTGAACAAAAGTTTGACAGTTTGGTCCTTTTTCAAGTCTTGTCATTTACGTTTGTGCTAAACTAATCGTACTAGATATTTCTAACCAAGACATTATTCAGACACTTTTTTATTGAGAATTCGAATATAGCATCCCCGAAATACATAATAAGAATAGATAATAATTAACGAATGTAACATCACAACATGTGTTCAAATTGCCCAACACCTAATTCTAAGCACAGTGCCACTCTCTTCCTAAGATTTGCTATAACTCTTGACACATCCCTTCTTCTAATCTTGTGCCTGAGAGTGGTGACAATTCTTTGACGAAGTTCATCAAGATCGGCTGGCAATGTTTTGTAAATATCATTTTTCATTGTCCCCCACAAAAAAGTAGTCCAATAGTGACATGTCAGGTGACCGCGCCGGCGAGGATACGTCGCCATTATTAGGAATAACATGGTTGGGAAACATTTCCGATAAGCATTCCCTAACCCTTCTAGCATTATGGGGCGGTGCGCCATCTTGTTGGAACCAGATAGCGTTCAAATGATGAAGAGCAACGTTGTCGGCAATAAAATCTGTCAGGAAATTGAAGTACCAATCAGCATTTAAAGTCTTTTCGTAGATGTAAGAACCAATTATTGTATCGCCCAATAAACCGACCCACACGTTAAGGCTAAAACGTATTTGTGGTCGCCGTTCTTGAAATTGATGTGGATTTTCAACTGACCAGTAATGTTCATTGTGGCGATTAAACATTGCTGCATTGGTGAATTTACATTCATCAGACCATATGACATTATTAAGGAAATTTGGGTTTTCCTGAATCTGATTATTTACAAACGTGCAAAAAGCTAACCGTCGTTCATGATTTCCAGGATGAAGCGTTTGAGAAATATGAATTGCCCAAGGCCGATATTTGTGTTTTTTAAGTGTTCTCCAAACAACTTGATGTGACGGCAAATTCAGCTGGTCTGCAACTTCACTTGAGGAAACAGATGGATTGTCTTGCACCTAATTAAGAATTAAATGATGAATACGTATTTTAGTATTTGTAATCATGTAAAATTTTTACCGCTTGCAAAATTTCCTGCTCATATTCATTGGGCCTATCGCCATATTTTCGTCTACGTCTTTTAAATGAACCATATTCGCCCAAGTTTCTGTGCAGCAAAGAAAAATACCTCAAACTAGGTTGTTGCCGCTCTGGATAACGCTGCGAATATTTTGCCGCAGTCATGCAGGCATTTCGATGCGAAGTGTAGTAAATTTGTATCACATCTCTTTGTTCTTCACTTGAAAAAGGCCTTCTCGCGATCAAACTAGCACAAACGTAAATGACAAGACTTGAAATAGGATCAAACTGTCAAACGTTTTGTTTTTCCAAAGCACTCTTCGCAAAAAATGAAAAATTGGATTTTTGGCAAAAATGTGATATTGGACCACCACTTGTGATACATCGTTGTAAAGAGAAAAAAAAACGTAATATCAAAATGTTAAAATCCAAAATGACGTCCATAAGAAAAAGTGAAGTTGCCAGGTGTTTCTCCGTCATCTTGAAAATTATTGAAAAGGGGATGCCATATTCGAATTCTCCATAAAGAAGTGTCTGAATAATGTCTTGGTTAGAAATGTCTAGTACGATTAGTTTATCGTGAAAAAACTAAAAACGAAAACCAGAAATTTTCGTTTTTTTGCGATATTTTCAAAACTATTGAAGATATTTCAAATTTCTTTTCAAATTATTATTCAGCACGAAAATGCACAACTTTGCCCTAATTTAACCAACTTCGTATCTCTTAAGATAAGCGAGATCCCCATAGTGGCACTCGAAAAATGGACAGGTTGTATACGAATAATTCAAAATTTAGTAGGGGATATTTACTTTACTATTGTTTTTTTCTGTTGTTTTGCTTTGTATTTATGCAACCAAATACTAAAGCTGGGTCAACAGTTGATGGTATCAACTCTGGAACGCGAATGATGAATAACATTCTTCCTTCTTTAGTCAAACGTTAAATGAACCTAACGAAATAAAGTGAAGTGGTTTCCAAAAATGCTCAACAAAATCTGTTAGTGCTATAAACTGAATTCAAAATGTCGTTCAATAATGAATGTGAGACTTGAGAAACCGGTAGTGTTAAAGTAAGGAAGAATGTTAAGGTAAAGGTAATCTAGTAATTAACATAGTAGTTAAGGTAGAAGTAAAATTGAGTATAGCTCACATAGGCTAAGTAAGCTACAAAAAATCTAATAGGCGGGGAAAGAATAAGGGTATAGCGGAACAAAAAAGAAATTAAGTAACCACGTAGTCAATAAACAAGGGATAATCATGATTAAATTTCAAGGAAATTTTACCCCGTCGCTCGAAATGGAGTGTCAAGAACCCTGCGTAGATGCCCGGTTCCTGCTTCCCCATCATAAGATAGGGATGGTAATAGGGCCTGGAGGAAAGAGGATAACTGCCATTAGAAACGAGACGGGGGCTCGTGTCTATATTAGCCCCCGAAACCCTGACGAGGAACAACGGGTCATAAAGATATCGGGTACTAATCCGCAAATAAAGGAAGCAGTAAGGAGAGTGGTGAAGGAAATCGACCCCCATTCCCAGGATTTCCTTGTGGAAAAGAACCACCAGGGGACCCGGTTCGTTCCAACAATGTCGTTAAAACTACTCATGCCCCAAGAGCTAGTTAAGCTCTGGGAGGGACCACCCTGCTCCTTGGAAGCACTAATAGAGGCCGGAGAGCTGACCTGGGAAGCTAGCAAGGTCCTCCCGCTAACCACCGAATAGGCGGTATTCCTGTCAGGCAGCGGATCGACAGTGACCAGGGCGGTAGAAGAAACCCTAGTAGCCTGGAGGACATTCTCCACCTAGTTAAGGGGCCGTACAGGGTGTACGATCTCTAGGACCTGGACCTCCATTCCTAAGCTACGAACAATTATAGCGTAAGACTCTTTCTACCCCCCCCCCCCTTGCAAGGACAGGACAAGGTGTGACTATCCCCGTGAACCTTAGTGAACTCCCCCCCCCACTTCCTGAAAAGACAGGACTATAGTGCAAATCACCCCCATCCCACCCCCCCTGCAGAGACAGAACACTAACTAGGTGTAAGTGCACTGTTAAGGAAAAGACTCAAACCCAAAATTCAGATTACGTGGTAAGGGACGATAAGGACCGACAAGCGATAACAGCTCCCGTTCATACAAACGAATGGCGTAAGAAGGCGGGATAGCAGACCCAGAAAGGTATGAACAAGGAAACGCCGGTCAACCCTAAACAGGATTCTAAACAATAACCATGGGAGACTCGAAAACTAACCCGCAACCTACTCTGTAACTAACCCTTAATCCAGGTCAACGACAGCATGTTAGAGAGAAGGGGATAGAAAATGGTTAATTAATTTATCCCAAGTAGATTTAATTGGCATGATTACTACAACCAAAACCTTATTCTTCCTGCCTCTGGTGTCAATACCTATTAATTAACTTCGCAGTTACCGCCCTTAGTATGTTAGTAGTTGCTACCCTTTAGATGTATAAGATTTTGATACTCGTATTTTGTTTTCATGCAATAATGTCATGGAGAGATCCTGGGATGAGGCACACCAGATACTCAACTTGGGGATCATGGTCAAACACGTAAACGACCGGAGGATATGGCGTCCGGAATGGCCCTTCAACACAAGCTATTACGCTACGAGATAGATCCTAAATCAGCCGATCGAGCGGACCCTGACCAATAAGTTCCAGCCATTATAACGAAATCTGTGAAAGAAAGGATACCTCCCCATCCTCATGGAATGGACTTCCTCACCAGTGGTTAGTTGTGCCGGTTGATAAGTGTTGCTCTGAAATTTGCTACCTATGTTGTGCCTCATGCTAGACTTATTTGTCCCATATCACGATGTTCTCTTTACTCTTGTAATAGGTTAATGTCATGATATTGTAAGGAACTCAGCAGCAGACCACCTATGCAATCCTTAAAAAGTGTCGACCACCGGGTCAACACTTTTTCTAAGGGGGAAGGGATGTAAGCGGCCGAAAGTTTTCGCCCTAAATTCTATTAACAAAATTTAATTCTCAAATGAACCGAGCGAAAGGAATGTCAACTTATTCTTAATGTAAACAGGTTCCCAGGCGCGTTAGCCAAAACAACCCTCTAAGTACCATAAGATAAGGTTTAAAATAAATAGAATTAACGCCGGCTCAAATTACACGTATGGGAAAAGATTAGGCGACCTCGGGAACCAGATAAAGGCGAAGGAACCGTTTAAAACTATACCATAATGTTAGGCAACTTTCATCACTTTGATGCCCAAAATTTGCATTTTAAACAAAAATTGAGCGTTTGGCCGCGAAAGTCCAGCACTCCCTAGAGGGAATTTATTTATATTTGAAATGAGATAATGGCCGCGCGGAGGGAAGGAATGAAAAATGGTAAATTAATGTTCATCTTACCTTCGAGTGGAACAAACGTTCTGCGCTCAAAATTTCTTTATTAATTTTTTTTATATGTTGGACATTCACTATTTAGTTTAATTTCATAAAATTCAAATTTTCGTTTCCCCTAATATTTAATGAAAGCTAAAACGTGGTGGCGAAATGCGTGTGGGTGCGAGAAGCCGAGTCTTCCCCAAATAGGCGTCAGCGGGCCCTCCGCCCTCAAGAAAAGGAAATAAATCGAAGTCCTTACTGCTGCTGAGTTTTACGTCACACCCCCCTATCCGGTAGGTGATTTGTTACTTATCCTTTGTTTGGTTGGCGCTCATCAAGAAATTTAAAGAATTTCAATATATACCCTATTTTAAGCTAGTCTACGACTTTTAATTCTAGTAGGTAGTTAGCGGAAATAATGCGCGCCTGCACAGTTCCAAGCCCAAGAGCCCTCCTCCGAATTTTGGAGTAAATGGAAAATGTACTGTCATAATTAATCTAAATTTAATGAGGGACCGGACCCCTTTTACCTAAATCCGGTGGTGGCAGCGATAAATCAAATAATTTATATTGGACAGCCTACACTTAAAATTAACAAATTTCTAAAGAAACAAAACATTCAAGTAGCGTTCAAGACTAACAATACTATATCAAGATATATCAAAAATAATAAAGACAAAGTGGCAACCAGTAATAAATCAGGAGTATATAAGTTATTCTGCAATACGTGCCCAAAGGTATATATAGGTCAAACAGGAAGATCATTTAAAAAACGTATAACGGAACACAGAAATTCATTCATTAACAATAAAATAGACCCGACTTTTGCAAACCATTTAATAGACAATAACCACCACTCTAATTTTGAATTCAAAATAATGCACATAGAAAATAAAGGTAAAAGATTAAATTTGCTCGAATCATTGGAAATCAATAAACTTAAAAATTCTAACTTTTTGCTAAATGATCAAACGGAAACAAATAGTTCACCCTTATTAAATTTATTCTACTAGTAAACATCTGTTTTTTCTCATTCACACATTTCACAGAATTTAGTCGGTTATTTTCGAAGTAGGTAGTCCATATAGGCATGTTGTTTTACATTTATGTTAGTTAGTTAGTTTAAGCTCACATCTGACGAAGGTACTGTGTACTGAAACAATTGTTATGTGTTAAGTAATAAACTGTGAAAATCTAAACACATTTTGTTTAATTAATTAATCAATATCAAATAATTCCACTTTTTTTTCATGCGTTAATCATCCATTTACTTTACCTTTTACAGTCATGCTACAAAGTAAGAAGGGATAATTACGGGGGATAACCACTATTCTGCACCCCCCAAGTTCCAGCTTACATAACAGACATACCTTTTCTTTGCACCGCCGACTCTAATCTGATTTTTAGTTGCTCACAGGTTATTATTTTCTTTTTATATGTAATCCTGGCATGGAGACCCCCCATGACAAGATACCTTTAGTGAAACAAAACCAGCACATAACATGTGCGAAAAACTTTAAGGGCTTATTCTCTGAGTAATTTGCGTCAAAAAAGTTCATACGAACATATGTACAGGGTGTAATATTTAACCGGGTCTATTCAATAACGCTGTTCCTATTGAATATATGGAAAAATATTTTGTACAAAACTATAATCTTTTCAAGGTTCGCATAATTTAAAATCATTTTGAAATATACAGGGTGTCTCAATTTGGCTGTACGATGTGTAACTTCGTCATTTTAAAGGGAACACCCTATATTTGACGAATTTGAGTTTAACAGGTTATTTTAGGGTAAGATTAATAAGAGCTCCCTGCACCTAAGTCCTATGGTTTTTAAGATATTAGGCTTTGTTTACGTTTTTCCGAAAATACAGATCTAACTTTTATAATTAATATCTCATTAACGAAGAAAGTTAGAATGCAGATATTGTGGTACTGTTCCAAGCTAAGTGGAAGGTATCTACCGCAGTAACAAAATTTTATTTTCTTTAAACAGGAATCCAGTAAAAATATTTCCATTTCGACAACAAAAGAAGGGCAATAATTTTTGTTTGTTAAATGGAACGGTGTTATTTTTATATCGTCTTTAGATACTCCATAAAATTATCTTTCAATTAGTTATACACTTCCCTATACCAATTACTGACAGTTGAGGAGATATTTAATATTATTTCATAATTTCTGCATTTTAACATATTAATCAAAATCAGGAGTGAGTATTTACTCAAACATGTACTTGTTTTGAGTAAAATGTCAATTTACTAAGTTTTTAAGTCCTGGTTGTTGTTGTATTGTTAAATACATGATTATTTAATTCCATTGTTAAGGCTTCTGGTAGGTTAAACCGTAACGAAAGATATTTCTTTAAAACTTAACAATCAGTAAAAATACCAATCCAAATTATTTTATTTAATTATTTGGATTGGTATTTTTACTGATTGTTAAGTTTTCTCAAGTGATATTGCTTAATCACACGATTAACTTGATCGTGTGGTTAACTACATTTCATTCAATTGGCCTAAGACTTCTTGTACTAAAGTTTAACTTTTGTTTTATGTCAAATAAGAAAGTGCGCTCTACACATTACGACGAAATATTTATGAATCATATTTGAATATTACAAAACCTTTGAAAACTGTAGGAACAACAAAATAATTCTGAGATGTCTTGTAATTTTAATTGACATTAAAATGCAGAAATTATGATATAATATTAAATATCTGCTCAACCGTCAGTAATTGGTAAAGGGATGTGTAATGTGTATGATAACTTTATGAGGTATCTAACGACGACATAAAAATAATACCGTTCCATTTAAAAAACAAAAGTTATTGCTCTTCAATTGCTGTCAAAATGGAAATAGCTTTACTGGATCCCTGTTTAATGACAAGTAAATTTTGTAACTGCTGTAGATACCTTCAACTTAGCTTGTAAAATATTGTTGAAAATATTCTTTCGACTTCCACCGACGTGATGGGTGCATACTTAAATGCTGCAACGTGGTGAGGATCTAAATCCAAATCTAAATCATTACCTTCAGTAGACTCTAATGATAAAATATTTGATATTCGAATTAATTGTTTAAAACCAATGTTATTTGTTGTTACGCTGTTAAATTTCGTAAGTATTGTTTTTCCAATTTTGCCTGGGGCCATTTTTAACAAATTTTCGAAATCTGATACAATTGCAATTGACTTTATTAAACTCACTTGCTCGTGTCTAATTTTTTAATAAAGCTACTTAAGTTTTAATGAGCTTTAATATAGATTAACTGATCACGTTTCTCGTACAGATTTTTACATTTTGCAATTGATTCAACTGAATCAATGAAATCTAACACAATGTTTTTTATGATAGAAAAGTTATTCGCGTGGAATATGCCTGCGTCTAACCACGTTACCCATCGGGTAACAACGGGTTCGGGAGGTAAAGGAACGTTCGGTAATTTTTCTTTATACACTTGTACACGATTTCAGATAATCCGACACATCTACAGGCCCCATTCTTAGGAATGGGAAATTACCAGAGGAGACCGTAATAAACTAATAAAGTAATACAGTAAACATTTCAGTGGACTGCAAAAATAAGAGCGGCGATTTTTTTTTATTCTTGCTTACCTAATTTTGTGATAAAAATTAATTATTGATTTATTAAAAATATGTCGATTTTATGTTCGAAATATAGAAAATATGCATTTTAGGCACGCGAACCGAAAATATGCACTAAACCATCAGTTTATGCAAAATGTGTAATTTTTTATACCGCCATTCTAATTATTTTAGTGAAGTTTGAATATATCCTGAATTTTACATTGATATTCCTAATAATAAAAAAGATGCTTTTTACATAAAATCCGAACTTTAATTATGAGGCAATGTTCGTCTTGCCCTGGTGTTGAACAAATGTTTGCCTTTCTAAATTTTTAACCACCCTTTCTGTGTTACGGACATTCATTATTTGATATATCATTTCTTTTTTTTAAATTCAATTTGCGCCTCCCCGTAACAAATAATAAAAACTTAATTTCGGTGTCGGAGTGAGTTTGGGTGCCAGAGGCCGAGCTTTCCCCCTCGAAAAAGAACAAAGGAATCAGCAAACCCTGTGTCCCCGAAAAGGGAAATAAGACCCAGACACCTCTGCTGTTGGGTTCTTCTCCTCACCACTTACCCGGTAGGTGAACTTTTTTATTGTCATGGCTAATTTGCATATGTTGTAATATTGTGACCCTTCCGAGGGAGATCAAACTTTTTTCTTTTCTATCAAAATACCCTATATTAAGCTAGTTCATGACTTTGATTTCTATTAGGGTAGTTTGAGGAAATAAGGCGCGCTTACACAGTTCCAACCCCAAGAGCCCTCCTCCGAAGTTTTGAGTAAATAGGAGATGTAATGTCAACGACTACGTTTATCTCGCACGTTGAATCCGATTGAGATTTCAAGCGGATTCATGAATCTAAATTGTTTATGATCATCTACCTCAATCCGCTTGAAATATTATTTTGATCTTAAAAAGAGACGACCACATGGTAAAAAGAAATGCATTGAGTTGCTAACTTAACATTAGATGATGCATTACATGCTTATAACCAACAATAAATGACAATTGACAATCATCAGCTGTGAGTTTTTGTTTATTATGTTAAATTGAAATGGGTAATTTAGAAATAAATTAATCGCAGTGCTAATAATTTGATATTATAACATGTTTATGTAACATGAAGTTAGCCAGTATCAATAATAATTTGAATCTGTATTTATATCGCTATTTTTCAAACGGCTTCGTCAATCCAATCCCCATTTTTAGGTGGATTGAGTTAAGTTCTCGATCGGATTGAAGTGACAAATTAGATCTGTTTATGTCGGGATTCAAACATTATTATTTCAATCGATTGAAATCTCAATCGCATTCAACGTGCGAGATAAACGTAGTCAAATATGTTTAATCTAAATTTAAAGAGGGACCGGACCCCTTTCGGTGGCAGCGATAAACCAAATAATTCCACTTTCTTTCATGTGTGAATCAACCCATTTACTTTAACTTTTAAAATTACGCTATCCAATAAGAAGGGATAATTACGGGGGATAGTCATTATTCTTCACCCCCCAAGTTCCCGCTTACAACAACAATTGTCTTCGTAGTAGTTACTATGGGAACAAACTGAAAGTTAGAGTTAACTGGTGATTGATAAACCGGACCTAAATCGATTAACTTGTCTTCTTCTTCAGGTGTAAACTTGTGAGCCATTTTGAAGAGTATAGATAAATGACAATCTGTCGTGAGTCGACCTCGACGTTTGTGTCGAAATCTATTGCACTCAGGTTTCGACGCAAACTCACAGTGAAGTGTGTTTTAATAAAATTGTTCTGTTAATGATAGAGACTTGCTTACTGATTTCATAACATTTTCCGTTTTGTTTTTAGGCGTTTATTTCGCAGTTTTCTGTTAAAAGTGCTATATTTGGTGAGTTCGTACAAGAAAAGTATACTACTCTGGGAAATGTTCTTTGCAATTTTAGGATGAGGAAATATAGAGGAATACGTTTATCTGAAGCTTTATGTGCATTTCGGGGACCATGACTGAAGCTACACTCTGACCTTTTTCCCTCCGCGTAAACGAACATTAAAGATGTGCTTATAGGCGCGCAACACTATCTGTATACATAACTCTGCCAACGCGAACAAAGGGAGTATTAGATATTTTCTTTGTTTTAGCAATATTTTGGGGTAGTTCAAAATAACTCAAATAAATTCAAATTTCCTAATGTTTAAAGCCTAAAGTTAAATTCTAAAATAATTCTCTCTTAGGTATTCGCATTCGGAATATAATTGGAAACATTTATTTACAATAAATATCTAATAAAACTATTCTAACACTAGTCACACACTGACACATGTCCTGAGGGCTTTACAACTGTCTGCGCGATAAACCGTTAGTTCGACTCATCATCGTTTAAATTTTGCGTTTATTATTTGGTACCAGGTAAGGGGAAACTCACCTGTCTACGGAGCCAACAAGAATCGTGAAGGTACACAAAATCGGCGTGCTCACCGCGCCTGAAAATGAAGACTTTCATTCTGGTTTAATTCGTCCTCGAGTGCGGAACGCGACAGAGTTCTTGCAGATTTTTACCAGAGCCGTGCGCATTATGGGCTTCGCGTTTCAAGTAATATGAGCAGGTGATTTAGAAAGTGACTTATTGAAATTCGTAAATGTGTCGTGTTAAAAATAGAAATGTGGCCTCTGAAATGTGCAAACAAAAATTCTTGGTATTGTGTGATTGTGCTTGTGCTGGTTGGATTCGTTCGCCGGATTTACTCCGAAGGTATTTATTTTTTATTTGTTTTACAAATAAGGGAGACGATGGTACAAGTACCCTTGACGTTTAAAAAAAAAAAACCTAAGCCTTTTACTTGTTTGGCATTTTGCTGACTGTAACTCAGCCAATGTCCTTAAAAATCCGGATATTTCAACCTTGTTCAACTAATAAATACTTACCTGTTCCTATATATATAATTTTGTTTTTTATTTTTAATGTAAATGTCCTGTTAGAAAGTCACTGAATATTTTTAGTTTTTAATGAAATGGAATGTAAATTCCTTTAAAATAAGTTGTTTCTTGTAAGTTGTCATTACATTGCACTAGGAGAAGATTAAAAGCCTGATTATTGCCTATTTAATGAATGAAATGAAAATTACAGATTTTAGAAAAATGTATTAAAATAAAATAGGAGAAAAATAATGTAGATTAACTTAATATTTAATTAATTTCCTTTTTGTTTATCACAGATATTTATTTGACCAATCAAGCGTAAAATTGACATCATTCAATTAGCAGAAGAAAAATATATTAATTTTCTTTCAGTTTTTAGGTGAGTTTAAAAGCAGCAAATACATAATATTACAAACAATAATTTTTTAACATGTGGTTGTATTACATTAGCTTTACTTTCTTTTACGGCTTCAATTTTGTTTTTAATTTGCATTGCAGTTTTATCGTAACTCTTTGAGAAAACCGGTGAAGTAAGGTTGAATTCTTCTTAAGTAAACGAATATGTCACAATTCACAAATGAAGAATATACCGATGTTATTTTTGTATATCTACGGTTTCTGTAATGGCAGCGGGTTAGAATCCTGCAAAAATTATAGACGGAGTTTTCCCGATAGAAAACATCCATCACCTGGCATTTTTCATATCATATCACAGCTCAAAAAGTGCCTATAGAGCATTGATTTTGCTGTCATCAATAAAAACTTCAGAAAAAAATAACAAATAAAATTACATTTTTCGGTTTTATGGAAATATTTCAAAAATTACAAATTGTAGAAAATTTTTCAAAACGGATTATTGTACTGTTTTCGAAATCTCAATGGTGAGCTTCGAATTTGTAACAGTCTGTATGTCATCAAAACGGGCACTGAACAATTTTTATGTCTTATTTATTTTTTGTTACATCTTTATGTTTTCATTCTATTAAAGGCCTATTAAATACTTTTTCTGGTTGTTTAACTTTAAGTTCAATCAACTCGGACATAAAGTAAAATTTGAAAATGTTTTATTCTTTATTTTAACATAAAATCTTTTAACCGGACACTAAATAGTGCACAAACACTTAACGTTTTGCCGTCGTTCGAGAGCTTCGTCAAAACGACGGCGACACGTTAAGTGTTTGTGTGCTATTTAGTGTCCGGTTAAAAGATTTTGTGATACAAATTTCATCGGACAAGAACCAACTTTAAATATCTTTATTTTAAATTAAAATGAAATTCCTTATCAAGCTACAGAATATCTTAAGTAAATTTAGTAACTTCAAGAACATCTTAATTTGTGGCGATTTTAATATTGACCTGATGTCTCACCCTAAGATAAATGTGAATTTCATTGACATATTAGACTCCTATAATCTAAAACCAACTGTTAATTCGCCAACGAGACTCTTCTGATATTAAGACATTAAATTTTGATATAGGTTTATCTGATCATAGAGATCAACTTGCTAAAATCAACATCAACAAATTAAACGCTAATAAATTTATCCATAAAAGAATATACAGTGAAAAGAACAATAAATTGTTTTGCAGTTTGATAGCAAGCACCAACTGGAATTTAATCACGAATGAGTCTAACCCAGAGGTGCAGTTAACTTTATTCTATAATTTATTCAATAATGCCTACGATACTGCCTTCCCTATTAGAAAAATAACTCAAACAAAATCTAAATCTTGGATAACAAAAGGAATCAAAATATCATGTTGTACTAAACAGGAGCTCTATTTGACTATGAAACTAATTCCACACACTTCACTTAAAAATTATTATCACAAGTATTGTAAGATTTTAAAAGAAGTCATCAAACTAGCAAAAAGATCTCATACTAATTCGATTATTACACAATCTAAAAATGTCTCTAAAACGGTATGGCAGCTAATAAAAAATGAAACTGGTAGCACTTCAACTAAAGTCACTAATATTAAATTGATTAATAATATTAAAACAACAAAAAATCCTAATGTTGTAAGCAACATGTTTAATAATTATTTCACCAATTTACCAGTAACATTACTAAAAAATATTAATCAATCTTCCAAATGTGCTACGGATAAGATGAGCAACATGAACTTAATTAATAATGATTCACTTTTCTTTGAACCTGTTGATTCTCATGAAATTGGACGTAGTGGAGTTTATTTGATAATTCACATCCACTGGAACTGATGGCATCACAACCAACACATTAAAATTAGTATCCCATGTTATAGCTCAGCCTATTTCTGAAATTATAAATAACTGCTTTCTAACTGGTTACTTTCCATTCCGACTAAAAGTTGCTAAAGTAATACCCATCCATAAAAACGGATCAACCGATAATACTGCTAATTACAGACCAAGACCAATCTCTATATTAAATTCTATTTCAAAAATTTTTGAAAAAGAAATTCATTTTAGACTCACAATTTCTCGAAAGTCATCATTATTTATCTGAATTTCAACACGGCTTTAAACCATTCAACTACTACAGCACTTCAAGCTACGCTGAAAAATATATACGATAACTTGAACAAAAATTTTATAACCGCGGCAGTATGCTGTGACTTGTCAAAAGCTTTTGATCTGGTAGACCACAGCCTATTGCTTAGCAAACTTGAATTTTATGGTGTTCGAGGAGTCTCGTTAAACTTATTACGCTCATATCTAAGTAATCGAGAACAGCTTGTTGAAATTAAATATTTCGATAAATTTGGAGTAAGCCATAGATGTCAATCTTGTTGTTCAGTCTATTTTAGGCCCATTACTTTTTAACATTTTTATTATTGATTATCCTTATAATGTTCCAGGACAAAAAACGATGTATGCTGATAATACCTGCATCTGTTTGCACTCGAAAGATATAGTAAACTTAAATAACCAAATAAATCAAACACTACAATTAAGTAACGAATGGTTCCTAGCTATTAGACTCCTATTAAACACTGGGAAAACAAATGTAATAATATTTTCAAATAAATACCCTATCAATACTGCGTTTCCATGTAATGCAACCTACTTAACACCCAATAGTGAATGCAAGATTCTGGGAGTTACTATCGATTCTCAGCTGTCATGGAACAGTCACATAGAGTCTAATACCTAAACTTTCCAAGTCAACTTATGCTACTAGAAAAGTCATGCAAATATCTGACATCAGATATGTATGGGGTCAATCTAATCTCCTTAAAAAAATCTTTAAACAACAAAAACGAGTTATTAGGATTATTTACAATACAGCGATACTTGCAGGAAAGCTTTTAAAGACCTGGGTATAATGATTACAATCAACCTATACTTATACGAAACCATTTTCCATATCTTTAATACAAATCAATATTTCAAATGTAATAATGAAGCTCACGACTGCAACACAAGATACCCGAATAACTTGCGTGCTGATCAACCACATAATTGTCTTTATTATAAATCATTTCTTTTTAATGGAATAAAATATTTTAATAAACTACCTCAGGAACTAAAGTCAATTGAATCTACAAATAAATTCAAAACTCAACTAAAAAAATTATTTATAAGTAAGGTTTATTATAGCATAGATGAATTTCTTCTAGACTAGTACAGAGTTTGCTACCTAACTAACTTAACGACTGTAATATTTTAATTTTTTTTGGACTGTAAGATCTATTATATTGTTTTGTATGTTATGTGTATGTACCTGACTGACTATGATATCTTATCGTACCTTATATAATTGTAATTATACATATGTATATGTTCTACGTCCAGGCACTGAGCAATAAACAACTATCTAACTATCATTCGATATATGAGGTTTTGTTTTTATTTTTTCACCCTATGTACAGTGTGATGCAGGTTTATTCCTGATAATTTCAGGAACTTCTCAAAGCAATGGCACTTTCTTTCGTAAATTATAGGCAAAGCCCTTTCATTTCAAAGAAAAGTGGCGTCATATTTAAATTTTTAAATTATTTTTTTTGAATTAACTCGGAAACGCAAAGAGTCTTGTTCTTGATATTTGTTACGAAAATAATACTCCTAGTTTTTAAAATATGTAGGAATTAATATATTTTCAGGAAAAGTGATTGATGCAAATATAAATACGCTATGCTTGTCGATTGTGTATCAGACTTCTACTGTTCTACTCTGTCTCTATTTAATTAGCACCCTATAAACTTACTGTATAATAATAAAAGAAACAACAAATAATTTAACTAATATAATAGCTACAACAATACATCGCAAATTGCATGTTTATTGCTCAATAATTGTCAATATGACAAATTAATTGAAATATTACAAATGCAATGCACGGAGTCCCTCCAGAAAGGATTCAGCTATGTAATTATGAAACTTCATGTAATTGGGTTGAGAAATAATTAATATGTGATGCTTTAAAGTTATCTGTATATTTTGAAAAAGCGTGATTTTTTCTGCAATTGTAAACATAAATATAATTGATTGATAAACGGTAGAATTTTTAACAAAATCGGCCCCTCTGTTTTTGAGATATGGACCTTCAAAATCAGGAGTCAGGACTAGAGGTGCGCGATATCACATTTTATCGGTAATCAATAACTTAAAGCTATCAATATTTATCAATGTATCGAAAATATAGATATAGCGATAAATATCGATATTTTTAAGCTAGGGATAACCAATTTTGAAAATTCGATATCGTGCACCTCTATTCAACATTATGAACAAAAAATTCAGAAAATTTCAACAAATTAAAAGAAAAAAATAACACAGGGACATCAAATACTGTTGCGCCAGCTTTAAATTATCTGGATACAAAATCTAGATACTGTCTAAATATGTAACAGTACCTGGCACAAGTAAACAATACAGATATACATACTTGACTGCCAATTTCAATTTATTTATAATTTTAAGCATCTAGAAAATTGGAAATATTTATATTATTTTTCAATCAATCTTTAAAATATACTGAAATATTTTTGAACGGACAAGAGGAAACTATATTGACTAAAGTCAATTTTTTATTTATATGCCGATCGTATAGATCTGAGTTTAAAAAATATACGACGAAATGACATGACACGACAAAAGCCGCAAGACCGTTTCACGAGAGCTAAAAGGAGATAGCTATATAAAAGTTCTTTGACTTATCGATCCTTCGATCGGTATATAATAAAAAAATTAATTGTATATGTATCTACATCAGAATATTTTATTATTATTATTAATTACTAATACTTTTTTATTGCAAATATACAAGAGCGTTTTGACAAATAGATGAGACAGCATATGTTTCTAAAATAAAAGTGAGTTTGATTAGCGAAACGACCATGACGTTTAATAAAGAATTGCACTAAGTTTGGTAGTAACAAGTTTATTTATTTGGGAATTGAAAATATATTAATAGAACATGTCCGAGAGAAAGAAATTTCGATGAAATAGAATATCGATCAGTCATAAAATATATAATTTTCCTTACCACTACAGAAAAGTAAGAGTGTGAGAGGGAGAAGAACAGGAATGAGTCAGAATGTATCAGAAGATTCAGTTCTGTGATCACTCCACTAAAATTGACAAATTGGACTAAAACGGATTATTGAAGCTTCAAATACGCCTTGTGAACGTGTATTTCATATCTTGCTCCACGAAAAAAGAATTAATTATGTAGCTTAAGTGAATTCCGAAATCTCTTGATCAGTTCCATCCACGTGAGTTCCACGTGAGATTCGTCTAACATTTATGTTTTATAGTGACATGGAAGAAAAATGTTCAATCACTGCTATCTAAAAATTGAAGAATAAAATAAGAAGTGGAAAAGTGCAAAAGTCTGCGATATAGGTTTTATGGTAGAATTTCTTTTGGGCTAAGAATCCAATAATTCTTGCAAAATATTTACAGCACGGTAAAACTATAAAAATACTTATCTTAATTAAATGTTGTGAAAAATCTCAAAGGAAAACTTTTCAAGGTGAGGTTTTTCAAGACAACTCTTTTTTTATACGTCGCTTGTTAGTTTGCAAAAAAATGAATGAATTAGGATATGGGTTGTTTGATGACCATTCTCCTTATTTAGCAGATTAAGATGGATCAAACTATTTATTATTCTCGAAATTATATTTGAAAGGGCTGATGCTCTCTTCACATGATGAAGTAATAAATATTACATATGAATGAGTGTTTATTATCCTGCACTAGTGCACACTTTTTCATTAAATATGCTTAAGGCCCGATCTTTCCACCTTCTAATAAAGTTTCCGATAACGTTATTTGGCAAATAACTTGATTTTAATGAATGGTTTCCATGGTGATTCGTAAAGTTATTTGCCCAATAAATTTATCAGGAGATGGAAAGATCGGGCGTAAGTGTAGCTTAAATTCTCTGATAAATAGAAATAAATAAATTCATACTAATGTACCACATAGAGATTTCAGGTCGCTCTAAAACCAATTCTGCGAAAAAATGTTTGATAACAAACATACCTAATCACTTGTATCTCAAATTGACCAGTTTTATTTTAACAATTTGCAATTACCTTATGACATCTATGACAATATTGTAAATAGCATAATACACACAATTAAATTGCGTAGTAAAGTACAGCAAATTTTAAACTGAATCAAAAATTATCTGTGAAAATAGAACGTACTCTATGTAAGTCCAAACCGTATCCTAAAAGTACAGCTCTAAAAATGTGTTTTTTAAATATTATTGTTTGTACAAATTGAACCAAATCTGGTATGTAAGTATAAGAAATAGGGTAGTGTAAAACAGCCTTTATAATCCATTGTTACTCAACCTAAAAATTGTTTTACTTTTCATAATTAATATCATAATTTGCCTTATGAATTAATTTGGTATAAAAAACAGTGAAATGTGAAATTAAAAATTTATTTGTTTTCTACTAGAAGAATTAAAAACAGATTCATGCTAGTTTCCGGTCAAACAGGAAGTATTAACACTTACGTCGAGTGTAAAACAGTTTTGTTATTTCAAAACATTTTTGTAGTGAATATATACATATCGTAGGAGTTGACATTGGAATGCTTATAATTAATGTTTATTGTTGATTAATTTTCTTAATGAAGTAAATTAAATTTGATGAATTTAAAATTATAATTATCTAAAAAGATGTCATATTGATTCGTCATGCATTTTCCCGTTTTTCGTCTAGAGCGGTTTCGGCTTTCGCTATAATTATTCAAGAGTCTTCTGAAAGTGACGAAACCCGTCCAGACCAAAAAAGAGAACCAAAAAGAGAATACCAAAATGAAATCCATGAAGTCGAGACAAGGACCAATTGACATACCTACAGAATTCAATGAAGTTCACATTAGATCATTAGAGATTTTTTTAAAAATTTTATGATGCCTATTCTGTTTCAAAGCTTGAAATGTAGTTATAATTAATTAATCCTAGCGTAAATAACTCATACAAACAACTATAAAAATGGTTCTTTCCTGTAAAATAGAAAGGTATTTTTTTTTGATACGTTCTGATACGATTAATTTGCGTTCCAATCAAGGTTACAAGTGACAGAAGCTGTAATTTATAAACGCAATCAAGGAAGTAACAATGTCACCATGCACGTTCCACATACTTAATAACGCCTGAAGTAATTCTCTTACTTAATTATCAAAATAAACTAAACATGAACTGCGTTTAACGTATTGCAAAAACATTGCGTTTTCACTTTTCTTTTTCCTTGTTGTACAATATTTTATTACGATTTTTATTGCTTACAATCAACGTAATTCGCATTTCTTTTTTAAGTGCAGATTTTTTAAATGCTGTTACGTCCGAATTATTTAAAGGAATTTCTGATTGTGAGTCATGAATTTTACTTTCAATTTTGTGCGTTCGGTACCAGGCAGAATGTTGCTTTATTTCACGGAAAGTGGACTGAGGGTAGATTAATAAGTCAGATAGCCATGAGTGGCTTATTTAAACACATTTATAATTCTCCTAGTTTGCAAGAGACGAGTCATTAGGGTATCAAAATTTCTGGAGCGTGAATTTCTTAACATATGGCATATTCAAACAGGATGTATAAAATAATGAATTCCATCATCAATTTCAGAAACGGAAAAATTATAATTATATGATATAGTAAACAAAAGTAATAACTTCCTCAAACCGTTTACTACAAAATTGCTTCATCGATGTTAAACTGCCCAAGTATTTACTTATTGCGATGTGTCTCTTTTTTTTTGTTTCTGTTTCGTCAAACTCAAGGGCAACTTTTGGGATTCCTGATCAACCATGATTCGATATAAAATTACACAATTACTAAATCTCTACAGATATTTCTGTTACTGCATAATAATAAAATATGTACAGTCAGGTAAATTGAGACCCCCGAAATGGCAATCGTGCCCTTATTGATGCTGGCAGTAAGGGTCACAAAATTCTCGTTCAGTCTCAATTTACATGATCGAGACTGTACCAATCAGTAGTAACGTGAAAGAAAAAGTCCTAAAATTTCACGCAAATTTTTGTTTTAAGGTAGCCTAGATAGATTTTACAATTGCGTTAAAGCTTAAACATTATCAGAGAAGTACAATATAATTCTTACAGAATTTATTATGTTCATAGTTATACTAAGCATAATAATCAGATTTACTGTTTTTGGAGAATGTCATAAAGTTAAATTTGAAAATTACGTGTCTTCGTAATTTACGGTGCAACCGAACTGCGGTCCGTTTTTCGAAAGTGACCGAATTGCGGTCAAAACATTTGTATGTACGTGGCAGGATGTATTCCTTGTTCGAACTGCGGTCAGAATTTCAACGTGGGCAACATTAAGGATTAATAAAATTTAGGCAGAAATTAATATAATTTTATATTTGGTATCGATGCAAATATAATTTTGACGACAAAAACATTAAGGAATTAAGACCCCCGTCCCGGGATTTAGGGCCTGACCACAGTTCAGTCGCGAAAAACAACCTCCTTAATGACCTTTTTACCTGTTTCAATTTTGACCGCAATTCGGATGTCCCCTAATTTATAGATTCAAAAATCTTCTAGAGATTTTAATATATCAATCAAGATTATGCAAGAAATCACAGTAAACGTATAAATAAACAATTGAAAAAGATTCTAAAATATTGATTGATATATTATACGGGCTTTCCTACACACATACAAATCTGGAGTAAAATTATTTAACTTTTTTTAACACTTATTTTTAGACGCACTTTAATCGGGAAAAGACAATAATATCACTATTTGATAAGTTTTACAACTTTTCAGGCAAAACTCTATCCATGTTTTAACATCGATTAGGAGGATAACAATTTATCCCAAAAATTTTTATGTGTGTAGTATCTGTGCTACAAATAAAAAAAGAGGCCCGTAAATGTTTTCTCTAAAATGTTTTTCTTTCTCAAGATTGAAAGATCAAAGTTTACAACTTTATCGATGTCAAATTTAATTTAATTTTAGGAAAGCTGTAGTATATGCTACGAAATTTCGGTCTTTTACAAAAAATGATAATTATATTTTTGTTTCATATACACAATAAATAAAATTTATTCAAACTCTCGAATATGCAAATATGCCTGTACTCGTTAAATTTATTTTGTTCGAATGGTAATTAAAAATAAAATATTGAAGAAAAAAAAACTACTCATTTCCTTCCTTTCTTATATAACCCAAATAAAAATTGCGTGCGTTTAAACTGATTAAATGATTAAAATTAAACAACTCTCTCAAGTTAAAAATTTCGGACTAAATCAAGACTAAAAATCTCCATCCGTAATTTCACCTTTATTGCCGTTTTCCCGGAATTTAAGTTGCGTAAGTATTTTAGTTCCACCAGACTTAATTAACGTCTATTTATTTTATAATGATTATTATTGTTATTTAGCTCACCAACATCGACAGGAATCGGTTGTTAAAGGAGAAAGTAGAGAAAGGCTTCCTCGAGTAAGCGTTTTAAGGCAAAGCGGATTTCGATTTCGATTATTTCCACATTTCTAAACTACCAGATAATATGTTTCAACAATTCTTCATATGTATATTATACGCAATGCGAGAAATTAACATTAATGAATATATTATTACCCAAAGCAAGTGAGCAATGAGAGTCACGTTGTAAATGCGTTTTGTAAAACATTGCAAAGCGTGTTATTAGAATTAATCGTCGGATTTTTGATTTTCATAAGGTAAAGACTCATTAACTAAATGACCTTGATATTTGTAGTTTATAACTGTATATGTATTGCATACTTGGAGTGACCTTCTATTTAATATTCCTCGCTAACAACTACTTGAACAATAAGAGAACAGTCATCGCACTATATTTCCAGTCATACCTTAAAATACTCTTGTGAAAAACAGAAACATGTCGAGTATTTGCTAGAAATATTTGATTAGAAAGTACTTGAATTTATCAACACAAAAAACGTCGGTCTAAAATACCTCGGCTATTGTAATAACGAGGTTAACGTGCGCAAAATTATCAGTTTGTCAGCAAAAAGCTCAATGATCTAAAGCGCAGACTGTTGCGAAAGTAAACAGTAATTCCGACCGATACCAGTTCTTTGTTTGTTATTACGCCGAAGAATTACGAAATGCCTGTATGTAGTTAGACGCTTCATGAAATAACAAATGTCGTCACGTATGAAACAATATTTATTGTATGGTAGCAAAATTAAGACATTTCCTGTATTGATAAAACAATGCACTTTCACCGCGTCCTAACAGTAAGTAAGACAAGTTTATGTTCGTTGCCTGATCGAGCGATGAAGTCTCTCTACTACGCTTTCTTAAATAGATTACTACTAAAATTTTGAATTTATTTATTAAAATACAAAACCGTACATTAAAAAAAAAAACTTATTGAAACAATGAAAAATATTTCATATGAGAACATAGATTGGTTCTTAAGCATGATCTCGTAACCACTTATTCTGTTGAATAAATGTCAGTTGACGTAATAATTGTTTTAAATGTTTGTAATAGTATAAATGCATTTTTTCGCAGAAGAATATGGTGTGATTCTACAAACAGGTTAATTTTTTTTATGAAAGATGACGAAAGAAAATGTTCATTAATTCTGCAGCAACATTAAAAACTTCTTCAGTACAATGTTCTAATGGACGACTGCTGTCTTCTGTGTACAAAATACATATCTCTTCTTAAATTTTGCATTATAGAGTACAATATCTACACCATAGATTTTTAGTACACAGATAAAAACGCGGAGTTGGATTTTTACTCTTTTTGGTTGCTCCTTCACGTCCATTCACACAAGTGGTTAAACACGATGATGTTAAAATTTTAAGGAATAAAAGTAACTCCAAGAAGTAAATAAATTTCCTCTGCAAAAGATGTAGAAGCATGTTAATTGTAATTCATGTGTTTGTTACAATCACTTTTTTGCAGAGTTGAAGCAACATTAAAAGTGTGTTGACTCTAAGTTTTCAACGCAGTTTTGTTGTTGAAATAATATTTACTCCCTCAAATCTATAACATGTTCATCGGTTCGGAAACATTTAAACACACAGATATGTTAAATTCATTTCTAACAACATGAAATTGTAATATTTCTCCGTTTCGTATATTTAAAATTTTTAACTATTGTGAAATATACATCGAAAAGAGTTACTTTGAAGAAATAAAGGAATAGTTTTTATACAGTAGGTGAAAATTTAACTTTTCTGTAGAAAAAAATTTAACTACTTACTCTTTAAACCCCGCACAATTTTTATCTGTGTATAATTATCAGTATAGGGCTACCTCACTATCCTATCTTTAAATCATCATCAGAGAGCGGCCAGTTTTAGATTTACCTTAAATAAGTCATTTACAAGATGTTGAATGAGTTTGAACAAGTACACTGAGAAAAATGGTACCAAAGAGTACGTTTATATTAACAAGAATTCCGAACATTTTATTCGGATTCGTGTTAAAAACCGACTCAGCGTACTACTGCAAAATTAACACTATGTGGTTTGTTGTTTAGAGTATCATTTCCTGTCATGATAAAATTACCGGAGTAAGTAACAAAAAGTCAGACATGACATTTTATTATCAATTTATTCAGCATAAAATTTCATTATGGTTTATTATTTTAACACTATGTATTATGTAGATTGATAATTTTACATTCTTAAACTTAAATAGTTCCATTGTGCTAAGAATCATGATTAATTTAGAGTAAGATGGATCTTATAACATGACCGCATTATACTTTTACATTATACTTTTATTTTATCAATAGGAATGATGTTTTATCAAAATCGCAAAATTCCATTTTTCTCAGTGTAAATATAAAATAAATATACAAGATTTTGCTTCAACGATTTGAATGGTAAAATCTGATATCATCCGCTCTCTGATCATCACTATCCAAATTTCAGATTTATTAACCTGTCGCAACCGTTGACTGTTTTTCTTTATTTTACTTGTCTATTTATTGCTGTTATATAACCCGTCGTATATTTTCTATTGTTTGGGAGTGCGGAATAAATTAAAATAGCAACTACTCAATTAGCAGTTATGCATACACGTATTCGTATAATTAAAGAATAATACCTAAGTGTGTAATTTCCGGTAAGAAGTTTCACGATTGCGATCTAAAATTGTCTGATATCCTTGCGTTAGTCATAATTAAATTAAGTCGTTTCTTGAGAAATTAATTTGGAAGAATGGACTATGTAACTTTAAACATATCTCCTAATTTTAAGATATGTAAATAAGAGAGCGACTTACAATGGGTACACTTAAGCTGCGTTTTATAAAAGATTTAAACCAGGATTAAATTTAAGCCTAAGTTAGAAAGTGACAAAATATTTTGTGTCATAAAAATTTAAACCTGGCTTAAATCTTTATGCAACCTATCCCTAGTAAAATATATTTATTATTTTCCATGCCTTCATAATTTTAACTGACTCGACTTATGAAACGAGTAAAATAAATCAATAAGAATAATATTGAAATTAATTTTGTTCTGCTTGAATACTTTTTTAATATTAAAATTTAAAGATAGCCTTTAATTTATTGCTTCGCTGAGAATCAAAAATCTCTTCTTTAAAATAAGAATACATAATATACATGTTCTTTTTTACGATCAGACAATACTGTTGAGTTATTTGCTACGTTAACATTTTACTTTTGCATAATATGTAATATTATTCTTAAATTATCTGTAATTAAGCCAAAGAATTAAACGCAAAGGTAAAAGGAAGACGGTGTACTATCGTAATCCGGCCTTAAAGCAACACAGTTAAACTTAATAATAATGGTAGTTACATATGAATTTATGTTGCAATTTGACATTTAACCAGTAATTAAAAAGACATCTTCTTAGGTTTGGGATTTTTTATCCATCTAAATTATTTATAAATGCCATGTAATTGTCGCGAAAGCTCCGGTGCTCATCGATTTCTCTCATCAAGTGAAAACGAAATAATGAATGCCATTAAAACCAGATTTGTCTGTAATGTTGAAACATAAGTTTCACGATTCTCAAAATTACTTCTTCGCGATCACCATTTTGTGAAACAAATTAAAATATTTTTCATTTAAAATACATTGCGTCTTGCCTAATACCATATTTATTGAAATTAGCACCTGTCTAAAATAACCATTTTAAGCCACACTTTATAAATCCTTATAGCATGACATTCTGTGCAAAGTGAGTGGTGGTTGTCACTGCAAGGTGATCTGGTTCACCGGTGAACGAGTGTCGTACCGTAAACTGCTTTCTACACCTACAAGTGCAAGTAATTTTTTTGTGAAACATACGTACAACATTGTCACACAATCGGGAAATTTCGAACGCAAGGACTTACTACATACGTGCAGATAGATTATGTGCATTTAATTAATTAATTAGCGGCTCCCTCTGTATTTATTGTATTCCGACATTAATATGCAAGGAGCGCACGTTCAATTTGAAATAGTCGGTGATAACCATTTGACAAATAACAATCATTATGACGAGAGAAAAATTTTTAAATCGTTAGTTTCTGTGTAATAAATAACTATAATTTTTCTTTGCGTTCTCGACGAACTATTAAAATTAAAATATAAATTGAAATACCTTTTTGTCCGTTGCCAATTATCACAAAATTTGTACTAATAATTGACCGGACAATTCAAAAAACCAGTATAAATGTTGACCTCTCGTTTCGTTTCACAGCTTCTTAAAGATAAATAATAAGTAAAGAAGTTATCAAGGGAAATTAAATAAGTTATCGAGAAATTCTTTAAATAGAATATATATTTGTTTACAGTTTCTCTGACTTCAAATTAAAACTTTAAAAATTAAAAAAAATACATAAAAGTATAAAACATATACAGGGTTACAACTATTAAAAGGCCAGTATGGGGTTCTCGTAAACTATAAGAGATACAAAGACAGTTAAATTATTTAAGCAAATGCATTGATCTCAATATCGGTACCCTATATCTTCTTTGTTGTAGCTTGTATTGATTGAGATCCCCAAGTGGCCCTTTAATTAGTTGGAACCCTGTATATTATTTAAAATATTTAAACAAAATATATTGGTGGAAAAAGTATTAGAATCGGTCACGTTGAAAAGGTGTTAACTCCAAATTTTTCATAATCAACTTTCTGATGGAATTTGAGTCCCAAGGGCAAGCCTCATTCGTTCCACGTGAAAAGAGTCACATCGCATCCTCAGAAAGCAACCCTGCGTACCATGAAAAAATTTCCGTTAACATAAAAAAATCTGGGACGTTACAAAATATATTCCAGATATACAGGGAATTCAATGCACTGACGGTTTTTGAGGTGGAATAACTTTTTAATAGTTGAACTTAAAAAAATTACAAACACAACATCTTAATCTACAACTCTGGGAGTTTCTTTACTTGAAAACTGAATGGCGTAGGTGGCTTCCTTCTTCTGCTACACATTTTAGCCGCCGCACAAATTAATCCATCACTCTGCCCGGTATCTGCAGTGGAATTGCTTCAATTTCGTTTAAGCTCTTGAAGACTATGGGGTCTATTACTGTATGACTTTTTAAAAAGAAATCCCGCGCAGTTAAGTTAAGGGAACCGGGTTGGGAAACATATCACACTGCTTATTAATATTTATTAGTCGTGCCCCATTCCTGCTGATGCCATTAAATACCATCAAGGTATTCATACCTTGGCTGGAAAAAATGTTGATGATGTGACAATATCTTATCTTAATGTTACTGATACGGTATGCTCGTGCTCTTCAAAGAAAAGGGCCAATAATTCCTGTGGCTGATAATATACAGAAGGAAGGCATCTACGCCGTTCAATTTTTAAGTAAAGAAACTTCCAGAGTTGTAGTTTAAGATGCTGTGTCTGCAATTTTTTTAAGTACAACTATTAAAAAGTTATTCCATCCCAAAAACCGTCAGTGCATTTTGGAATTCCCTGTACATAAGAAGTTTCACAAAGTTGTAATCAATGAGTTACCACAACTACAGCAGATGAACCAGCTGAAGAATTTTAACTATTATAGTTATTCCTTTTTTTAATTTTTATATTTGACTTGTTGTTGTGCTTTTGAAATGAAACAATTGTTCACGATTAACGTCAAATCCATGTTCATTTTGAAAACAGGTCATCTCCTGAATGGAAAAAAATTTAGGGTCCCCTGTGAGTCCAAAAATCATCGTTTGACCATTTTTGTATCAGGTTTCATCCCCTGTTAAGGTAGAAAAATGCTACAATTGACACTGAACAATATCGACTGGGAACGGTTTTTTGTTTTTCCTGTAAAATTTGAAAAATTAGAGTTAACGTCACATTTATACTCAGTGGCGTAACTAGAAGTTAGATCTCCGTATTGCAAAATTCTTAATTTTTCTTGCACGAACGTACTCAACTGTCACATATGACAGAAGTGATAAGAAGTTTAAGTTAGAAGTACGTTCGATAAGTAACGCTAAGTGGAAAACGCTTAAATTAAACTTTTACCATTATTCATTATTATTATTATTATTATTATTCAGGTCATAGTCGTGTATAGTAGGTCTAAAACATAAAAAAAATAGTTGTGGGAAAATGTATTTGAGTGTTAACAAAAATTTTAATTTTTAACTTCGAAGTACTATACAGGGTGATTCATTAGCATCTTTACAAACTTTGACAAATGAAAGTAGATGTCATTTTATGAAAAAAATATCCTATCAACATAGGTCCGATCGGATTTTGTTTAGAAATTACGGTGATTTTCGTTTTCTTTAATGACTGAAACTGCAGTATATTTAATAATAAAAATTATTTATTGTAATGGTACAGACTATAAGAAAGTAAACAGTACAAAGCAAAAATTATAAAACTATAACAAATGTTCAAAAGTTATGTGCAGTTTCACGTCTACTGGGAAATTCTGATAAAAATAGTATCGGCAAATTTTTCCTTTGAAAATGGAAGCATTACAAACAATCAGCAAAAATACAGATTTTGTAAATAATAAAGCACCATGACACCTTCCTAACAACTAGTTTCCAATGTTTTTTGTTAAATAATGGTATTAATTTTTTTATTTTTAATACATTTAAATCGCTATAACTTCTAAACAAAAGCAAATCGGACTTACGTTGATAGGATGTCTTTTTCATAAAATTACATCTACTTTTATTTACCAAAGTTTGTAAAGAGGCTAACGAATCATCCAGTAGAGCAGGCGCCTTGGTGACGGATTGCTTTGTACTTGTAATCTCTGTAACCACTAAAGCTACGTCATGTATAAACATACTGGTTTTTCGAATTGTCCAATCAATTATTATTTTAAATTTTGTATGTCTTGCAATCTAAAAATTCCTGGATGCTATAAAAAGCTTTACTTAGTAATAAAGATTTCCGCTTGAATTTCTTGAATGAAAAACTCTGTTATTTTATGAATATTAATAATTAATACCGTTTCTGCTAGATTGCTTGTGTCTAACAGAATCCAGCCTTTGAAGCGGCTGCATGTTTTTTTACAGCGTTGACGTTAGGCGATAGCGCTGCATACAGCGACTGCATAAAACGGCTGCAGAAAATTGCAGCCAAAAATTTTTCGCCGACTGCTTTTAAAGCGCTTTCGAGGAACAAATTTGTAGAAGTACTTTTTGTACCAGAGTGTTGTTTAGTATCGCAGGTCTTTTATATGTGTAGGTACTGAAAATTAGTTACAGCTGATCATTTTATTTCTGGTAAAGTTGCTGTTTTTTGAAATCCGCATTTATTGAAACTTCAGATTAATCTGATAAGATTAGAGTGACGTCAGCGTTCACTTAAACCGTCTTAAGCTAAGTTCACATGCATTGCGGATACGCAAAATTTTTATTGCGGATCGTTTCTAATTGGTTCATTTTGTATTTTGAACCAATTAAAAACGATCCGCAATAAAAATTTTGCGTATCCGCAATGCATGTGAACTTAGCTTTATACGTTTACAGCAAGTCATTTGGCGCTTGAAGTCACATTGCTGAAACGCTGAATCCTGTTAGACACAAGCATTGTAAACGTTTGTAGCCGTGAAGCCATTTGAAGCTTTCAAGTTGTGAAGACTCCCTTGCTATTATTTATATTCTAAGAGGTACATAAAAGACAAAGATAAATATATAGTTAATAGAAAATAGTAGGAGTATATTGTAGACCGAGGCGGTAAAGTGTTTGTTTTCCAGGTCGAGAGAAGATATGGTCACTTCTCGAAACCTCGAAAACTACTTTACCGCCATGGTTTACACATTATTTTTTTTCTTACACAACATTATAATTAATTTTGTTAATATCACACAATAGTATATTATTTTACGAGTTTCACAAGAAGGCTTATTGTAACACGAGTGGGGTTGGGGTACGACGAGCGAAGCGTAGCAAGCTCGGAGTGCCCCAACGGAACGAGTGTTACAATGCCTCTTGTGAAACGTGTAAAATATACTATTTTTTCTACTTTGCGTCACTTATTGAACAAAAATATGAAAAATACTGTCAAAAATTGGATCTCCTTAGTATATGGGGAATTTTAGTTGTAATGCATGGCAACACTGAAAATCTTTCGCTTTAATCAAAAGTCACATTAACAAGTTATTAATTTTTCTTATCCAGCTTCATTGTGAGTATTCTGTTAAGTAACAAATAAATAATGAGTTATTTTTGTAAAATCTATTAAATATTTTCAATTAAAAATTGATTAAAATTTCCCCAAAAACAGTTTCACAATGAGCTTCATTGTGAAACTGTTTTTGGTGTCACAATGAGCTCCTTGTGAACGCAAAGTAGAAAAACGTTTTTTTTCTTGAAGTAAAAATATTAAATTGAGTTACTATTAAAATTATTATAGATGTTTTAAAGCACTTTATTGTACGTGCTGACGTGGCCGAGCGGTCAAGGCGCTGGGTTAATACACCAGTCTCTTCGGTGACATGGGTTCGAATCCCACTGCTGCCGAGTTGTTTTTTTTTTTTTGATAATTTTAATCCTTTTTAAAACCAAATACCAGTGGAATTAAATTAAAAAAAAACACGTTTGTTAATTTTTTGATGATGAGAATGCATTCCAGAAATTATTGTTGCGCCACCTAGTGGTAAAGCTTCGTCAATTATTTTCTCGGCTTGGCATTTATGTTTTGCCGGGCTAGCCGTGGAAACGTTTGCTTTCTCCTCTCTGATGAGGCGGTAAAATTGAATTTTCTAATAGTGTAGGAAAAAAAAATTTCTACAAATGCTTGAAGTTGTATGGTCCAGGTAATTGAAATAAGCATCTACATACATCATTTAATGAACGATGGATTGGACGAAGAGGTCAGACTGAATGACCTCCTCGGTCTACAGTAGAGATGCAGCGGATAGAGATTTAGCCGGATAACCGAATACGGATATATGGCGTATATTTAGGCCGGATAGCCGAATATTCGGCCAAATTTATTCAACTTACATAAAGAGAACAAGTTAGTAACTATGAGACTACCGTCACACTATTTCTAATTTTCACCGGCATTTTTTATTTTTTATAATCTTTTATCATATGTAGCTACTGTGGTAGAATCCTTGTGACAGCCTTTGATATGTATACAAATTCCAATCTAATTAAGTTTCTTTGTTAAGTTCTTTTGGAAAAGCATCAACAAGATTTTCTAAATCAGTCAATAATTTTGCAATATTAATTGTGATTGGTAAACTAAATTTTGGACCTAAAGATAATAAACTTTTAATTTCTAATGTTAGTCTACGTCTACATTAGTTAAATTCACAAACCATTTTTCATTTTTGTTAAAAAGTTTTATTTCATTTTCTATTTGCAAATTATTAAGTTTCTTAATGTTACTAGATTTAATATGATTAAAGGATTTTTAAAAGAATTTTCTAATTATATTGGAAATTCATTAATATGTTGTAGTATAAAATTTGAAAGTTTTTGAAACAATGAAACAATGTTTCTTTCTAAAATGTCAATTTCATGGTTTATGATTTGTGGGTCATTTCAAAAGTGAGTATTCTATTTCCCAACCTTTTGCTAATATTAAAGATTTCGTTTCTGATTCTTTGATGATCACTGATCAGTAACCAAAAATGTATACAAATGTTTTGTTTTAAATGAAATATGATTGGGAATTAGTCCAATTTTTTTGCAATTGAGGAGGTAAATCCTTTGGTCTCATTTATGTCATTATTTGTTTTAATTTAATGAATTTTCGATTTCATATTCAAAATTTTAATTTAGCATATGAATATTTAATTAAATTTAATTTTTCAAAACATTCAGAATAATGATATATTCATAATGATAATTCAAATAAAGTTAATTTCACAAACAATCTGTCACAATATATCTATATTCATTTATTAAACTTTGAAATGATAAAAAATTGATTATGTCACACAAAATAAGAAAATAATTTCTTCGAAACGAGACAGATGAAAAGATTGGTAAGTACGAGCCCTGAGTCAAAAATATTCGCCTACCTCTCTTTGGTAAAGAAAACGACAGTTAATAAGTTACTCAGTTTCTAGAATAATAATAATAATAATAAATAAATATAAATTTATACATTTTTAAATAAAATATTTAAATTCTAATAATGATTTTATTTTCAAAAACAGCTATACTAGGTAGGCGAATACTTTTGACGCAGGGCTCGTATAACTTATTTAAAATTATTTTGTATACATATTACAGTATTTTTTTTTATTATTTAATTGTAATTTAAAATTGTAACCAATATTTTGTAGTGCTCTGATGAAGCTATTAAATATTAGAGAAAGCTCAGCAAACTAAAGAAGGTGTATCTACCTACTAATTTTTGGATCGAAATCCTGTTAACTTAAACCATAAATTTTATTTAATATTAAAAGATTGAAATAAATCTTCTGATTTACTATTGAACCCTAATTTTTCCATTATCATACCCCGCGTTAAATATCCGGCGTAGCCAGTATCCGGTATCCGGCCAGATAGCAAAAATGTGGCAGGATAACCGGATAGTTGCAGGATATCCGCTGCATCTCTAGTTGACATGACCCTAATGGACTTCTTCTGGGGACATTTAAAAAATATAGTGTATGTTAACAGATCTACAACCGCAGATTACTTAGAACTCCAATTAGGAAATATTAATACCATGGCCTTCTAAATGAAAAGCGAGTTCTATCTGGCCTGCGCAAAAGTGCAGTTCAGGCGTGCTCCGCCAAGTACTGCTTACAGGGCGCTTTCTTAACCTAAAATCTTGACAGTTCTGTCACATGTGAATGGTGGATGAGTTCGTGTAAGAATAATTAATGTTATTGCTGTAAAAATTTGAGCATACTGGATATTATTTACGTTGGAATAAGGTGGAATATTTATGTCCAATTTCGACAACTTAATTTAACATTAAACTATTACGGTTTTAGATTAAAATCTTACCTGCATATACTCAGAATTTTTGTGGTAAGTTACAACATGTATAATAAAGCTTTTTTTCTCGTTATGCGTAATTATCAACGCCTTTTTTTAACACGTTTTACATTATCAAAAGTCGAAACTCTTTTATGTAACTTGTTGTAATTACCTATTCATAACACGAAAGCTTTTTAAAGTGCCAGTCTTTCCTTATTGCGCAAGCGTACTTCACTCCGATGAGATCAAATGCTTTGTGCATGAATCTATAAAATTTATACCACATAAATTATCTTCTATTACAATACGGTAATTACAATATAATTAATTTTGCGTGAACTCACTTTGATTGACACTAATGACAGTGCACTTCACTCATTGCCGTCAGTGCCCCATAACCAGCGCCAAAGTGTCGACTCTTGGCGTTTTCTCGAGCACAAAAATTCAATGTAAATTTTTCAAAACGCCCAGGCCAGTTAGAACTCGCTTTTGATTTAGAAGGCCATGATTAATACAGAACTCGTATTTTAGAAACTGTTATTCACCAATTTTATTTTTGCCAGGAAGTGATTGAACAACAGGGTGAATCTTGAGATTATTTTTCTTCACTGAAATTGTAGAAAGGTATTTCCTTATTTAAAACTGTTATTTTTCACCGTTTCTTCATTATTTGAAAAAGAAAAAAACAACCTCAAGATTCACACTTCCGTATTTCCGAAGCAAATACCTTTCAAATGATGCAAGGTTGTTGCCATTAAACAAATCCAAAACGGCGGCAACCGGTAAACATCTGTTGCATAAAACAAATTAAATTCTTGTCATAAGATGGGTTTTCATGAACAATATTAAATGTCAAACCTAAATGTCAAACCATTTGCACTTCACTCCACATGTGCAATATTTTTTACGCACCCTGTATAGTGTAATGCTTGTAATTTGTTTCAAAACGTTTAGAATTTTTAGTTCTAAATAATCTTCATGCAAACTAATTACTGTACTTTGTGTTTTAATGTCAATTGCTTAAAATAATAATAAACATTATTATTATTATTTCGGTGCTATTTAAAGAATTTCATTATCATTATTATTCAATTTTCTCGTAAATTGTGTTTTACGCTCACACGTCTATTGTGGATAAAAGCAAAAAGACTAAAACGTATTACTATTTCTGTAAACAACAATTTAATCTGCACACCAAGCCCAACTGAGAAGGTTAGATTTTTACGCATTTAGTTGAATCATGTCTTGATGGTAGGTGTGAATTCAATAATTTTTATGGTATTTTAATACATCAAGTATTATACAGAGTGGCCCAATGAAAACAGTCAGACTGAATATCTTCCAAGAAAATTTTTGTTTGAAAAAACGCAGAAACAGGTCGATTTATAATCCAAGGGGGACACTTTTCTATTCTATACCCAACTGTATTCTATTCTCAACTAACAATAAGAAATAATTTTATTAATTTTTCTACATGTGCGTACGTGATGATTTTTGTTTTTCATAAAGTTTTTGTTTAATTTGTAAAGAATTATCAGTAATATTCGTGACTAATTAAAATATAAAATGAAAATTATGTATCTGTCTTAAGTCACTGTAGAACTGTAGAGGTAGGATGATTAGAGTTCTAAAATCAGCGCCTATTGTGATTTAAGGCAGATACAGATTTTCAATTTATATTTTGTTTAATGAATGAACAAACATCTTTTATTAAAATAACGTATCACTGAATAGTCTAATGTTTACATAAATATTCATAACAAATCGTGGGTTTGTTTGCAGGCATTAATCTGCGACAATTAAAAATTGTCACGTTCAAGAAAAGCTTGCTGTTGTAATTGTAGTGACATATTTATGTATGAGGAGAAGTGAAACTTCAATTTTTTTCGCAAAGAAATTCTTATGGAATGTGTTCAATATTCAGTAGCTTCAATTGACATGGACTCTATTAAATGAAAAGAAATAAAACGAAAATAAATTTAAGAGTAGCGATAATTATATCGAAAATAGACAGTTGCTTTATTAGAAAAGCATAATACGTCAACTTTCCAAAAACACCTTGTAATTTGCATTTGCAATGAATAGTAATTTGGTATGACAACCTGCTTGAATTTTAGTATAACAAACACATTTGGGTTCACGAAGAATACGTGTTCTAAATTTGAAGTCAAAGAAACGTCATATTTCGAAAAATTATGAAATACCTGCCTAAAAATATTTTTTAAGAAAGTACCTCGGGAAATCACAATTACTGGCTTTCATGTAATACAAAATTATGTAGTAGAACTGATTACTGCCCGTAATCAGAATGCCACGCAGGTTCTTTCTTGATGAAAAATGATTTTAAAAAGTAATTCCAAATGTGACGTATATTTTTCCATAATTTACATTCGACAACTTATTTATTTATTAATTTTTTTCATAGATTATTACGTAAATATTAGTGAAAATATTAGTGTCTCAACACTGACTTTAGTTTTTAGATTGAATGATAGCCCATAACAGATTTTATGTGACATGGAAAATCGAGTTCTTCATATTAGCACAAGCAGATTAATTAATCATTACCGTTGGGTGACCTGAAAGCACCCACACGATCGATAACGTCACCTTTTAAAATCAGAAACAAAATCACTTAAACAATTTTTTTTAACACCTACATTGCATATGCAGATCCTAAATTTGTATTTCTTTTATTAATAAGCTGGCATAAGCGAAATTCTAAAAATCATTATAGAAACTAATTAAATTCTAAATTGGCTAATGTGGAGGCTGTTAACAAACATAAAATTTACCTCATGATTTCGAATAATCATTATGTAAAGTATTTGCATTTCCAAATTAAGAATGTAATGTTTTTAGGTCAACGTACTTAGTACAAATTGTTTCTGATGTTTTCCGTTAAAACACGCAATTTTCTAAAAAAAAAATCGACACAACTTGTGCTTTTGACAAATTAGGTTGGCCATCATAAATAAAACATTCACCTCTTACATCGTCGTCAAGAAAGATTTATCTTCAACTCCCAATTAGCACGAAGCAATTTCGTTGACTGCAGCAGCAAATAGGGAACATTGTCTTGGCCTTAATTATGTGAATATCTTCAGATATGTGAGGAGGACCACTTACAACACCAAAGTTTTCTAATAAAACGAATTTGGCATTGTTTCGTTAACTGCCGGATATTACTTCTCGTTTTAGAAATTGGATACATGAGTGTCGTTAATATCGAAATAATTGCAGATTACTATTTTCACACAAGACGTTGTGAGAGGTATTAAAAGAAATTGAAACGAAACAATGCCAGGCATTACATGGAATAGTAGTTTGATACCGATAACAAGAAACAACAGAAAAGACAATGGTCTTGTAATTCCTGTAAAATTCGTGTATTTTTCATTAGAATTTACTAAGATTATTTCAATCAAATATTTTCTCTGTGTTTTATTATCAATGAAAATTAGAACAAGTATTGTCACAAATTACAGCAACTTCCATATCATTGTTTCAAAGTGATTCGATGCCATTGCCTATTTTCTTATTTTAGGAGTTGCAGAGTCGATCAAATTAGCAATTTGTTTGTCATCAGAAAATCAGAAAAACAATAGAATCTGAAGTTAACAAAAAATTCTATTAAGTTCAATTTAAGAAATTATACTGGATGATAAAAATTATAAAATTTAGTTTGCTCACATTAGCTATAAGCGACATACATATAATTGATTTTGCCATTAAGGTCAAAAGTACTTACGTGCAATCGACCCATTTCACATTTTATTTTATTTTTTTTTAATTGAGCTAACTTAAATCACTTGATTAAAATCATGTTTAAAATAACTGATTTTAATCAAGCGATCTTTATTTTTAAATTAAAGCTGGTTCTTGTCCGATGAAAATTGTATCACAAAATCTTTTAAACGGACACAAAATAGCGCACAAACACTTTACATTTCGCTATCGTTTCCGAAGAAACTATCAAACGCTAGCGAAACGTAAAGTGTTTGTGCGCTATTTAGTGTCCGTTTAAAAGATTTTGTGATTTATTTTTAAAAATATTATTTTTAAAATTTGTACAAAGCTATTAATGAAATACAAAATTTTACTGAAACTTGACATTTTGATTTTCAAAAATAAACCGTTGAAGTAGTAATGATTTAAAACTTAAAAATAATGTTTTCAAAGTTTCGACAAATTTCAACGAACACGAAAGTGTCCATTTGTCGACGCTCATATTTTTTCGATACGTCGAGTTTTGAAACTAAATTTGGGTTCTGTCACAAACTATTTTTTTGAGTTTTTATTATTGGCTTAAAGATGTGTACCTACGAAAAGCCAAGAAATACTTAAAATAAGGTTCTTATTTAAGAATATCAAAATAATAAAGATTTCTTTATTTAACTCAGTGATCTTTGATTTTTGTTTAAATCGTGATTTTTTATCAACAATAATTGTGTAGATCAACTGTAAAATAAGCATACGATTAAGTTCACCTCTGTCGACGTCGACTAAAAAGCGAGCAAAATATGTGTAGAAACTTTTGAGAGTTCACGCGAATAATTGCATAAATTGCAGATTCTTGACATTTATCTATTCCCCTTAACCTACTCAACGCCGCTTAAAAGGAAAAGTAAAACGTTGATCTGCTACACCTACCTTCGGGAATTTTTATCGAGTCATTCCAAGCTTAATTTTAAAGCTTTCACCTGCTATGGATTTATTTTTATCGGCGAAACGTACATAAGTCAGGCTGAAAGTTGTGCGAAAAAATCACATTTAAATAGTTCAAAAGAAACTCATTCTTAATTTAGCTTGTAAGAAAGTTAATTGTTTATTTCTCTATGGGACGGTTTTTTGATTGATTAAAGCAATAATTGTTAATGGGTTTTATAAATCAGTATGAAAGTGGGCAATATAAATAAATATTTCTAAAGAAAATATTCTTTATTTATGACGATTTTATTCATAAATAGTTTCCAAATTTATTATAATAAAATAATAAATTACTTTAATAATTATAATAAAATATTTATGTTCAGAAAAATGAAGTTGTGCTCTTTACAAATATTTGATAACAACGTATTTTAACTGTAACTCCAATTATCGCTTACACAAAAGTAAAAATATAAAAAAAGCAAACATCGACGAAGATTACCTAGATAAAGTGCCGTTACTAACGTTTTCATGATTGTATACCTAATTATCAGCAAAAAAACCTTCCATTAATGTATGAAAATTATACGTTGTAAATTTAAAACAGCAAAGTAAACATGTCGATGTAAATTTGATTTATGAAATCGTTTTTTACATCTACATCGCTGAACTAGTTCAGGCGTAAACTAGGAAGCAAATTCCGTAAGTTATTTGCCTTGTTTTATTCTTCCAAGACCTCCAGACCTGCAATAAACATTACGGTAGCTGCAGTTAACTAATTACTCGCGAACTACAAAAGATATCAGCCGTAAAGGATCCTGCGTTCGACATTGCGTATTACAATGAATAACATAAAAAGCAAATCGAATTACAAAGGTCATGGACGAGGTCTTAAGTGTACGAGGGTAACGGGACTTTGTTAAATGGTGACATACCTGCCATAGTAATCTGCACTCTTCATACATGGGAATTTTAAGAAGTTTTATTACCATCGCGTGGTCTCACATACACAACCTTTGAAGTTACAGTTAATTCTACGTAACATTCAAAATTAAAATTAAAATGTGCGCGTTTGCTTTAATGTTCTCCATTCACGTACAGAATGCCTGGCAAGTAAGTAAACTAGAGAATGAAAACTAATTGTCAAATTGTCAAATGGCTACACTTTTTGCCTCACACTACACAGCTTATGGGGTATTTCTAAATATTCCTTATAATCTTCAGTTTCGAAGTGTTTTCATGGAGAGATCGTTAGAGTTTGATGAATAGTATTTGAAGAACTAAATAATCAATATGAAACAATATAGAAACCTGTTATATAACTAACTATATTTTTATTGCTTAATTTTACTATGCTTTCCAAATCGTATGTGTACAAATAGAAAATACAGTGCACTCGCGCTAACGTGAACTAATTAAAACCAGCTGTGTTCATGTTTGCGCGATTGTTCATGTTTTCGAGATGCAGTCTTCATCTCTTAAAAACAATTAAAACATGAAACATCATTTTCAACCTTTATTTATGTCCTACATATTAGATTTTTTTGTAAAAAAATGAAGTAAGAAGTGATTCTTTGGACTTTGCGCGATTGTTCATGTTTCCGAAATGCAGTCTTCATCTCATCATCTCTTAAAAACAATTAAAAACATGACACATCACTTTCAACCTTTATTTATGTACTACAAATTATGTATTTTTGGAAAAAAATGAAGTAAAAAGTGATTCTTTGGACTTATGTTGTAAATTTCTATAGTATATAAAGTAGCTGTTCATGTTAGCGAGGTGCACTGTTCACGTTAGACAGTGGCTAATGCAAAAATTTAGGTGTTCACGTTCATGTTAAGCAGTGTTCACGTTAGCGCGAGTGCACTGTATTCGCGTTGGTGTTCATATTTAAACTTATTTGGCCATGCGGAATATTTCCAAACCAAAGCAAAGCTACAAAGCAGAGCAAAAACGTTACATGTAAGATGTGCAATGACTACGTAAAGGTCAGTATTTGCATAGAGAAAGTTTCCAGTGAGACATCGAAATGCAAATGAAAATAATTAAATCTAAATTTTAAAAAAATTCAACCATAAATAAATACTAGAAGAGCGTGGAGAATGTTTTACAAATTTCCATGAGAGTTTCTTTTTTATTCAGTTTCAAACTGAAAGTTTTTTTATTCAATATTAAATAGCCTCGTAGAATGAAGGTGCAATTACTGTAATATTTCGACGAAATAATAATAAGAACACAAAGTTAATGAAACAAATTTTATTTCCTAAATAATGTCCTTGCAAATACCGACAGGGAAAAGTTCTTTTGGTTTTCTACAAAGCCAATTTTGCACACTTCTATTACTACTCATACATTTCTTGCGTCGGAAGTACTTGTTGAGAGGCTGAAACTCTGAATTTATAGTATTTCGGTCGATTAAGAAATGTGTTAAAATTGTAGTATAATTTTTTTCAAATTTAAAAATTTTAAAAATTCGAATTCGGATTAAGGATAAGGCCTGACATAGTCTAGTTATTTAGTGCTACTTTAGTTCTCTATTCTTTTATATATTACTGATAATTCTGAAACCAGAAACTAAATTTTACTACGTAACACGTAAATTTGAACTTTCGTCATTGATATTTTTGTGAGAAATTGTCCAATTTGAAATAGAACGGCACTATTAAATATTGACAGATTTGATTAATTTATGATGAAAATATGAAAGTTTGCGTTTGCCCTTTTGAAAGCCACTGGTATGTAACATGTTAATAATGTACTTTTAATTATTTCTTAGTCTCGTGGCGATTTGAAATAACCATTATAGTCAGTCTTTCCTGCAACGATACCTTGCGGGCACGTTATTTTAAAACCGGCCTAACAACCAGGAATAATGCCAGCATTATTTTACACACAAGGCCGGTGTTGCTTTACGGTAGCGATTTAAAAACGCGTTTACAGTTAATTCTTATTACGCAAGTTGGGCTCGTAGTCATCCATACTGATTATGGTGTGATCACACAGAAGCTTGTGGGGAATTAGAGCAGATACGATCATTCGCAGCACGTTTCAAGATGACAGTTATGCTACGCCTCGATTCATTCGTGGGTGATTATTGAAATGGACGGAATTAACTGGAATTGCAGTCTCTGGAACGTTATAAAATCTGCTTTCAACATTGATTGAATATATTAACATACAAATGTGATTTAACATGTGTACATTAAAATATACTTTATAAGCTCTAAGTACCTAGAGTAAAAGAGAAAAATATCATACGAGGCAGGAGCAGAACATTTGTAAAACTATTCATTCAATAAAAGTGAACGAATGAATCGCTGCGAAAGATGGAATCAATCAATTGGTTATTATTTCTCGTTCGCGAATGAACAAATCATTTCGAACGGGATGAATAAGCGCTTCGCAATTATTTAATTTATTCGCTGAAATGAATTATTTGCTTGCTACAAATAATTCATTCTGTCTGTCGATTGAATTGGATACTGCGTTCATCTTGTTCGTTCGCGAACGAGAATAATAATAATGGAACGAATTGATTCAATAATTCATACTTAGATTCGTTCGCAATCGACATGCTCCAAATAAAAGTTCCTTTAAAGTTCTTTTAAATTTAAAATTTGTGAACATGAACAGAAAATGTGTTAGAAAATTATTGGGAAACAAAAATATAATAATTAGGAGTTTAAGATCCACCAATGACTGTTGCCCGACATTTTTTTAAACTTTTTGATGCATACGAAATCCTCATTATATTAACATTATAAAATCGCAAAAGAAAATGTCCTAATTTTATAACATTGTTTTTTAAATGAAAGCTGTAATGTTGAAAAATATAATTCTTGCCTCCTTAACTGGTTATACATTTTTGACATAGAATTTTTTGACTATTTCTAAACTGAGAAAAAATTGTACTAAAAAGTAACACAAATAGCTCCAGAAACAAATTGTATGAGATATTCACACACATTGTCTAGCATAACAATATTCTTGTAATAAAATTCCAATTCATTGTTTGTAATTTATTTTCCCATTGCTTTAAATTGTAAAACGATTGCTTTTTAGAAGAATTTTTTTACAAAAGACCGCGGAGAACTGAGTTGTTTTTTTTAATGACAGATATCAAAACATGATTTCAATAATAATTATAAATACATATAGCAAAACATTCACTTAAAAATAACCTTTGTTTGTTTGAAACCACTTTAGATTTTATTTCTACGCGGATACCATATTTCAGAAACCCAGCATTTTTTGTCTTTAAGTTTCTTACCCTGGACCAAAACAAACCAGAAATTAGATTTAAATTATAAAATGATCCAGAAAACTGTTAAAATCAAAATAATGTACAAGCTTGTCTAAGAAATGATAAAGCGTATTTAATTAATAATTAGGTTTAAATGTTATTCAATATATGGAAAAATTGTATGCAAAAAATGCGAAGAGAAGTGAAAATCACAATACATATTAATAAGGAAATTTCATTCCAAGTAACAAATTTGTAATTTATAAAACAAGAGCGAGAAGTATCTTGTTTTCAGCACACGACATGAAATTGCTCAACGAGGACAAAGACTTTCTGCATGTATTATACACAAGATTTCAAGATTTTTTTTATTCAAATTGTAAAAAATTAAACAGTTTAAAATGTTTTAACTCGAAGTTAATAAATTTTTTAATCTCAACATGATAGAGTACAGATTTTATTTCCTGAGTGAAATAAATCTACGTTATTAGTTATTACTATTACATATTGGGTAAAAGATATAATTTCGAAACTACAATGAATGTTAAAAAGCTAATTTTTTTATAGTAATAAAAAAGTATTTTTTTCTTTTGAAGATAAACCTTGGAAACATTAGTCGACTCTCAGACAAATAAAAATTAATTACGTTACGAATTACAAAGAAAGTAATAAGTAAAGTAATAATCTATTACTCTGATAGGAAAAAAAAATAAAGAAATTTTCTTTTTCAGTGAGTTTTGCTTAATATTTGTTTCTTAAATTTAATAAATTTCCTTTATTTTCCACTAAATGCACGTGTTTTAGATATTTTATGTCTATTTTATGACATAAATTACTTTAATTAGAGCTTAGGTTTTCCTTCATGTTTTATGACAAAGACGTTTCATAATAGCACTTATAAAATGAATACTACATATTTCAGCATTATTTAGAAAACTTCGTGAAAAAATATCTGTGAAGAAAACGAAATAATATTTGATTATACTAAAAATAAAATGTAAATCAATGAAAGCGTATAATTCCATTTGCAGTTTGATCAACCGATGCGCTAAAACAACAGTGGGAAATGAAGATGCCCCTCGATAACACTAACAACCTTAATAAAGAAGTGGCAATCAACCAATTTACCACAACATCATGGGAAAAACGTTAACAAATGACGGATTTCATTAGCCGTGAATTGAAAATGTTCGTATTGTATAAACAACAAAGTAGTCGCGTCGACGTGAAACCATTAATTATTAGAATTAAAAGCTACAATTGACGTGAAATTGTCACTTTCCCTTATTTTATACAATGCAAATCGCATTAATTTAATTAGATCCATTTTCATTAAAGAATGCTCGCGTTTTTCGGCAGTTTTCATAGAAGATCAAGAATCAGATTTTGCTGAAACTTAAAAAAAAATAGTTTACTTTATGAACAAGCGTTATTAAATTAACATAATCAGAAATATTGTTGTTATGTTCGAAAGTTACATTTTTGAGATCATTTTACGTCAGCTTTTTATTAGTCAGTTTTCATTCTTCATTAGTATCTTATTAATTCTTGTACAATTTAATATTTTATTTGAGAAAGACATTCCCCCGTTTCATTTTTATACAGCCTTTGTGTATTCGCAAAAATTAATATTGTTACGTTCCGCGATTCAAGTGCTATTTTTAAGCTGATTAGTCTGTGGAGCCAGTCAGAGATTCTAGAAATTTCCAGTCTCACCGTAGAAGGCGGTCGAATTTAACATTCGTTACTTTTCCACGCTATTCTCGAAAGAGGGAATTAGTATACAGGCTGTCCCGGGCGGAAAGATCAATACTTTGTGGGGTCTAGAGTAGGTTATTATAAGTCAAAAAGTTTATATAAACAGGTAGTCTTTTATTAATGGTTTCTAAGATAGAGCTGTTTGAAATTTAAAATATGAACTTGCTACTTAAGAGGACTATGGATCACGTGATCAACCACTCGAAAGCCACCAGTACTCCCCGCAAACCCCGCATGACTAAAAACACGCCTTTCTTATAATTGAAATAAGTGTCGTTTAGTCCAATGACGCTCCATAGTTGAACGACAAAGATAACATCATCTACACTCGTCTTGTATAAGTTCATACACATTCATCGTATCTAACATAGTGGCAACGTCGCAGCGCAAAACTAACACATGGTAATATTCTTATATTCTGAAATAAAGAAAGAAAAGTTTGCTGGTTATATACGCGCGAAATTCGAAAGTATAAGATTTGAATAAAAATCATTCTTATATCGAAAAATAAATTGCGAAATACGCCAGTAGTAAAATAATTCTTAATTAAATAATATTCATAATTAAGACACTTTCTTGTTCGTTGAAATTTATCAAATAATAACTTTTAAAATGAAATAACTTCCGTTTTGTGAAAAGTAGCTTATACTTTAAGTCAATTAGGTAACAATTTTCTTCATAAACAATTTTTTGATATTTGAAAACCAAACAGAATTCCATCAATACTAATTTCATTTTGAAATTTAAATTGATATTAAATTTAACCAAAATGTAATACATAACTGTCTTATTAATTACACTACTTAGAAATTCTTTCAAAATTCAAATATATTTTTGCTTTAGGAAAAAGTTTTCATTTCAAGACAACATCTTTACACTCATCTTCTAATATAAAACAATTAATAGGAAATAAAATTTTCTAAATTTTATTAGTAATACATATTGTTACAACTTTTGAGAAATCAAAAAACAACAATGTCTTGTAAAAATATTAAAAAAAAAAATTAAACTTATTTCACAACGAAAGCATGTTACAGTTTACTCGCTCACTGAATGATTCTAAATGACAAAAATACAATATTTTTACCGAAAACGAAAAAAAAAATTGTGGACGAAAATTATATTAAAAGTTATTCCAGTTCAAAATTTCTTAATATTCAAAAAAGTTGACAATGATATTTAACCTATAGGATTGCTCAATCGCCGACATTGATGTAAGCAACAGACCTTAAAATTAAGGAAGGCGTACTATCGATATCTAAAAAAAAAACTTTAAAATCCAGCAGCTATACGATTCCATTATTTTATTATATTAAATCTTACTTCGTTGTCAAGTCGGTAACCGTATTTTTGTTAACGCCGAAATTCTGAGGAATTTGTGTAACTATGACACTCTCTTCTATGCAAGCAATTATTATCCTATAGCTTTTAAAACAACATTTACTTTAAGCATGATGTCAATGACAATTTCAAATTACGATCGGTAGCAGTTTTATGCAGAGTAAAAAGTCTTGTCCTACTAGTTTTTTTATCATAGCAGTGCAATGGTACAATTTAGAGAAATTTTTCGTGATTAAATACAATATATTTATGTATAGTTGGGACCAAAACAAATCAGTGTCGTCGGTGTCGTACTTTGGCACATTGACCAGTGTTTTATTGTCAAGCAATCGTGATTGTCATAAACTTGAATTAAAAATTGATTAAAATCACACTTGACAAGCAGACAAGAAGATATTTTTAATTTGTGATGTTTCCATCATCCGTCACAACATGCGGATATGCGAATAGGGAATGAGCAATCTTTTAGGGTAAAATAGTGACGTTACTCCAACTCTCTCAGAGCAAACTTCGCCTTATTAATTTTTATTCTGTATACCTATATAGGACACTTAAAAGATATTCTTTGAATTTCAATATACATATTTTTCAAGTTATTGAAAAAAAATTAATATGTTGAATGAGCCAATTGATAAAAATGACAACAAAAAAATAAATTTGTAAACGGTTTCTGTGAATTTTAGATGATTTTTAAAATTTGTCTATAAAATAGGAAGTACTTTTTAAAACATGAATCGAAATTTTCACAGAATAACATAAAATACAAAAAATCGTTTTATTTCTTATACGCGTTCTGCTTTTAGTTTCCCTTGACATCCTGAACGAGCTTTAAACAATAATATAATGATAATAATAATAATGCTTTATTGTCACGTATCAGTTGATATGGACATTGTTAGTATGGGCGATACAGTTCTATGTTCAAAACTAAATATGTGTATACTAGAAACGGAATGAAATTAAAATTAATGAATATACACATTACAATGAACAAATTAAAAAGAAGTATACAGTTTTTCTAAAGTCTATTTAAATCTCGTTACCTTTTTTGAATCATCTGCAATCCGTTACCGTGTCTATAAAACAGCTCTATTAGTTTCAGCAGAAACATTAGTCAACTCTGATAATTTACATCACATAATGTATTAATAATTGTCACACTTTGAGTCAAACAGTGATGAATTCATTTGTATGATAAAAATTTATTTCTCGTAGAAAGGTTTTAACTAAAATTTTGAAACGTGTTAAATTCGTGTTTTTAATAGATGGAGGTGGTGCATTGAAGACTTCTATTTTAATCTATCACTATCAAGACAAATTGTTCGTAAAATATTATGCTTTGCGATACGCTTCTGTTTTTTTGCAATAACTCTAACAGATAATACACATAAAATCCTACAACTTTTGCATTTACAGTTTTTCTGTATCCCTTAAAATAAAATCTCTAAGTGGGGTGCAAAATATAAAAAAATTATTGTTTGCGATTTCAAGAGATCCACGAGATCCACATACGGTCCTTTATTCAGTTTTTTATCGTTAAGGCCATGTAATTATGTTTGACAGTGTAAAAAACAATTTCGTATTTGCATGTACTATTTTTCAAAGAGAATAAATAATATTTATTAAAGAAACGGTGCTTTCAAGTACATAAAGGAAACTAGACCATCGTGCTGCAATAACAAACAAAAAATACAGTCCACCGAAGATTTAAAAAACCAACAATTACGAACATATTTTGATAACTGCATATTGCATGCGTTTCAAACACAATTTGTCTGTTGCTCTCAAACGCACACCAGATCAGAAAATATGTGGTTCTATTAACCCTCTAGAGTTAGAAAAGGCCATAAAAATCCTTATCAAAACAGTTCAATCAGACTCTTTCAATGAAGAATTTGAACTTTTGCGTAAGGGTAAACCATTACCACGTCAAAGTAAACTTCTTTCGCTAAACCCATTTCTGGACGAAGAGGGATTAATTAGAGTAGGAAGTCGACTTCAAAATTCACGTCTATCATTTTCAAGAAAATATCCAATAATTCTTCCATCCAACCACACTTTAACCAAATTAATCATCAGACGTGAACATATTAAACAACTTCATGGTGGCAATCAAACTACGCTGGCAGCTGTCCGTACCAAATACTGACCATTGCGAGGAAATAGTGCTGTTAGGCAAGTAATCAGAAACTGTCTGACGTGTTTTAGAGTGAAACCGATATCAACCCAACCTATGATGGGCAATCTCCCAGCCTTCAGAACTGAACCTGCTCGGCCATTCATGAATATGGGTGTGGACTATTGTGGACCTTTTGATATAAAACAAGGAGGCCCACGTAGCAAACAAAATATCAAGGCTTATGCAGCAGTATTTGTATGTTTAGCTACAAAAGCAGTTCACATTGAATTGGTTGGTAATCTTTCGACAGACGCGTTTATTGGAGCACTAAAACGTTTTATATCTCGACGTGGTAAAATTCGTAACTTATATTCTGATAATGGCACAAACTTTGTAGGAGCAAACAAGGAATTAAAAATATTACAAGAAATGTTCCAAAAAGAACAACAAACTAAAATTTTCAACAATTTAGCTGAAGATTCAATTACATGGCACTTCATTCTCCCAAAAGCTCCTCATTTTGGAGGTTTGTGGGAGGCAGCTGTGAAATCGGCTAAGCATCACCTTCGTCGAATTTTGGGAACATCTCTTCTTACTTATGAAGAATTAATGACGCTGTTTATACAAATTGAAGCCGTACTAAATTCTAGACCATTGATTCCTATATCTAACGATCCAAATGATTTCTTTTATTTAACGCCTGGTCATTTTTTAATTGGTGATACACTGACAACATGCGTTGAACCTAATCTGTGTGAAGTACCAATAAACAGGTTGAGTCGTTGGCAAAACATAGAGAAATTAAAACAATATTTTTGGAAGAAGTGGAGTAAAGATTATCTCAGTCGACTACACGAAAGAACCAGATGGAGACAACAACATGAAGGAAACATCATTCCTGGTAAATTAGTTATTATTCGTGAAGATAACATTCCTCCTCTACGTTGGACTGTTGGTCGCATCGAGACAGTTTATCCCGGTAAAGACGGATTGTTCGTGCAGCAACAATTAAAACAACAACAGGACTTCTACATCGTCCAGCTAATCGACTGTGTGTATTACCTATAGATGAAAAAACATAACTTTCTTTTAAAGGTGATCCTTTCAAAGGGAGCGATATGTGTTTGCGATTTCAAGAGATCCACGAGATCCACATACGGTCCTTTATTCAGTTTTTTATCGTTAAGGATATGTAATTATGTTTGACAGTGTAAAAAACAATTTCGTATTTGCATGTACTATTTTTCAAAGAGAATAAATAATGTTTATTAAAGAAACGGTGCTTTCAAGTACATAAAGGAAACTAGACCATCGTGCCGCAATAACAAACAAAAAATACAGTCCACCGAAGATTTAAAAAACCAACAATTACGAACAATTATCCTGTACATCCGGCGTTTGCTCATAAATTCAAATATAGTTAAATTAAATGATAACACTCTCAGAATTTTGGAACAGCAAGTGACAAGTCGGAACGCACCCAGTTTTACGATAACAACGTTGCCAAATTTATTTGACATGAGTTAGTCTTCATTCAACCTTAAGATGACAGCACATTACATAGCAAATTTTTATATTACGTATTTTTCATTTTTCACTTTTAGGAATGATTTTTACCTAGAATGTGGGAAAGTCATTTTCCATAATGAGTTTTAAAATTTTATAATTTTTCTTTGTTAATATTAAACATTTTCCATAATTATTGACTTTCCAACATTTATAGTATTATTACAGACTGATCTACTTTTAGAATTTTTAAATCGAACGCGTTTTAAAAGCAGCATTTGAAAAATAAATTTTTGCCAATATGGCGGACCTCCATAGTCCTCTTAACTTTTATTACAAAGTATTAACATTAAATTTGTCAAAACAGCGCTACATTACGGTGAAGCGCCAAATTTAAATTATTCCGAAACGACCTAGTGGTAAAATTGTTCAATACTTAATCAATATTTATCTCAGAATCCATTAATAAAAAAACTACCTGTTTATATAAACTTTTTGACTTAGAATAACCCACTCTACACCCCCACGAAGTATTGACCTCTTCTCCCGGGACACTCTGTACAAGTCAGGGACGGCGGTATATTTAAATCAGTTTTTATTTCAAAAGCGAGGTGTGCGAGTCTAGCAATTGGTAGACGGTTAAGTTATAGAAGTGTTATTTGTTAGAGATGTGTTGCAGCTCAATATTATTGTACTCTCATTGTGTTAACCGATCGTAGACATTAAAGTGTTTTGAAAAGAAACGATGATTTTAATTTAATGATTATATTCTCAATTCGTCTAAATTATTTAGGAAGTGTGAATAAACTTGCTACTTTAAGGCCCGATTTTACAATCGTCGGATAAGCATTATTCATAGAATAACGTGACGTAGGTGTGACGTAGATATGGAGGTACATTAAAGGATATTCGGCGAACAGTTATTCCGGACTTATTCTATGATTGTAAAAGAAATCAAGTTGGTTCTGGAAATATCAGATAGATCTGGACTCTTTCTTCTGTCCATTTGACCCCCGGCAGGGGGGGACCCTGCTAACCGAAGCGTGGATCCAACGGCTTCGGCCGTAGGTGACCATTGTGGAAGTTTGATAGAGTCCCTATGGGTGTGACGAGCCCACCGTCCCGAGTTGGCGTACCAGCGCCTGGTTTGCACGGAACCTAATCTGCAGGTCGCGGCTGGTCCCGGCCGAACTTCCAACCAGTGAAGGCAACTGGTACCGTGGGGACCGGTTAGCCCGGAGGATACCCTCCCCTCCTCTGGAGTGGAGCGAGCAGAGGGGACCTCCGCCGGTCGACTGGGTTGGACTCACGGGGGCAGTGGTTGATAGCCCGCATGCTTGGGCCAGGGATGATGTCCATCCATCCCGACGTGTGAACTGCGGATCTCAGTTCCGGCACTAGCCTGGATAGCTAGTAGAGATTAGATAGGTCTCCCTTGACCAGAAGGGGCGAGGGGCGTGCATCCCCGGACCATTCTGGTAGCAGTGAGTTGGACGACACTTTAAAGTGTCAGCCACCAAAAGGTGGGCCCGCCCTGCGCGCTGATTGGGCGTATCTCAATCCGATGGCTCTGGTCGGGGCCCAAGCGGATAAGGGCTGGACGCTCAGGAGCCGCTTGATTAGGACATGGTGTGTACGGGGGAAGTGGTCTGGTCTGGTCTGGTCTGGTCTGTCCATTTGACCCCCGGCAGGGGGGGACCCTGCTAACCGAAGCGTGGATCCAACGGCTTCGGCCGTAGGTGACCATTGTGGACGTTTGATAGAGTCCCTATGGGTGTGACGAGCCCACCGTCCCGAGTTGGCGTACCAGCGCCTGGTTTGCACGGAACCTAATCTGCAGGTCGCGGCTGGTCCCGGCCGAACTTCCAACCAGTGAAGGCAACTGGTACCGTGGGGACCGGTTAGCCCGGAGGATACCCTCCCCTCCTCTGGAGTGGAGCGAGCAGAGGGGACCTCCGCCGGTCGACTGGGTTGGACTCACGGGGGCAGTGGTTGATAGCCCGCATGCTTGGGCTAGGGATGATGTCCATCCATCCCGACGTGTGAACTGCGGATCTCAGTTCCGGCACTAGCCTGGATAGCTAGTAGAGATTAGATAGGTCTCCCTTGACCAGAAGGGGCGAGGGGCGTGCATCCCCGGACCATTCTGGTAGCAGTGAGTTGGACGACACTTTAAAGTGTCAGCCACCGAAAGGTGGGCCCGCCCTGCGCGCTGATTGGGCGTATCTCAATCCGATGGCTCTGGTCGGGGCCCAAGCGGATAAGGACTAACTTGCTCAGGAACCGCTTGATGAGCGAACGGTGTGTTACAGGGAACTGGTCTGGTCTGGTCTGTCCATTTGACCCCCGGCAGGGGGGGACCCTGCTAACCGAATCGTGGATCCAACGGCTTCGGCCGTAGGTGACCATTGTGGACGTTTGATAGAGTCCCTATGGGTGTGACGAGCCCACCGTCCCGAGTTAGCGTACCAGCGCCTGGTTTGCACGGAACCTAATCTGCAGGACGAGGCCGATTGTTCGTGGCCGAACTTCCAACCAGTCAAGGCAACTGGTACCGGGGGGACCGGTTAGCCCGGAGGATACCCTCCCCTCCTCTGGAGTGGAGCGAGCAGAGGTGACCTCCGCCGGTCGACTGGGTTGGACTCACGGAGGCAGTGGTTGCTAGCCCGCATGCTTGGGCTAGGGATGATGTCCATCCATCCCGACGTGTGAACTGCGGATCTCAGTTCCGGCACTAGCCTGGTTAGCTAGTAGAGATTAGATAGGTCTCCCTTGACCAGAAGGGGCGAGAGGCGTGCATCCCCGGACCATTCTGGTAGCAGTGTTGGAAGACACTTTAAAGTGTCAGCCACCGAAAGGTGGGCACGCTCTGCGCGCTGATTGGGCGTATCTCAATCCGATGGCTCTGGTCAGGGCCCAAGCGGATAAGGGCTGGTCGCTCAGGAACCGCTTGATTAGCGTACGGTGCGTTACGGGGGATCTGGTCTGGTCTGGTCTGGTCTGTTCATTTGACCGGGTAACCGGATGTCACTTTTGGCAAAAGTGACGGCGGCTCAGTCGCTTGAGGTGTCGGGCCGATAGCACGGGGCACTAGTATCCGAGATGAGTTGTAGGTAGCCATCGTTTAAGGTGTCGGACCCCGTTGTGTTGAAGCCTAGGATCCGAAACGAGAGCCGATGCAGACCACACGCCTGTTACCCTTAAAACTAACCTGTCTAGCTGCCCTATCCCATACCTGTATGGGTAATGGATGCTGGGGTTAGTATGAGATGTGTGGTAGAGATACGCGTAAGCGTTCTCGACGGTTACTTATCAAACGTAGCTAGGGAAACCTTGCTGACATGAGTGCTAGAGGGAGGGGAGCCCACCGATTACCGGTCCCTCTCATAGGCGTTGGCCTCCTAGTGGCAGTGTCATAGCTGGCGGACAGCGGGAGTACCGTGCCGGCCGGCGTCCCGCTGGTCATTTCTCATGGAAGATGGGCTGACGCCTAGATGTCCAAGGTGTCGTAAGACACCAGAGAGAAATTGGTTGTCCATTTGACCTTGTGAAGGTCAGGAACTTGACATCGACTGTGCTCCGTGGCGATGCTCCAACCACTTCGTGGAGAGAAACGATGAATATCCTACTTGAAAAGCTTGTCCCAATGGATAACACTGAAATAGAAAATCAAACACAAAGTAACGTACGTACGTATGGAGAACGCAGCATACTTATCTGAAACAATCCTGGAGGAGGACTTCACGGTCGGAGAGGTCGTGGCGCTGGCTAGAAACATCAAGCCCAGGAAGGCTCCTGGAAGGGACGGACTTCCAAATGAAGTTATAAGTAGAATCGCTTGTACCCAACCCCATCTCTTGCTGCAGATTGCCAACCTGTGCCTAAAAACAGGAACATTTCCAAATATATGGAAACAGGGCAGACTCAACATTTTGCTAAAATCCCCTGAAAAGCCAGTCGACCAGGTCAGCTCCTATCGACCCATTTGCTTGCTACCGGCAATGGGCAAATTCGTGGAAAGACTCATGGTCCTGCGCCTGCGATCACACCTAGAAAACTCACAAGGACTATCGGAAAATCAGTTCGGCTTCAGGGAGGGAAGGGGCACAGTGGATGCCGTGGAGTTGGTTGTCCTACAGACCCGTGAATCAATATCTAAATATGTAGTTGGAGTGTTCATAGACATTGCCGGGGCGTTCGACAACCTATGGTGGCCGTTAATATTCAGAAGACTGCGAGAGATAGGAATACCGGGAAATCTTTGCCGTCTCATTGATTCGTACTTCCGTGAGCGCCGAATGGAGGTCCTGCAAGGGAAGGAAGTCTGTGACAGGCAAATGGGTAAGGGCTGCCCACAAGGGTCTGATCTCGGCCCCTTGTTCTGGAACATCGTCTTTGATGAAATCGTCAGACACCGCAATTCTGATACCGGCATCAAAGTTGCCTATGCTGATGATCTGGTCGTCCTGGTACACGGAAACAGCATATCCGACATTGAGCTGAAATTAGGACAAATGATGAGCAGTATACTTACCTGTCCGATAATAAGATGAACATCTCAATCAGCAAGACAAGCGGAGTCCTCTTGAAGGGCAAACTGAGCACCGGTAGGCCACTTAATGTTCGACTGGGGGATGGTACCCTGAAATGGAACGCAGAAGTTAAGTATCTGGGAGTTATTTTAGATGCTAGTCTGACATTTCTACCACACGCGCGTTACCTGCAGGAGAAGCTGAAAAGTGTTGCTGGGAAACTGAGGAGGATTACGGTCGGAGAGTGGGGGTTGAGGGGAGACATTATGAAGGTTATCTATGGCGGAGTTGGCAGGAGTATTCTTTGCTATGCTGCCACCAGAGCTGTGCGAGTATTTACTGTTACAAATACAAGTCAATTACAAGCACAAGCACTTTTGGACTCGTACTTGTGCTTAAGCACAATTAATTACAATTGTGCTTAGTAATTGTACTTGTATTTATACTTGTGCTTATTACCGCAAGTACACTTCACAGCTGTGCTGTGCTGTGCTGCATACTTATGGTTATACGTACAGTCGTACAAGTATTAAAATGTTAATGTTAACATTTACAAAATAACGCAAGATAAATAAAAATGAGATTGTCCAAAGTGAGGTACTTGCAATTAGTTTTAGAATATAATGAGATTGTTTTTCCATAGTTAGGTACTTGCAATTAGTTTTAGAATCAACAAATGCACATAATATATCTATCGCTGAGTTATTTTTATTTTCCGCATATTCCTTGATGATGCGATACGTATATGTACATATCTAGAGAGACGCGGCCTATCTGCGCGACAAAATATTGATGCTTCATAGTCTGGCCGGAGCGAGTCGTTCCCCCACTAATAAGTATTTATAAGCACGAGTCCAAATACAAATACTTTTGGATTTGTGCTTGTATTTAAGTGCAATTAAGCACTATTGTACTTGTGCTTGTGCTTGTTGTATTTATAAGTAGTACTTGGCACAGCTCTGGCTGCCACGATATGGCATGAAAGGGTCAGCAACACTCACATATATCGAGCTCTAGCGGCAGCCTTGAGGCCTTTCCTGCTATCCATAACCCGGGCCTGTAGAACTGTATCAAACGACGCGCTGCAAGTACTGAGTGGTTGCCTCCCCCTGACCTAGAAATAAAACAGAGTGTTGTAAATACACTAATTAAAAGAGGCAGGACAACTTACCTATTTGACACTGAGATTGTACCTGACAATAAAAACGAAGCAAAAGTCCTCGCTCGTGAAACGTTAATGCGACAATGGCAGTCACGCTGGACAGCTTCCAACAAGGGCAGAGTCACCTTTACCTGGATACCTGAAATAGAAACTTGGATTACGGCAAAGTTCCTGAACTTCAATTATGAACTTACCACCTTCCTCACAGAACACGGTACTTTTGCCAGTAAGCTGCAGACCTTCGGACTGTCGGACGTGGCAACCTGTACCTGCGGCGAATTGGAGGACTGGGAACACGTGCTGCTCCACTGCCCGGAATATAACGAGGAAAGAACCACGTTGTTCCCTGATGGATTGGTGATTTCCGTTGAGAGTTTGCTGTCTAGGACCGAGCCCATCATGCAACTGACCAAGGCTATCTACAACAAGAAGAGAGGAGTAAGAAGATAAGTGAATCAAGAGAAAATACTCCAAACCAGGAAGATTAACCAGGACGTGTGTATAAGGAAAGGAAGGTGCTGCAAGACAGAACTAAAGCTAAGAAAAAGAAGACCTGAGAAAAAAGAGAAGAAGGTTCAAGCCAGGAAGATTAACCGAGACGTGTGGACAGGGGAAAGGAAGAAGTTGGAAAACAGTTTAAAGCTTGTAAGAAGAAGAAAAGATAATAGAGACCTGAGATAAAAGAGGTAGGGAGGGAGAGGATAGGGGACTAGAACATCGAGGCTGTGTAAATAAGAACAGGTCTCACGAACAGATAGGCAACACAGCGGGTTATGGGCTAACGCCCGGGTACCCAGAAATGTACGTCGAGTATATAACGAAACGGTTGTCCATTTGACCTCCCGGCAGGGGGGATCCTGCTAACCAAAGCGTGGATCCAACGGCTTCGGCCGTAGGTGACCATTGTGGACGTTTGATAGAGTCCCTATGGGTGTGCCTAACTTCCAACCAGTGAAGTTAACTGGTACTGTGGGGACCGGTTAGCCCGGAGGATACCCTCCCCTCCTCTGAAGTGGAGCGAGCAGAGGGGACCTCCGCCGGTCGACTGGGTTGGACTCACAGGGGCAGTGGTTGCTAGCCCGCATGCTTGGGCTAGGAATGATGTCCATCGATCCCGACATGTAAACTGCGGATCTCAGTTCCGGCACTAGCCTGGTTAGCTAGTAGAGATTAGATAGGTCTCCCTTGACCAGAAGGGGCGAGAGGCGTGCAACCCCGCACCACTCTGGTAGCAGTGAGTTGGAAGACATTTTATAAGGCCAGCCACCGAAAGGTGGGCCCGCCCTGCGCGCTGATTGGGCGTATCTCAATCCGATGGCTCTGGTCGGGGCCCAAGCGGATAAGGGCTAACTTGTTCAGGAACCGCTTGATGAGCGTTACGGTGCGATTAGGGAGCTTGGTCTTGGTCTTGTCCATTTAACCTAATTTTGGTTTCTAGTGTCCCGGAGCTTTATCATTTTTAATTTTTCGTGGTGCTATTTTAAGTTCTTTTTCGTTGATAATGTCTTCTTCTTTTTCTTGGTTTTCCTCGGCGGTTTGGGTTTTCTGTTTCTACATTTGTATTTTTTTACTTCTTCCTCTTACATTCCTGAAAGTATTCTTTCCACAGATTTATATGATGTCTTTAGTATTAATGATAATTTCTTTTTTCTTATCTCTAATAATTGTTACCCGTGTTGATTTCCCTTTTCTTAACGTTTTTAATATACTCTGTAAAAAAAGAAAAAAACTTTTGATTTAGGTTATTGTTCTGAAGTTTGTCTCCGACGATCTGTTTTTGTTTTTATTTTGCTTTTAATACCATATAATAATACGTATAATACCTTTAATCGTTATTCTTTGTATTCGTTATAACTTTCTTTCTAATTTATTTTGTGGGTATTCTCTCCATTTCTTTTAAATTTGTACTTCTGTTTTTATTTTTTCATTCTAACATCTAGTACTTTTCTTTGTTTATTTATTTTATTCACTCCACATATATTTCTTTAGCTGCATAGCTGAGTTATTTTCTTGAGCCGCTGCGCTGCCACGTCTATTTTACTGTAATATGTGTTTTAAGTCCTCTTTTTCTTTATGTGTCTGCTTAATTTGTTCATACCGTTTCCCCATTTCTAGGTCTTGCATTGATATGTTTTTTTTTGTTTCATATTGTTTGTTCTCTTGTTATTTGCTTCTACTTTCCCTTTTCAATCTTTAAATTTTTGCAAATAAATTTAAAATTATCATTTTTTTGGAAGTCTTATTCCCACTACCAGAGACAACATTTTAGAATTGTCTGTACCAGTACCTACTAAAAAAGTAGCAAATTTCTTTTTACTAATTTAATTGATTTCTCAGTACGTTTATGATTTCTGTAATCATTGTCCCTTTATACATGATTTTGAGTACTTTTTTTTTGTTTTTAACGTAGTTTTCAAACTTATTACTACATTTTGCTGCTCTATTTTTTAAATTACAAAAGCATTTTAAAATATTGCAAAGAGTGGTTAGTTATTTAAAATACTATTCCTAATATTAAATGTTTAACGGTATTTGAAGGCAACATACCCATAACTTGTACCGCCCACTAATTAATAAGTCCTGTCTTATATCCTACATTATCTAACGCTTTGTTACAAATTGTTTACGTAATCAGATCAATTATTAATAACTTTTTTATTCTAGAAGTAAAGTGTGGGCACCCAGCAGTTCCAGTAAACGCCAGAGTAACCTTGACTTCTCCGGGTCTTGCTCCGGGCACGATAGCCACATACGTCTGTGATGAAGGTTACGAAACCTTCGGCACCACCCAAATAACATGTTCGCCGACCGGACAATGGGTGGGGGAACTACCCTTCTGTGGTAAGTACAATAGCTTCCTCCTTGACCGGAAATAATAACAATATTCAACTTTCACTCAAAACTGTCGATTGTTAGCTTGAGTACGTGAGTATTTGACGTTGCACAAGAACTAACAGCGGTTCGTGTAACGTTGCTCGAAATTAAATATAGATTGGCATACATGCTAAATGGCCGCTGGTCGAGGTTTATGTAACAATAATCTTCGGTGAAGAATGACTACAAATGTTACTTATTTACTCAGTAAAAGAAAGTTTTGTTGGTATGGTAATAGACGGTTTCATGGATATTTATTAACTTTACTAAATTTTATGTTGATTAAATACTATTATATTAGGTCTGTTCCAACCACGCTTTGTGACCGTTTCGAAACCGTCACAAGCATGCATTCATCAAAGTTTCACACTCGACAAAGTTGTCAACATCGATCATTATTTCGTTGGGCAAGTGATTATGACGGTTTCGAAATCGTCACAAAGCGTGGTTGGAACAGAGCTATTATATTATACTAATGTTTAAATTGTAACGCTTTATTAAGAAAAACAAGGGCTAAAAAGTTGAACTAAATATTATTTTATATACGTATATATGGAATTGTTTCAGACTCAAATGAAAATTCAAATGTTATTATTGGTTTCTTGCTTTATTTATTTTCTTAATAAGTAATTTAACAAGTAACAATTTTTATTTCAGCCCGTCGATGAGTGATACAGTGGCGTCCAACTAAATTCATATCTCTTTTAGTGGTATATAGAACTGCAATTTTTCGCATACCTAGATGCAAGAGCACATTTTTTTATTTTATTTTTTCATACTGGGTCCTTCGAATTTGGTTTTCTGCGTTTCCCAGTTTGCAAGGCGAATGCCGAAGAAGAAAACCATTTAAGTAAGACGGCCACAGCCGCAGCTGGCAATATGTCATAACTGGCCAAAAAAGAAACACGTCTTTCCGACAAGCTTCTAAGCTTCGGACTAGTCAGGATGTAAATAAAAAAAAACACGCCGTTAAAGTAAACGGGCTCAAACTCAACCAACTGAAAGACTTTCAATTAGCTCAGTTAAAATCTAGAAAGATAAGAACAGCAATTTATTAATATTGTTGGAATCATTATCGCTTAAAAATATCCTTACCTACTACAACGTGCCTTAAAATTCTGGCATAAACATCCCAATTATTATTCCCATTAAAGATTTAATGTGATGGTTAACAATAGGCACTAACTATAAATAGTAGAATTAATAAGAATCAGTATCTCAAACACAATAAGAAATAAAAATCTAAGTACTCAGTTATGAATAAATTAAGTATTAACGTGTTAACTTGTTTCCATGAAGGTATCCATGTATGTTCGTTGTGGTCATTAGTCGCTCTAATAGTAGCACATAACGCAATAGAACAATACTCGATATGATTGTTAATTAATCGAAATTTAAAATTCACAACATTTTTGTGAAGCAAATAAAATACAGGTGTTGCAAAATTGTGAGAGTGGCGCGTTATCGTTAGCCTCGTTTACGCGTAACCCCTATTTAGTTTATATTTCATAAATATTGCATATGATTTACATGAATAATTACGTTTAACTTAGTTCTTTTAACATACGCGAAAAATGTGCCAATTAAAATATATTTTATAAGTAAAATTTCGAAGCAAAATAATTTTTACTAAAATCACTGCTCTAATATAGTATGAAATAAGCTGTATAGAATTTGTAATTCCTTTAACTATACATATAAGTGTGTTACTAAAATGTTTGTTATAAGGTATCTGAGACTCTTGTTTTCGTTACATGATTTTGCTATTAGTTTACCTGTATTTGTACATGCATTTATGCAAAAATAACATTAGCCTACTTAATTCCTTATTTTGCAAATCATAGTAAGATTAGAGCTACCTTGAGTAGAAATGAGTTCTTGAACAAATTACTTCAGCAAATAGAAATATTTATTTTTGTAGGTTTTTGAAAACTGGGTTTAATTGTACCCAAAATAGACTGGCAGAAGGAAGTAAAAATTTTGAAATAATTAGAATTCGTTCTTTCATACAAATCTAATTGATTTCTTCATTACTCGAAGTGTGGTTGCATGTGCATGTGGAAAAGACTTGAATTCTGACAATTCTCCTCACCCTGAGCGATAGTATTATACAAAAGGATATGCCTCCTAGATTGACTAATAGACTAACTGATTGGCAGAGCGCTTCAAACTTCAACTTAAACAAACTATCAATTTGTCATCCCCATTAAAAGCTAAGGTCAGCTAGACACCATGAAGTGGAAACATTTGTTAATGTCAGCAAACTGTTTGGGATAATACCCCTAATATTCTCTCATGAAAGGTAATAATTACTCCATAGAAATTAGAGCACTTATTTCCGAAAAAAGAGAACTTAGAAGGATTAGGCAACAACCTAGATTTCCAGCAGATAAAACTAGACTAAACACAACATTTCAAAAGAGAGATTCAAAAAATTTAAATAACATTGACTATTCGCTTTGGAGAGTCACCAAAAGACTGAAAAGACCAAGCTTGCAGAATTGACCAATTAGAAATGCAGATGGTACATGGGCAAAAAGCAACAGACAAAAGACTAATAGATATGCCGAATATCTTGAAGCGACTTTCGAACCGAATGATGGTGAAAACACTCTTGATTGATGAAATCTTATCCAGGAGGAAGGTGATATCAGTTTCTCAACTCCAAAAGTAATAGCAACAGAAATTAAAGAAAACATCAATTCGAAGAAAGCTCCAGACTTAATTACCGGAGAAATTCTAAAATAGCTTCCTCGCAAAGTAATCAGAAAACTTACCTATCTTATTATTGCATCCTTTAGATTAAAATACATATATAGGGACCTAAGATATGGAAAGTAACAGATGATTCCTAAACCCAGAAAACCACCAAATAAAGTCTCGTCTTAGAGACCAACCTCCTTACTCCCTCTAATTTCCAAAGTATTATCTTAAAAGAATTGGAACCAATTATTGAAGACAAAGACATAATCCCAGATCTCCAGTTTGGCTTCAGAGTGAGTCAATCAACTTTAGAGCAAGTCTATACAATCACAGACATAATTGAGCCTTTGGAAGAAAGAAAAATTTATTTTAGAATCTTCCTTGATGTAGCACAGGCTTTTGATAAGGTGTGATTAAGGGAGTTAATTATAAATTAAGCAAGCTTTTACCCAAACAGTTCTCACAATTATTAAAATCTTGCGTTTCAGAGAAAACTTTCATATGACCGCAAAAATTAAGCAAAAAGATGTTTACTCTAAACTAAAAGTAATTGAGGCAGGGCATCCTATTATGGCCAGTCCTCTAAACGTATGCATCAGTGATATTCCTGAAGTAGAGCATGATACGATAGCCAACTTTGCTGACGGCATTGTTATAATGGCTGTAGGCAAAGATCCCCAAGAAGCGGAAATAAATCTGCAAACCTCAGTTAACAAAATTAACAACTGGACTAAGAAAAGGAGAATCAAATTAAATGAGACTAAATTTGTTTCACGAACAAAATAAATCAAGATATAAAAATTGATATTATTTGGAATTATATTGTATACGAATGATATCCATTCGAAAACTTTTTTTTTTGTTCTGAAAGGAAATAAATAAGTAGTCAATTTACACGTGTTTATTTTTGTAAAACGTTCAAAATCAGGACATTTTCAAGTGTAATTTTTTTTACAATCTATTGAAAGAAATAAAATAAAAATAAAAAATAATAAAAAATGTAACGTATATTTTTTTGTTTTCTTTCCAGGTACAAACATTGCGTTCAGAAAACCTGCTAATCAGTCAACATCAGTGCGTGGAGGAAGCGCACAAAATGCTAACGACGGAGATAAAGGCACAGACCATGATGGTAAAAGATGTTCGGAAACGCAAAAGGAAGTCAGTCCTTTTTGGCAGGTCGATCTTCTTCGCCCCTATGCAGTAAAAGTAATCAGAGTCACCACCAGAGGATGTTGTGGTCATCAACCACTGCAAGATCTCGAAATCAGGGTTGGAAATAGTAGCAGTGATTTGCAAAGGAATCCTTTGTGTGCTTGGTTTCCAGGAACGATTGGTAAGTGTTTTATCAATATTTTTTTTTCCTTTAATTTCTTACAGTAAAAACTACAAGTAGTAACAACCATAAATTAATTCTTTTCTACATTTCTTTCTATCAACTTAACTAAAGATAAATTTATAGGTGTTCATAAATAACACATATTATAACAGTAAAGTGCAACAACACCGCTCTCGTTTTGATGTCACTCCTGCGTAATACCTTTTGTCTCTTTTGCATATAATGCATAGCAAAAGACATCTTGCATTAGTTATAACGGTAAATCGAATTGAATTAGTATATGTATTAACCTAAATAACAAACGACCTGGAAAGCATTTGCATGATTCTCTGATACTTCATATTTTGCAGCCACATATTCTAAATGTATCCAACAAATCCGGAAACCTTGGTGTAATTAATTAGATCTGGTTTTTCATTCTGCAATGATGAGATTTTTCTCAACCTCTTTAGATGAGAAAGTTCGACGCTATTATCTCGAAAACCGTGTGCAGAGAAAATTTATAGGTTACATATAATTAATAGCCAGCATAGTAGTTTTTCATTGTTATTATTATAGTCAGAGAAAATGTGTAAAAGAAAATGTGTAAAAAGTTTCTTGCTTACATTCATGAGTTTTATTAAGCTCTAATCCGTACGTATGAAATAAAACCATAAAGATTGCAATTTATATCTGTTTTATATCCGTATTAAGCATTAACGTGGTAATTAAAATGCTGGTAAGTTTTATAACAAAATTAAATAAACGTGGTTTTGTAAAGTGGCTTAGTCATTTAAAAAAATATGTCAGGAGTGTGACCAGAAGAAACAAGAACAAGACAGCAAAAGAAATGATAAAAATATTTAAAAGCAATATCCCTTGGGAAGAATAAGCAAAATATTCAAAACAAAAAAGTATGATGGGGATATACGTTAGAATCATATAATTGTTAAATAATATTCAATAGATGAGATTTTGTTGAAGGTTTGTCTTTTTTTTGTAATTGCTTGACATAGAACAGCATAAAATTGCGATTATTAACATCTTTAACGGTAAGGAATTAGTGACACGTAAATCGAATTATTTTCCTATATTCCGAGCAAATACCAAAGAATTTCTTTGTGGAGGATTTCTAGCTCCAAAAACGTTTCTGATTTGCATAAAAATTTCAAACTGGTTTATTTGCTTCTCAACGCAAAACAATTTTGAAGGACAAATATTTAAATTCCTCATAAACAATTAGGTTCCCAAATACTAAATAATTTTATGTTCCTTATTTTCAGATGAAGGAGTTACAAAGACTTTTACCTGCGCTCGCGTCCTCATCGGACAGTATGTTTTTCTGCAACTCGTCGGAGTCGAAGGATCACTATCTTTATGTGAAGTGGAAGTGTTTACCACAGATGGTAAGTTGGACGAACTTTAACTAGATTTTCTAATTAATTAAAACGACGAAAATTTAATTAATTCTGCTTGAATGTAGCAATTAAGCAATTTAAATGCGAATACGTGATGATAATGCTTTTTCTCACGTTATACAGATGTATTAATTAAAATGCCTTCTCACACGATCAGGTTTTCTTAACCTTGATATTTTCGACAAATTAATTCTAAATATGCGTTCTCCTTTACCAGACCTTTCTCACCAAATAAAATACTTTAAAAGTCTGGCGTATTTTTATATTTTTTTAAAACTATTTTATACTCGTATTTATCAAAAACGCATTAAAGTAATTTCTTGTTCATTCAAAATTTATGTAACAAATTCGTAAATTAATTATTGAAAAACTATTAGCAGTACAGCAATTTAAAAGGTATCCGGAGAATTATACAAGGGTATTGACGGTGTATGGCCTATTAAAATATATTGGAAACTACGCCTTACAGATCGTTGAACTATTTAAATATTACACTATTTAAATATTACAAAAATATTACAAAATTAGTCATGGCGTACTTCCGGTTCTACCTAAAATCGATACTAACTTTCTTATTTTTAATGGAAGCCCCCATATATTGTTACATTTTTGGATTCCTCGTTCAATTCTACATCTTTTGTATTCACATATTACATCAGGACTAAAATGTATTGTTTTGATATTAAATTTTTTTAAATTTTAGACGATTGCAGTCATTACAATAAATATAGGGGGCGTTCCATTTAAAATAAGAAAGTTAGTATCGACTTCCGGTAGAACCGGAAGTACGATATCTCTGATTTTGTATTATTTAAATAATTACTCATCGATTATTATACCATGTGCAAATTTTTAACGATCTATAAGGCGTAGTTTCCAATATATTCTAATAGGCCACTCACCGTGAATGTCCCTGTATTACAAATTTTTTTGAGTGTAGAATTTCTCCAAAGATCCGTGCTATATAAACAATTTTATCAGATACTGATGCAATTTATTAAATCTATTTCCAATAGACTAAAAGTAAAAAAGTAGTAATCTATGTAAGTAGTCTATTGAACGTAATTAACCAAATGAATAATCCAACATAATAAAGCAGTATTCATAAAAAGAGAAAGAGCATTAATAATATCATTGTAAATAATCACAGTTACAGTTATTTATTTATGTATTTATTTACCTCATAGAAACAAACAGGAAATTCCTAATACCAATGTTTCTATGTAGTAGAGCAATTTTAATTACAGAAAAAAAGTTATGTTACTCTTTTGCTGATATTTTTCAAATCGAGAGCTAATTAAAATTTTATTTTAAATATTTTTTAATGATTGTACTAAGTGACCATTCATTATCAATAACTTTAAATATACAGGACGATTCTTAAAAAACCCGATGAAATAAAACACGTTTCATTTTAGTACAGAATGAAATAATTTGTTTTTGTTTTTTTTTGGGTAAAATAACGTTCATTTAGATAAATTCAATAACTTGGGACTAAAATTGTATAATTTGTTAATGAAATTACTTTTTATTTACAGCTTCACTACCTCTTTTATCTTTTTACTGTGGTAGCCTATATCAGTATGTGCTCTAATAAACTTCAAATTGGCTCCGGTGTTTTATATTTGTACTTATTGTCAATTGGCTTTGTTTCGTTCTCTCTAGTCATTTTGAAGATTTTATATAGTATTTGTATTTGTATTTATTCACATCTAAAATATACAGTGTGTCCCAAAAAGTTTTATACAAATGGAGAAAAAGTTTAACTTACATTTCACAAAAAAACTATTCTTTATAAAAAGCTCTGCATGACTTGTAGATCCATAATCAGGTACAAAATTTTTAAAAAATTGGCTGGAATACAGGGAAAATAAAAAATAATGATTTGGACAGAGAGCAAAATACGTTCAAACTGTAGTGGAGAAGCAAAATGTTCATTGAAATTGTGATTAAATAGCAAAAAATTATGCACACTTGTAGATTATTGATATTCCCAGATAAAAATTGATAAAGAAGGTTATCAATGTTTTATAAAAATAAATTATCTAACAAATGCTGAAGTGTTTATTTTTTAATTTTTATCTGGGAATATCAATAATCTACAAGTGTGCATAATTTTTTGCTATTTAATCACAATTTCAATGAACATTTTGCTTCTCCACTACAGTTTGAACGTATTTTGCTCTCCGTCCAAATCATTATTTTTTATTTTCCCTGTATTCCAGCCAATTTTTTAAAGATTTTGTACCTGATTATGGATCTACAAGTCATGCAGAGCTTTTTATAAAGAATAGTTTTTTTTGTGAAATGTAAGATAAACTTTTTCTCCATTTGTATAAAACTTTTTTGGACACACTGTATATAACCAATATACAATTGGAATCGGATGTAGTCAATCATTCAAAAGTATAAAATATATAGTACGATAAAAAGTACCTAGTCAACAAAAACAAACAGAAAACAAACCAAAAAAATTTAAAGTGTAAAATTACAACAACAACAAAAAAAAGATTTCATAATATGAACTGTATAATACATATTCGAAAAACGCATTACAGGTTTTTGCACAAATGGAAGAACTCCTCGAGTGAGTATATACAAGTAAAAGATCTTTAATTCTAGTTTTAAATTGAGCACTAGAGGCGATACTTTTGATTTCAGAAGGTAAAGCATTATATAGTTTTAAGAGCATTACATGTGGACCATTTGCAGACATTAACAACATGTGTTGAAGAACAGTTACATTAAATTTATGTCTAAGATTTAATTTAAATTTCTATTGTCGTACGTAATAGTGTACCGCAAAGTTCTTGGTCCGCTTCTATTCCTATCTAATCTGCTTCTCTCCAGAATGAGGGACAAACAGAATAAGATCTTACGTGTTATATTAAACACATAAACATGCAATTAAATACTTATTAAATAAATTGATTTTCTTTGAGTATGTATGTTGAAAGAGTTTTGTTGTTATTTGTTTATGTTATATGTCTACCAATATAAGTTAAAATAAAAAAAAGTTAGTAGGTATATGCGTACAACACAAGATAAATCTAGTACTTACGTTTACTTATGTTAACAGTTAAGTAACTCCTTTTTTAATGAATTATCATAAGATAAGGTTTAAAAATCAAACATGATATTATAATGGATTTAAGCTAGATCTCTCAATATGCATCTGATTAAAATGTAAACGAATTTTTCGAAATTTTTGGAAAATAAAGTAAGCGTCAACATTTCGCTCATTTTTTTCGGCTACTGAAGTAATCGAACAAGGACAATATTTTGAACAACAAATCAAAATGAAATCAACATATTTTCAAATTTAGATCGCGGAATGTCAAATTTACTTTAAATTACATACAACAAAAAAATTAAAAACTAAAATGCGTGCTTCGAAATATATTTATTAAATGGAATATTTTAAGTTAAAGAAAGTATCAAATATATGTAAACCTATAATTAAAATACGAAAACTGCATAAAAAATAAGTATGTATTATTAAAAAAATTTAAAAAAATATGTTAATTTGTTGCCAAAATTTCTTGCTCGTTAGCGTTCTACGTACTTGTAAATACATATTAGCTGTTAATACTTTCACTTCCTTGCAAACACATAATACTTATAGGCGTAGAAAATAAGACTAAAAAATTATTTTCAAACTCACGTGCATAATTGGCTTCACATATTTTTATATTTATATGTTATTGTGATTTACATTGAAAATTAAAATACTAATTGTCAATAATTCTGCATCTCATGAAATTATAATTTCATATGTCTCAAAAAAATTACGTAAGGGAAAACCTATCACCTTTATTCTCATTTAAATAAGAAAATCAAAATTTTGTCTCGAAATGAATTCAATTTTAATTAGAATTTTTACATTTTTAAATATTCCAAAAAACATTTTTTCTTTTCTTCTTTTGACTTTTTGATCTCTAATAGACATGTTTTAAAAAAATCAACTTCTAATAGTTAAGTTTAGTTTTAAAGTACACAGCAAATGTAAAAAGTGTGTCGTAGTTCTTCACTACCGTTATGTTACAGGATTGGGGTTCTGGCCAAAATAGAAACTTGAACATTTAGAATTAGATACAAGTGATTGCGTTCTCTTCAGCTAAAATATTTTCAGATGTCTAACACTTCCGGTTATACCGGAAGTCGCCATCTACTTTGTTATTTTAAATGGAACACCCTATTTATTTTTGCACTTTTAGATGGGAATCATAATTTTGAATCTTTTTTATTAAAACCATACCATGTCTATCTATTACAGTTTTTGAGATAAAAATTATTTTCCGAAATCATGCCAGGTGGTTGACGTTTTTAAAATGGGCCGTAACTCTTCGAAACGAGATAGAAAATTGAAATCTAATTAAGTTTGTAGTTTAAAGATCCCTTTATCGTAGGTATTCTTTAAAATAAACTTCTTCGCCTGAGAATAATTCTTAAATTTATACTTTTCATCAAGAGTTAAAAATGTAAAAAGATCGATTTTTTCAAACGGAATACCAGATTTTTCGTTGCGTAATCAAATTGGTGATAAAATTTGGCACAAATTGGTATTACATGTTCCTATACCTAAATCAAACCGTTTTAGAGTTATTTCCAAAAAGCGGAAAATTTAAATAATAATAATAAAGCGTTAAATATTCTGCAAGTTCTGCTAACAATTTTGTCGCATTTTCCGTGTATAAAAAATAAATTAAGAATTTCTTGATTTGTATAAACATTATTTTCGTTGCTTTTATTCATTTTGCAACTTGAAATGAAACTTCGTAAAGGCACTCTATTAGTTAATGAGTTTCAATAACTTGACATTTGAAAAATTATTTTCTATAATGGTAAAATTTTCCGTTTTTTGGAAATAACTCTAAAACAGTTTGATTTAGGTATAGGAACATGTAATACCACTTTGTGCCAAATTTTATCACCAATTTGATTACGCAACGAAAAATCTGGCATTCCATTTGAAAAAATCGATCTTTTTACATTTTTAACTCTTGATGAAAAGTATAAATTTAAGAATTATTCTCAGGAAAAGATGTTTATTTTAAAGAATACCTACGATAAAGGGATCTTTAAACTACAAACTTAATTAGATTTCAATTTTCTATCTCGTTTCAAATAAAAGTTACAGCCCATTTTGAAAACGTCAATCACCTGCCATGATATCGGAAAATAATTTTTATCTCAAGAACTGTAATAGATAGACATGGTATGGTTTCAATAGAAAAGATTAAAAATTATGATTCCCATCTAAAAGTGCAAAAATAAATAGGGTGTTCCATTTAAAATAACAAAGTAGATGGCAACTTCCAGTATAACCGGAAGTGCTAGCTAGACATCTGAAAATATTTTAGCTGAAGAGAACGCAATCACTTGTATCTAATTCTAAATGTTCAAGTTTTTATTTTAGCCAGAACCCCATAAACTTCTAATGAAAGGTCTCGCTGGGACACGCTGTATATAAACACCGTATAAACAACATTTCGTATGTTGTATGGTCAAGCTATGCCTACAGATTGTATTAAGAAACTTTGATTATAACATCGGAAAAGATGTAATTCCATGTAATTATTCTAGTAATTACACTAAAAATTTTTCAACGATATATGTACATATTGTTGTGTGTAATTCTGTATTACAAGGAATCGTGTTACGATTTCGGAAAAAATTCAATATGATCGTTATAGGCGGCAAATCGTTGAGAGTGTTCGTCGAATTGGGATGATACGTCAACCCTTAAGGGGATTCTTTCAAGCAGAAATCAATGCAATGTTATTTCTTTATTATGGCTTTCCTTATGAATAAAACTTTCTGAAAAAAATATATGTGATTTAAGTAGTGATTGCCCGCCGCCCGTTGCAGGTGCAGAGACCGACAGAGACCGCATGCAAGGGATAGCGTTATGCCGACTCCGTTTTGCAGCACAATTTTGTCAACGAATTACGGAAGTTGTAATTAATCAATACAATTTAAATTTAACCAACATATCAAGGACATGTAAAACAAAGACTGTGGACCACTATTTTCTTAAAACGTGCATAGTTCACTTCACTACAGCGTTGTACAGTAGAGCCAATTTATTGAAGGTTTGGATTTTTTTTTTGGAAAACCCTTCTTGCATTTAATACTCCTATGCGTCAAGGTACCTCGATCATCACTACTTAAATCACATATATTTTTTTCAGAAAGTTTTATTCATAAAGAAAGCCACAATTCGCCGACAAAAAATGTAAAATGCCGTTTTAGTTTACCGTGTTTCTTGTACAAAATTTTGTTCCATTTCTTGAACAATTAAAAAACAATTGTGCAACATTGTATGGAAACGTAAGCTGAATCAAAAAGTATTAAATAGAATTTCTTAAACATTTTTCCTGTAATGACATATAATAACTATAGATATGACCTGGACTTTCTTATGCAGCAATAACAATAATAACACAAAGTTAATGAAACAAATTTTATTTTTCAAAATAATGTCCTTTCTTTAATATAAACTTATCCTAACGATCAGGCAACTTGCAAATACCGACAGAGAAAAATTATTTTGATTATCTGCAAAGCCAATTTTAAACCGCTTCTATTTCCTACTTCTTCGACATAAGGTTTCTACGTCTCAAATAACTACAAACGGCCATTTGCACCGCCTATAATTAACTTTTTAATTAACTAATTCAGAGTTATGTTTCATTAGTAGTTAAATATGTATATAAATTAAACGGCTTCATCCTTAATTATTTGACCTATGCAAAGAAAGTTATGGTTAAATTTTAACTAGAACTTAACCACAAGCGGTGCAAATGGCCGCAAGAGGCCTAAACTCTGAATTTATAGTCTTTCGGTGAATTAAGAAATCTGTTAAAAATGGACTCTGTTTGCTTTCTGGGATTTAATTGTCCATCCAACTGTAATAATTCGTTCCAGGTTTTCAACCACAGGACATAATTCGCGGTGCAAGAGAACTAGGTACAACTAGGTATTTATCAACTATATAAGTGTCTTGATTATTATAAAGTAAATTTGGATGTTGTTCATTGTTATCAATCAGAAATTTAAAAAGCTCAGGTCAAATCTATACTCCCCTCGTATTTTATATGTTTATGTATAAATACTTAGTATTGATTATTATTTAGTAATGTAGTAATATGGTATGTGGTATGTGATGAAGCTTTACGTAACTACATCATTGTTTTTGAAAATATTAATTTTTCGAAAAAAATTGTTGTAGTCTTATAATTTTTCCATTTTTCTTAACTATTATTATTATTATTTCTTTCATGGATAACTGAAAATATTTTCAATGCTATATGATCTGCTCCAGGTAGATTTTTTTGGTAACTTAGTATTTCAAGAATCGGTGGAAAACTTGGTCAATATTTAAAAGAAGTTCTACTCATAAAACCAAAAGTTAATATGCTTTTGACCAACACAATCTCCTGCTAAGATCTAATCATTGTATAAAAGTTACTAGCGTAAGTCATCATTTCTTAAACTTTCTTTTTCTTTTAGAGTTTTCAATCGATCGTTGTGCTCCAGTATCAGCCCCGGAGGAGGCCCAGTTCGCCGCTTTCGACAGAACATGCTACGAATTTGGCGTAGGTCGTGGTGGTTCATTCTTGGAGGCACGTGCTTATTGTAAAAGTCATTCCGGTGATCTAGTTCACGGTATGACACCGGCGGCGACCTCCTTCCTTTATGCGGAACTGGAGAGGAGGAAGCCGAGCTTGAAGACACAGCTGGTGTGGATCGGTGCGCAAAAAGAACCCGGTTTGACTACACGGACTTGGAAATGGGTTAACGGTAAGTCAACGATATTGTCTGCCCTTCACGGGGCGTGTTTGTAATACAAAAGAAAATGACTTGATTATAGAGTTACTGTATGCATGTATAAGCGATTACTCACATCGTCTCTTCCACAAGATGTGAATCATTTTTTCTCTAAACATAAGTTCGCATTTACATCCTTACTTCTTAATTATCTAGGAAAAAAAAGAGAAAAGTTGCAGGAATTTCAAAACAAACGAGATGCATGCAAGGAAGTAACTATGTCCAAGTATGTATAACTGAATTCTGTGATACTAGAACAACCGACGTAAAACCGTAATTACATGTGGTACAGTTAATTCTATTTTCCATGCAACCCAATGGGAAATTTCTCTATAATTATAGATATTATGTAAGTTGCGGCCGCACTGTGGCGATTATTATGCTGAATTTCCTGCGGTTAGCAATTATATTTACGTAATGGACGTCTTAAACGCGTTTCATTTTCGTTTCAAGGATATAACCTTAGCCTTAAAAATTCTTCGTAGACAACGTTTACTAAAAGTCACAATTACTGCAAAAAAAATTTAAATGTTGCCTTTGTTATTTAGAAGTAAGGAAGAACTACCTTAGAAACCATGAAAAATATTCGTATGTAATTGTAAAAGGCAAGTTAAGATAAAAACTTTCTTAGATGCCAAATTGGATAACAATGTTGGGCATTTACGAAAATTGGAGCGGTATTAAACGCATTCGTTCTATCTCATTTTTATACCTCGATCCATGTACCGCTCCAATTTTCGAAAATTAAGATTGTGGTTATTCTGAAACTTACCTAAGTGTCACAATAACATAATATTCACTAATTATGTTCGAAAAACATTCGTTAAAATAAAATCTTTAATTTCATTTTTCAAGTTTACTTGCTGTGACAAAATTTGTTCTTAAATTATCCAAATATATACGAAAATAGAGAGAATTCCATTTAACAAAAAACGTAACTTTAGTTTATAACAAAAAGCTTTCCCATGTAGTGTGTTACTCTCATTTTTTCGCATGTTCACGTATGTTCCTTCTTGATCCGTACCCTAAACAGACAAGTAAACAAACATAACTTAAAAAAAATTGTTTTATTGATTTCATTTTACAATGGTTTTCACATTGAAAGACGGAGGCCATTTTCAACATCTGTTGTGAATTCACATTCAACGTTATTTTCAATGTTTTATTTTGTTTGGTTTCAAATACGTAATAAATCGTAATTATTGGTTATGATTTTTCTGTTGACGTTAGGTCAAGATTAAATGTCAATTTGGCGTTTACTGATCAAGTAAGGAACATACGTGAACATGCGGAAAATAGAGAGCAACACACTAGATGGGAAAACTTTTTGTACACATGTTATATCGTTTATGTTTATTTATTTTTTTCATTCTTGTAAAGTCTTTGTAAACTCAACGGTTTTCGAAGCAATTTAGAAACTTTTTTACGCATAGTGCTTTTTCGTTTTAAAAAAAAAACTATGTTGTATTTTAAACTCTTGATTTTTGGTAGCATAAAATTAAAATTTCTAAAGTTTGAACGTTAATAAATTAGCATTAACCACAGCTTAAACTTTGGTCAATATTTATTACAATTAAAATAATAAATTATATAAAGTTTTTTTTATTACGGTGTATATGTCTCTCCTCAAACACACAGTTTGTGATATTATTTATTTTTTAAGGTGGATAATAATTTATAAAGAAAATCTTGACTGAGAATTTTAATTTATATTAGAAATTAATGCCAATTTGAAAGTCGACTCATGATTATCTTAATATTGATTTTCTTTCTGTCATGCTTGTACCAGCGACACTATAATTAGATACTTGCAAGTTTACAAGCGTCGCTTTCGTAAGCTGCATTATTAGGCACAGTAAATATTCAACTAAATCAAAATTGCATAATGTAAACCAGAAATTCCATTGTTGCAATTAATTAGCAGTTCGTGCAGAATGGTTACATGCACGAACGAGCGCGGGAGGAAAGTTTTTCCTGTGCAATTTAAAGCACACAATTGGAAGCAACAAAAAAGACGGGAATCACTAAAAACAAATAGTGGGTGTAGCAAATTTCTAAAATGAATTACCATTGTTAGTCACAAGTTATGAACAATGAACAAAAAAGAAACATACGCACTGAGAAAGTGGGTCGGATCGCCATGTTTACCGACACTATCTTCCACAGGCACGCCATGAGAATAGATTCCAAGCGAAATTATAATAAGTATGCATTGTTCTCGGGAAACTAGACCGATCTGATGTATGTAGTTGTCGCCGTGAAAACGAATTTGCTTTCAAGTGAAATTGCAGGTGAATAATAATCCGAAAATTTAACTAACGAAAGAATCAATTTGACCAAAACTACACTGAATGTAAATCAAAATCGTTTAAGTAATTTCTAATTTCAGATGAAATCGGAGACGTGATAAAAAAGGAATTAGTGATTAGTGATAAGCAGACTGCGGAAGTTTAGGCATTTGCCTTTTCTATTTGTTAGACACTACTTTGATAGGACATAGTTATAAATACGTTTCACGTAGTTACTGTTCAAATGGTAAAGTTTTATAATGCCTATTTTTGCCTATTCATGCATAAGTGCCTATTTTAGATAAAAATGCCTATAATGTGCCTTTCTTACTCAAAATTCTCAAGATCAATTTTAAAGTTGCAGAAAATTAGAATTAAAATGATTAACGGCTGAATCTAACCGTAATTGCAGTATGACCGCAACAATTTTTTAGAACCGTGTACATACATACTCTGTGGATACCCACCTGAAGAGAATTGCGGCTTTTTTGTTGAAAATGCCGAACAACTAGCGGACATTGGTACATTTCTTTCTATAAATATTTTCTTTGATGTAACCCGAATTGCATACAAAGATAACTTTTCTGGTTACAAACTAGTATTAAGTGATAAAAGGATGAATTTAGAAATTAAGTATTTAGTAATGATTTTAGTTGTTTATTCTGAATCAAATTACCAATAAATAACAAACATTAAATTTAACGTTCTACTAGTATTATACATATATACGTATATTAAAATTTTAAATTAATAAAATATGTTTATAATTTACTTGATTTTTTTATTGTAATCAATTCTATTGATTGTATAAATATTTTGGAGACTATTTATACTTTATTTGTGCCTATTTTGCATATATATGAGCCTTTTTTAGGCGCCTAAAATTGAATTTTTTAGTGCCTAAAGTTCCGCAGTCTAGTGATAAGCATAGAAAAGGAAGAGCATAGGAAGTACAAGTAACAAAAAAGGAGTAAGGCAAGGAGATGCTTTATCTGCTCTGCTCTTTACTGTCTCATTAGATGAAGTAATAAATAAATACAATAGAAGTTACAGGAACAGTCAACAAAAATTTAACGCAAGTCAGCATTTGGAGATGATTATTTCAAGAAGTAAGACGGAATTAGAAAGAACAATATTAAAGATGAAAGAAGAAAAACCAAATGTATGAAATGCAACAGAAAGAAATTTATATGTTCGAAGAAGTGAAAACGTTTACATACTTGAGAGTACTGGTAAAGTGAAAAACAAGATACGAAGGAAAGGATTTAGAAAGGCTATAAGGCATTCTATCGTAATAAACAAATGTTAAAAGTTAAGTAAAAAATTAAATTAAGAATCTACAGAAGTAGCCAGGTCAATAATAATATACGCAGCAGAAACAAAGGCATTGGCCAATAAAGAAAAAGGAAAATTTAAAATACTGTAAAAAAATCATAAGAACAATATATAATGGGGCCAAAGTGAATAAATGAAAGCGAATATAGACAGTCAGCGAATCATGAAATCGAAGAGATAATGGGAAAAGAGAATATAGTAAGAATTATGAAATCGAAGAGAATTAGATGGTACGGGCATATAAAAAGAAGAGAGAAGAAGTCAACGCTAAGTTTATTACCGAATGAAATTCAATATGCATATATGTATGTAGTAGATTCAAAGGAAGATCAAAAAGTAGATGGAACGGCCAAATAGAAAACGACATTAAAGAATTAAAAGTAGACCAATGGAAAAAACAAATAACTGTCAGAAAGAAATTGAGAAAATTATCCCTGTGAAGAAAAAACTACTACTACTAATACCAAACTCTATCAAAATATTTTTGATAATCATCTTTTACCATTCATTGACAATGTACCCTCATCACGAGATGCATTTTCAAGGATCTCGTGATGGAGATTTCAGAAATAATTAAAACTTTAAATTTTGTTAAAAACAAGATGGTGGAGGGCTAGATTGAACAAAAGGCTTGTTCGGGTTCTCACCAGGACAGTTCTAGAACTGAATGTTCTAGATGTTCCAGTTCTAGAATGCTCTGAAGAAGCAAATAAATTTTAGCAAAAAAAGGTTTTCAGTTTGCTTCCTGATCGAAATACCTGAAAAAGCAAACTGATTGTCTTAATTCTAAACGGTCGATACTCCTTGTATTATTACTGGTTTTATTTTTTTAAGATACATGATAATGTTATTTGAAAAACTTATTTAATATTTTAAGACGATCTAAAATACCTATTCCTATGAAATCACAGCCATCCTCTAGAAAAAAAAAAAACTATTAATTTTGCGTCGGTTCTTGATGTACTCCTATCTATTTCACGACTTGTCGACAGTTACGGATTTAATTCGTGTCTAGACATTTCTTTCGACAAAACAAATTAATTATCATTGCTGGTTGTTGGACTATGCCTCCGGTTTATCTTTGAGTTGTATTTACTGTAGCTATACCAAATTCACCCAATTTATTCAATATATGTACCTACAAGCATACTGGGTGAATTCAATTGCTATACAAATATTTTACACTAGTGGCAGTACATATTAAATGTAGTCGTAATATTTTGTCTTTTTCTATTACCAGTTCAAATATTTGTACACCTTTTAAATTCACCATGTATATTGATTAGTACTAAAAGGTTATTATGTACTAAGCTTGATTTTCTTTTAGGCGATCTTGTATTGAGACCATCCTGGGGAAAAGATCAACCCAATAATTACAATGGGGAACAAAATTGCGCCGTCCTTGATGGTGGTCGTGGCTGGCTTTGGAATGACGTGGGCTGTAATTTGGATTATCTACATTGGATCTGCCAACACAGTGAGTACCTTACAATCTCCATATGAGTATTCTAATAAAATGAACCGAATACACAGCCCATTTAAATGAACTTTAAGTTTTGCCAAAACTCTCATGAATTTCGCTTAACATTACTTACGGTCGGTATTACCAACGTTTTAAGGAGACCTTAAATTTAATTCGTATTTAGATTGTGATTTATGTTATACAAACCAAGCAGAAATGTCACAATCTAAGCACGACTTAAATTTAAGGTCCCCTTAAATCGTTAGAATCTTAAAGAGCACATTTCGTGATCTACTACTCATTATTAGGTATTTAACCCTGCACCCTATAAGGAAATAAATATCTGTGTGGTTTTTAATTTAACTTAATTCGGAGGATGAATATCTACTAACTATTTTTTTTTAATTTCAAAAGAAATAAAATATCACAGAATGTTTCTCATAGAATCTGCGAATTGGTTATTTCTATTAACTCGTGTCTAAATAAAAAACTAGTCAAATAGGCTACATTTAGTAATTCTGTTATGCAATCGATAAATTCTCGATCACAACCTACTTGACCAGATTTTTATTTAGGCGCTCGTTATTTATATCATTGATGCTGGATTTCATCAACGTAACTTAACTTTAATCATCGATTAATGCTGGATTTCACCAACGTCACTTAACTTTAATCATCGATTAAGAATTATTATTCCTATACCTTCAACACATGTAACCATAGTTACGTTTACTTTTAACGGATGAATAAATTTAAGTAACGTTGGTGAAATCCGCCATCAATCAAAAAGCTCTCACTGTGTGACTTAAAATGTAACAAAAACCAATATTACTGTCTTCGAAATGTCTGCTAAGGTGTTATGCAGGAAATAATAAATGTATTGAAAAGAATTATATGTATATTTGTTAGGAACTGGCGCGATTTTCAACCTAGAATTTATTTATACAAAAGAGATTTCAACGCTCGTGCAAGACATGTTTTTGTTAGCGTTACAAAATGTTTGGTCCATTAGGAGGTTCTGACTAGTTCGGTACCGTCAAAATCAGTTTCCCACCAAAGTAATGACCGGTTTCAACTTTGATGAATCCATTCTTTTGACAGTTGCGAACTATTCAGAATCTCCTAATGGAACAAACAGATAAGTAATTTAATTCCTAAATGCTTTATCAATTTGGCAAAAATACGTTTCTTATGCGTCAAATTTCTTTATTTAAATTGACTTTTCTTGCAGTAAATGTAAAATGTACAATGACTGTGCCCTTTTCGCCTTATTTGAAACGTCACTTTGATTACTCTTGTTAATAGGCCGCACAGTTTTTTCGTTACGCTACACGGTTCGGTAATACTGCAGGAATTATTTGACTTTTTAATTACGTCAGTCATCTGTTGCTAGCTATGCAACAATAATTTTCTATTTTTAGAATAACAAAACCAACAACTTAATAACACAAATAATTATCACAAGGAGTTAAATCCAAATATATGAATTTAAAGAAAGCGAAATGACATTGAGAAAATTACTAATTACCTGTTTGGCATTTAGATTTCATCAGTATTTTATTGTATATCGACGATTATTTTAAAAAGTTTGATTGTATGTGCCATTTTCTATTCAAAGTTTTAATGTTTGAAAATAAAGTAGGGAAACAATTGTTTAAATTCTTCATTTAAGTAATGGGAATGTCAAAAAAATATTTAAGGTTCAAAATTCATGATTATTTTCATTAATAATATTATCAAAGGATAGCACCTAGTTTTCCTTTTCATGTTTTAAGATTTTTATAAAAGTAAAAATATTAATGTTAGAAAATTTTCTGTAGAAATAGACTAATGTGATTATTACCTTGCTATTGAAAATTTGAAAGTAATATCAAAGTATTTTGCAGAGCAAAATACTGTTATTTCATAGCAATTGAACAAGAAGTGAAACATTAAAGTAAACTATTGAATAACTTCAAACGCTAATCACAGTGATTTATTCGTAATTAGCGATAAGTGTGTTAATATCCAATAAAACATGAACGCATTTGCGTATAATAATTGACTGCAATTTATTATTCTTGAATACATTACAACGTTGTATAATTCTGACATTTCTTGAAAATCGAACAGACTATTTATCTCGGGTATTTTTTCGTAAACAGTGAGCGTTAAGTGAAAGTGTTTTCTGACTTGAACTTTGAATATCGAGAGTAACAATAGCTTTATCGCCGTTGTTCTTTACTCGAAACGCCGCTCCCGTTTTATTTATAAATTTCGCAAAAGTACGTATGTACACCTATGAAGGTGAAATCAGAATCGTCTGGTTTTATCACGGTTCAGGAAGCTTTGAATATTCAGTAGGTTTGGCAACTTCTGGCCTACCTACTGTATTTTATACGATCGTTGACCTAATCAAAGTAACAGATCGTTATTCAAACCACGTAATTAATTGCCTAAATACTTGCAACATATTAAAAGTGCGTTTTCTTTTTCTTTTTGACTAGAGCACACTCTAAGCAAGCTGCATGTAATTCACATTTCACAAAAATACAACATAGTAAAATGCGAATGTATTATGATATATTTTTCTTTTTCTTCCAGAACCAGCGTCTTGTGGAAGTCCTAATAAATTAATTAACACGACGATCACAGGAACCAATTACAGTGTAGAAGCCACAATAAATTACCATTGTCCTGTGGGTCATAGACTAAATGGAAATGCAAATAGGACATGTGGGACTGATGGATTTTGGACTGGAATTGCACCTTCTTGTAAATGTACGTAAAATACGCCCTTCGTAATTATCATCATTAACTATGACTTTCTTAGATGTCGACTGTGGTCCTCTCGCCAGTTTAACCCATGGGACTGTTCAATTACAAGACAATAGAACTAGTCATGGGGCCCGCGCAATTTACACCTGCCATGAAAATTACACCTTGATCGGACATGAAAAGAGAATGTGCACAGATGATGGAACTTGGACTGACTCTGAACCCCAGTGTTTGTTTGATTGGTGTCCAGATCCTCCTTCGTTACACGGTGGTATTGTAACAACTTCTGGACATCGGGCTGGAGACACTGCTACTTATACATGCCAATCTGGATTTATATTATTTGGTCAAGGAGTAAGTTAAATTTATTTTACATGAATCGGTCTAATTGCTCTGTTTAGGTTTTATCTTGTGGTCTTGGTGGAGAATGGTCCGGGAAATCACCAACGTGTAAATTCGTCGATTGCGGAGCTCCTCCTAACATAGATCATGGAAATTATTTATTACAAAATGGAACGACAACGGTGGATAGTGTCGTTCAGTATAGTTGTGGAGAAGACTATTGGATTGATGGTGAGAAAACTCAACATTGCACGCGGGAAGGAAAATGGTCGGCTGATGCCCCATCATGTGAATGTAAGGTCCTATTTTAAAATGACTAGCAGCCGCTTACCGTAAGATTTCTAGTGATTGTATGCGAAGAACCGGAAGTGCCTGACGGAAGTTATGTGGTAGGATATGATTTTAACGTCCATTCTAAAATTGAATATCATTGCGAAGAAGGGTATATATTAAGAGGTGATGTAGTACGCACGTGTACAAGAGAAGGCGAATGGTCTGGGCGATCTCCTACATGTGAATGTGCGTCAGTTACATCGTTTCTTTTCCTACGTAATCCCGCAACTTCTTACAGATATCGATTGTGGTAAGGTGGCCACTTTGTTATATGGGGACGTTGAATACGTAAACGGCACGACGTATTTTGGTAGTCAAATTTCCTACAGTTGCGTTCGCAATTATAGACTCAGCGGTGTTCCGAAACGAACTTGCTTAGAAAGCAAACAGTGGAGCGAGTCTTCTCCAAAATGTGAAGGTAACGCTGTTGAGTGAAAGCGAGCTTAACTTCTGTCTGTTTCTGTTCTGTACTTTCTTCTTGTTAATCAAAATAAATGTTGTTTTTGAATTTACTTTTCACTTTTTGTTGCTTTCTTCCAAACATAATTATGCATGGCAAACATAATTATCTTATTCTAATAGTTTTCGGGACTCAGGTGGTAAGGCATTACATTAAGCAACTAAAAAAATACCTTCTCTGATGCAGGAGTATTATTCTACAAAACGTTTTTCTGAGAGAGAAATTTAAAATGACTAGTTTTTTATTTCTTCAATCCTATCGAACTCATTAAAACTTAATTACATTTTCTGCCATAAAAAAATATGTCTTCCCTTTCATAATTCATTTGCTCCTTCCTAACTCATTCTGTAACACAAATTTGGAACTGTCTTTTCAGAAATAAGGTGTCCAGAGCCAATTTTGGCAGAGCATAGCATATTATCGGTGACAGGTAACGACAGGATGTACGGTCGCACCCTTATTAGAACCGCAGAATCAACAAACAACGGAGCAACTTCTTACAAAATTGGGGCTCTAGTGAAATATAGATGCGAGCGAGGTTATAAAGTTATTGGTGAGCCCTTGAGTACCTGCGAAGACACCGGACAATGGAGTGGAGATGTACCTCAATGTGTCTGTAAGTTTTCCTCACATTTTTTTAACTTTCTATCTCTATACCATACAATTTTTCATTTTTGATACTGTATATTTTGGCAAATACTGTATATGGCGCAGGAGGCATATCGATGAAATATGTCACAAAAATCAGAATGTGCACTTTAATAAATTATTAATAAAAAAGGAAGATGACCCGTATACTGATCTTATGATTAAAGTCCTATTTAACTAAAATCGTGTTTAAAATAAACAAGAAACGATATAGCTTTAAGTCAATTTAATGTATACGAGAATGACGAACGAGCGTTGCCATGGGAAACAAATACGTTATTAAATTAATCACAGGATGAGAATACGGGCCAATAGCTCAAAGTGCTGATTAGGTTACAATGAGTGGAGAAAATAGATATCCACACAAATTTAGTCTGGGTTGCACAAAAGATTTAAGCCAGGATTAAATTTAAGTTTAAGTTAGAACGTGGCACACAATATGCTGAACGTCATAATGTATGTTGCTTTCAAACTTAGACTTAAATTTAATCCTGGCACAAATCTTTTGCGCAACCCACCTAAGTTTATATGAATTTATAGAATGTACAAAAGATTATAAAGAATGTAAATGTTGCCATATTAAATTTGTTATATTTGTACTTAAGTCGCTAATACAATCATTCATTCGCGATTCAGAATTAACTGTTCAATTTCCGCACTTATCATTCTTCTCTGATTTGCAGATGGCCTATTCACCAAAATGTAACAATAATATGATTATTAATATTCAATATTACCATGTCGCTTTTTGAATCTGGATTGCTTACTTAATAATACATTACATAAATAAAAGTTAATTTTTTTCCAAAATTTTGGATAAATGCTAATGAATCATAAATTTTATTGTTTTCTTCATTAATTTGACATCTTATTTGATACTGATTTAATTTCGCGCTTTCCTAAATTTTAGAAATTTGTACAGTTTTCAAAGATTTATGTAAATGTACTTTACTTTTCCAACGTAAATTAGATATTTAAAGTTGGTTCTTGTTCGATGAAAATAGTATCACAAAATCTTTAAAACGGACACTAAATAGCGCACAAAACACTTAACGTGACGAAGCTGTCGAACGACGACGAAACGTTACGTGTTTTGTGCGCTATTTAGTGTCCGGTTTAAAGATTTTGTGATATGTAAATTAGATAATTATTATAACATGTTCGAATTTGTAGATGTTGACTGCGGTACGGCTGACAAAATTGATAGTGGTAAAGTTACCCTAGCATCCAACGCTACTTACTATGGGGCACTGGCTTTATATTCTTGCGAACTCAATTTCGAACTCGAGGGCGTATCCAGAAGACTCTGTCTGGAAAATGGAACCTGGAGCTCAGATCCACCAATATGCAGAGGTGATTTTCTCAAATGATTCATAACCAATACGCAAAAACGATTTTCATTTGCAGAAATCCAATGCAAAAATCCCGATGTCATAGACGGTGCGACATTCCGAGTGAGTACCCACAGTGTTGGAGGGGTGGTTCACTATCAGTGTCCACGCGGACATAGAATGCAAGGAAACTCCACAAGAGTATGTCTGAAAAGGGGAACATGGAATGGGCAAGCGCCTACTTGTCTTCGTGAGTATTTTTTTAAGTATTTTTATGAAACCTGGAAATTTGTATGTTTTTGTAGCTGTTGATTGTAAAAATCCCGCCAAAATTGAAAATGGACGTGTAATTGTAATGAATGGGACGACGTATAACAGTGCGGTCGAATACCATTGCATACCACAGTACGTCCGTTTTGGGCCTTACCTACGCAAGTGTATGGAAAATGGAGAGTGGTCTGGTGAAGAACCACGTTGTGAAGGTAAGAATTATATAATCGAATGAAAGGGAACTGACCTTCCTTTTTGCAGTTGCCGTCGTTGAGCCACAAGACACATCTAGTGTTGGAACAAATGTTGGAATTGCAGCAGGTGTAATATTGTTCCTTCTTTTAATAATAGGTTTAATATACCTGAAATTGTAAGTCTTTTTTCTTTTCAATAATAATTACCAAGAAATTTCTATCTGATCTTGTTTTAGGCGTAAGGCTACACCTGTGAAGAATACAGAAAATGTCGAAGGCGCTGAAAGAAAGGAAGACAGAAACGCTGCCGTCATGAGCTACGCAACTTTAAGCGATAGAAACGGTTACGCGCATACAAATTTGACCCCGAGCATTTATGAAAACATACATGATGATATGTATGATTCCCCTTACGAAGAAAGTAGCAGGGATAGTGGGACTTACGAACCAGAACCTGTTGGGAGAAACGGAAATATGGTTACCATCAATGGAGTTGCAGTGAGATAAAAGTTACCAAAAATTGTTTTCATAAACTTTTACATAATTTTTTATAAGTGGATTGGATTGGGCAGATTGATTGCGACGTATCAGAAAATGAAATTTTCACTTCCTTTTAAGAATAAGACTTCGTTTTATTAAAAATTATTCATGTTTATGAGATGAGACAAAAATGCATATTAAAGAAAGAGAAATTTACTTCGATTATATTTCGGAATTTACGCTATTCATCCGCGTGTACAATAATTTTGTTTATAGTCATTGTGTGATCTGTATATTTCTTGTGATCAAATTGGTTGATCTACATTGATTGTATGTACATATAAGCTTGTGTATGTGTCTGTAGTATATTACTGTAGTATATGTAAAATAAAAGTTATTTTTATTACTATTACCCAATCGCTCTTCATTTTTAAAATGGTTTTGACTTATTTGTATTTTTGATATGATCCACAATATGCAGTAAGACTTGGAAAACACGGATGTCGATCAAGAAAAGGAATTTGTGTTACTACAGATATAAAAAGAGGCTTAGTTTTTCAGGAAATAGAATCGATTGGACCTTTATTGATACTAGTCAAGGTATCACCGATTTCACGTTTCGTCAGATACTCCCTTTATCAACAAGAAAGATAAACAGTAAGTAAGTATAAATTGCAGAATTTGTTTTCTTTTTGTTTACAAATGACTACTTAATGTCATGTAAAATTACTTACCTACGTTTTGCGAAATTGTGATTTGCACAAAAAATGCCTTAATTTAACCTCCCAATACAGAATAAGTAAACAATCCAAAGCAGAAAGTACAGAAAACATACAGAAGTTTTATAAATATCTTAAAATGATTTGTTTCCCGCGTAGATATGATCTGCTAATAGCAGAATTAAAATTTAAAAACTCCAAAAGACCATACATTAAAAATTTTTTGGGTCTTTTTACAATAACAAAATTACAGTAAAGATGGAATATATAATTTCGTGACGAAAAGTTTATTTAAAAGACGAATATTTATAATAGCTGCAAATTTATAATAAAAGAATTATATAAATTTATGTAAAAAAATTTAAACGATTTGATTTTTATCGTTATTATAACAAATTCTTTTAAATGTTTTAACGGACATTAAAAGTCGCACAATAGCTAAACGTTTCACTATTGATTGATAGCTTCGTCGGGAATTAAAAATATTTTTTTTAAAATACAAATTTCATCGGAGAAGAGTCTACCATATTTACTGTTATCATTAATCAGTAATTTTGCATTCACTGTTTGATATCAGATATAATAAAAATCTAGTCAAAACAATGAAATGAATTCATAATGACAATCTTTCACCTTGAAAATCATCAAACAGAACTCCATCAGTAAATAGAAATTTGTATTTTCTTTCTTTAAATAAAACTTTGTAGCAAAAGTCTTGGTAGAGAACTGTAAATTCCATTATGATAACAGAAATTGAAAACTTCGATTTTTCAATTCCGTTTAAATTTCAATTTTGTTGTTGATTTACAAAAACCTAAAAAATTAAATAATTACACAAATTTAAATAACAGCTTTTATTTTTTTATATAAGATCGCGATTCCGTATTAAATTATATTATATTGTAATATATCATAATTTTATAAAAGAATAAAATGAAATTGTGGTTCATACTGAGTTTAATATGTACTTGTAATCAATTTTACAGGTTTAGAAATCAAAGCCAAGAACTCACATTTAGTTAAAAATGAAATCACCATCGATAAGGAAACTTCTTCAAAAGACAGAAACCGCATTAGAAGTCGCTATTATAAATTCGCGAGGACCGGAACCCAGACAAGAAAGGCCAAAGTTCTCCATAATCTCATGAGAAGTTCCATGAGAAAAAGGAAGAGAAGACTGAAAATAACGAAAATAAGCAGAAAAGTGGAAATTCATCTGAGGGCATGTTATCGAGTCATCATTCGTAAGAAGAAAGTAGTGAATATAAAGTAAACAGTAATCCGTGCCATATTAAACTTTATAAATGTAATTTTTTATTATTATTAAAACTTCGATTACATTCAACCTCGTGCACTCTATTAGATTCTATCCCAATTTAACGTTGCTCATATTTATAAGTTGTGTTTAAAAGAAGCTGAAACGCGTCATATAATGATGAACAATAATTTTTTGTGGAAACGCGAATCCAAATCTGATACAAAAAATAGCTTTCTAATTATTTATCCCACATATTCGTGCTTGATCTTAAATGAATCGTTATATAATTCTGATTTTAGTTATCAAAGAAATGAAAGCGTACATGTTATTAAATCGGCTAAATTGAACTTGGTCCCGGTCTAGGAAGTTTGACTTTGGATGTGCCTTCAAGAACTGCAAATCATCCATGACGGTGTACATCCATCGGAACTACTTCCAGACTGGTGTGTGTGTCAGTCTGGTGATGACGATTGCATCTTTTAATCATTCCCCTCATGTTTGTTTTTTTTTTAACAAAAAATTGTGTTTCAGTAATAGCAACATTTATGTTGAAATACCATGGGTCATAATTTTTTTCTTTAATATGCAAAACTTAATTGATGTATGACCAATCATGAACTAAATTGCAATTAATATATCAAAACCATAAATAATCAAATAATATTGTTACAACAGCTTTCAAACTTCAAAACGAAAATAACAATATGCTACTCGATCGATTATTGTAGAAATTCCGTGGACACACTGTATAAATGCTCCACTGTGCAGCGTGAGGTTTCAATGTAAATTAGAATATTAAAATTGTAACACATTAAAATAAATAATTACTTAGAACATTTTCAAATCACACTAAAATTTTTCAAAGAGAGCGAAGAACGAACAAAATTTTGTAGATTAATTGTCAAAATCCTTTTTGACAGGATCCGGAAGTAGGTAGTAATGGGTAGTAAATAAAGCAAAATACTACAATTAAAGCTGGTTCTTGACGAAGCTGTCGAACGACTGTGAAACGTTAAGTGTTTATGCGCCATTTAGTGTCCGTTTAAAAGAGTTTGTGATGCAAAATACTACGTTCAAAACTATAGAAGTTTGCAGCTAGAGTGGTCTACCGGTTTAATTTCTCAACTACCGGAGCATTCCAGATTTCACTGGTTGTATATTTAATGATGCGTTGGTAGGGGTCCCGGTTTAATATACCGATTACATTCGGTGAATTGTAAAATGGCCTACGTATATGTTGCGCAATAGCAACGTCGACGGATATTTTGAGGTTAGTAATTGTTCCTTGTTTTGAGGTAGGTTAATTAAATTAGTTAAACTTATTTATTCAGTTTGTATGTATATAAAATTCGTCTGCTTTTTATTTCAATACGGCTTTGTAGTTACAGAAAGAAAATAGTAACGATAAACCGGTTGGCTAATTTAAACCACCACCACCTAATTTTGAACTTCCCTCCTATCCCTTCCCATTTAGCACAAAAATGGCGCCTATATCTTCACCTCCTACGACTAATCTAGGTAGACTGGGCAAGCGAGCTTTAAAATGTAGCTAACAAGTTCACAGGAGTATTTACTAAGACTAACTTAGTGATTGGTTACTTTCAAATTGAGTCAATTTTCGGCGGATGTCGTGTAACGCAACAGAACTCATAGGCGTACATACTAGTTTTATTGCGTGTATTTGTATTTAATGAATTAATTCAATATAATTAACTGATTAATTAAATTAATAATTCTATTTCGTAATGAATAATCTATTATTATTAATTAACAAGTATGTTTTTTGTAATATTCGATTTTTATCTCCATTTAATGAAAGCCGCCTATGTGCACTAGGGACGAGTAAACAGTACCCCACCTTTCCCTCCCGCCACAAGATCTGTTGATGTTGCTTTCAAACAAACCGTCCAATGCCGGTTGCAATGGCATTACCAGTCTATCTTGATTAACCGTCGACGATCTTCACTCTTAATCTAAGGTGTGGCTAAGTTCATTTTAAAACTCCATCGAGTGAGTAGTGTCATTGGGCGCGTTCGCCAGAACCAAGCGCTTACGCAGCATTCGTCTGTGATTGGCTTATTTCAAAAAAATTCTAAAAATCTACCAATCGCAGATGAATGCTGCTTGAGCGATTGTTCTGATGAACGCGGCCATTGCCTGTATTGCATGTATAATGTTCTGTGGTAGTGTCAGAGCAGAGTGCGTGACGTCATTGTCAGAGCTATAAAGCTAAGTTCACATGCATTGCGGATACGCAAAATGTTTATTGCGGATCGTTTCTAATTGGTTCATTTTGATTGAAATGTACATAATGAACCAATTAGAAACGATCCGCAATAAAAATTTTGCGTATCCGCAATGCATGTGAACTTAGCTTATGTCAGAGCTTCGTGGTTAACGCGAACGACACAAGACAACAAAACGTAAACTCCAGTCAGCTATTTAAGAAGTTTGTCAAATGTCAAGTACGATAACGAAGTTATTTTATTGTTATTTTTGATTGCAAATAATAAACAACCGGACAGAATTGCGTTTAGTTAATACAAGTTTTCAAACGGATTTTCAGTTCTTGTTGTTTCTGTAGCCGAGATTGAATATGGATCCAGACATTCTACAATTCATCCTTGAGTTTTTTTTTATGATGATACTGAAGAAGTTAAAAGAAGGAAAGCTGTGAGAATAAATGATTATGCGGAAGATGTAATACCCCGATTCAGCCATGAGCAATTTCGTTTTCATTTTCGCATATATCCAGACACATTTGAAGATTTAGTTAGTAAGTTATGTAGTACAAATAATTACAATCAGAAAATTAAATTAAATTATTTCATTATTAATAATAAATTGTACAGTTGCGGACAGAAAATTTCGGATGTCACTGTCATTCCACCGACGTAAAAGTTAAGAAATTTCCATATGTATACGTCAGATGAGTGACAATGACATCCGAAATTTTCTGTCCGCAACTGTACACTCTCCATAGTTTTGATAAATACGCCTCCAAAACTTAAATTTAAGGTTAGAATATGCACATATGATTACCAACAATAACAAGGCAAATTCGCAATGCGCATGCGGAACTTTAGAACTCTACTATTGAATCCAGAGCACATCGAGCAAGCTCCGTGCAACGTTCGAGCGTCATATCGAATGAAATAGACAAAGCTCCGTGCACTAAAACGAACGTGTTTGTGAACTCCGAGCGCTCGGAGCTCTTAAACGTACTTAGCCATATCACAGAAAAATAAGCGACCAGAAGTACAACTGGCTTCGGCACCTGTTTGTGTCCGCTGTTTAGGTTTGAATTATGGTGGGAGAGTGGTGACTGGTCCGCGCGAATTCAAAAATGACAACTTGGAAGAAAAATTAACAATTGGTTTTCGTATGTTTCACAACATTGTGCTGTTCGAATAAGTTTGAATTTATTAAATCATAAAGAAAATTATTTGTTATTTATAATGTAAATGGACAGAATTTCCATTATATTCTCAATTATTAACAATTAATCGAAAAGAAAACTACATTCAAAACTAAGCCTAGTTCATCGTAGAGACACAAGATGGCACTGTTTTCATGCATGGCGTAATGCTTTATTCACGTGCAAATGCCAAGACGCCAAGTTTACGCGTTCGTTTCTTCTGATGTTATAAACAGTTTTTATCAATAATAACGTTTGCATTACTTTTGCAGCGGTCGTTAAAAAAGTCCAGGGATGCGAATAGATATATTATATAACTGATAAATTCTATTTAAGACGTCTCAAAAAGTATGATTGTGAACGTACCCTGACCGTAATTTTGAAATCTGCGGACCAACTCACGCATGCACAGTAAAAAATTTCAGACAAAACCACGCCTTAGTTAATCTTCTGGTCGTTTATTATTCTCTGGCCATATTAAAGGCACTCTAACCGATCGCCACCTGGTGTCAACTAAACAAACCCTTGCATGCTACATAACATCTCGTGTTTTGACATCGATCCTGAGTGTATAATGTATCAGGATTGTGTTATATGTACGGATAGGTATCATATATTTTGCGCGGTTCAAATTCTAATGTAACGGCAAAGTTGTTATGCTGCAGCGGACAAGTCCCGCAGACACTCCTAGCGTGTTAATTGAGTATTGCCGCGAAAAAAAAATAATGATGCGAACTAAGTCATAAATGTGGCTTGTTTAGTATCATAAAACAATTACAGTCGCACAGTAAAATTTAGTTTTCACAAAGTGGAGTGATTTCGTAACTCACAGTGCTGATCAATTGTACCCTGACATTTGGATTTGCCGTATAATTGCGTCAGAACCATATGGGCGTAGAAGAATAAAATTTCCTGGCAAAATTACGAAGAAAAAATTATAACTTATTCATTTAAAATAACGCATCGAGCTGCGAGCCTGCGATCACCAGGCGCGCTGATGAGACAACGCCGACTTAAATTTTTCCGATCCCTGGTTATATGTGACATTCACATTAAATCAACTTGTGTTTTTGTACTGGTACGCACTTAAACACGTGCATTACAAAAATTCCGTGTAGCCAAGGCCAGCTACATTAACATTCACTGACGTGTATGTATGGCCGTTTCAATTCGACTTTTAAAAATTTTGACGGGTACTCCTCTCAGCGCCTCTTGTGAGTTTTTAAGTAATTGCAGTTGTCATTACATGGCCGACTACATTAATAAGCTAACGCTTATATGGCCGTTTCAATTCGTTTAAATTCGGTTCCGAGAAAGCATCGATCGTACGGTGACTAACGTCATCTATGAAAGTCACTTTAAACTTAAACCCACAAGATCGTTGCAAATTTCTTTAAATGTATTAAGAGCCGGAACTCCCTCAACCAGGGAAGCGATTTCACCCCCACTTCCCCCGGCAGCAATACACTTGGCGCCACTATCGCGTACTTACATTTATTCGTCGAAATTACATCCTGGACAACAACCACTCGCAGCGTAAGGTTTGCGCGCTATAATATGTAGATGGCTTTAAATGCAGTACACTTTTTTATCGTCAGAAATTGAAATCAAATTTAGATATTTCTCTTAAAAAAAGTATTTAAAAAAGCAATTCAGTTGCATTTTCGTCAAATTAGGTGTAGGGACTGTCTCAGAAACTATTTTGTAAATATTTTTCTTCTGTACAAGCTTTTATGAATTCTAAAAAAATATATATTGCTGAAAAGAAAATACATTAGGCGATAGTTGATGTCAAAACAAGATTAGTCTAATTTTTCTCGATAGGAAAAAAAACGGAAAAAAAGACCTGAAATTTGCTAATAATAACTATTGTAAAATATCTATTATTTACAGATTTACATCTCACAATTTTAAATACGCATTTATGTAACTTACGTTTCGTAAGTTACATAAGTTACAATTACCATCTAAAACTTCGCTAGTAAATTGCTTACTTGTGAGACAAGATTATATTAAATAAGTTGATACAATCAAATTGTGAAGAATACAGAAAATGTCGAAGGCGCTGAAAGAAAGGAAGACAGAAACGCTGCCGTCATGAGCTACGCAACTTTAAGCGATAGAAACGGTTACGCGCATACAAATTTGACCCCGAGCATTTATGAAAACATACATGATGATATGTATGATTCCCCTTACGAAGAAAGTAGCAGGGATAGTGGGACTTACGAACCAGAACCTGTTGGGAGAAACGGAAATATGGTTACCATCAATGGAGTTGCAGTGAGATAAAAGTTACCAAAAATTGTTTTCATAAACTTTTACATAATTTTTTATAAGTGGATTGGATTGGGCAGATTGATTGCGACGTATCAGAAAATGAAATTTTCACTTCCTTTTAAGAATAAGACTTCGTTTTATTAAAAATTATTCATGTTTATGAGATGAGACAAAAATGCATATTAAAGAAAGAGAAATTTACTTCGATTATATTTCGGAATTTACGCTATTCATCCGCGTGTACAATAATTTTGTTTATAGTCATTGTGTGATCTGTATATTTCTTGTGATCAAATTGGTTGATCTACATTGATTGTATGTACATATAAGCTTGTGTATGTGTCTGTAGTATATTACTGTAGTATATGTAAAATAAAAGTTATTTTTATTACTATTACCCAATCGCTCTTCATTTTTAAAATGGTTTTGACTTATTTGTATTTTTGATATGATCCACAATATGCAGTAAGACTTGGAAAACACGGATGTCGATCAAGAAAAGGAATTTGTGTTACTACAGATATAAAAAGAGGCTTAGTTTTTCAGGAAATAGAATCGATTGGACCTTTATTGATACTAGTCAAGGTATCACCGATTTCACGTTTCGTCAGATACTCCCTTTATCAACAAGAAAGATAAACAGTAAGTAAGTATAAATTGCAGAATTTGTTTTCTTTTTGTTTACAAATGACTACTTAATGTCATGTAAAATTACTTACCTACGTTTTGCGAAATTGTGATTTGCACAAAAAATGCCTTAATTTAACCTCCCAATACAGAATAAGTAAACAATCCAAAGCAGAAAGTACAGAAAACATACAGAAGTTTTATAAATATCTTAAAATGATTTGTTTCCCGCGTAGATATGATCTGCTAATAGCAGAATTAAAATTTAAAAACTCCAAAAGACCATACATTAAAAATTTTTTGGGTCTTTTTACAATAACAAAATTACAGTAAAGATGGAATATATAATTTCGTGACGAAAAGTTTATTTAAAAGACGAATATTTATAATAGCTGCAAATTTATAATAAAAGAATTATATAAATTTATGTAAAAAAATTTAAACGATTTGATTTTTATCGTTATTATAACAAATTCTTTTAAATGTTTTAACGGACATTAAAAGTCGCACAATAGCTAAACGTTTCACTATTGATTGATAGCTTCGTCGGGAATTAAAAATATTTTTTTTAAAATACAAATTTCATCGGAGAAGAGTCTACCATATTTACTGTTATCATTAATCAGTAATTTTGCATTCACTGTTTGATATCAGATATAATAAAAATCTAGTCAAAACAATGAAATGAATTCATAATGACAATCTTTCACCTTGAAAATCATCAAACAGAACTCCATCAGTAAATAGAAATTTGTATTTTCTTTCTTTAAATAAAACTTTGTAGCAAAAGTCTTGGTAGAGAACTGTAAATTCCATTATGATAACAGAAATTGAAAACTTCGATTTTTCAATTCCGTTTAAATTTCAATTTTGTTGTTGATTTACAAAAACCTAAAAAATTAAATAATTACACAAATTTAAATAACAGCTTTTATTTTTTTATATAAGATCGCGATTCCGTATTAAATTATATTATATTGTAATATATCATAATTTTATAAAAGAATAAAATGAAATTGTGGTTCATACTGAGTTTAATATGTACTTGTAATCAATTTTACAGGTTTAGAAATCAAAGCCAAGAACTCACATTTAGTTAAAAATGAAATCACCATCGATAAGGAAACTTCTTCAAAAGACAGAAACCGCATTAGAAGTCGCTATTATAAATTCGCGAGGACCGGAACCCAGACAAGAAAGGCCAAAGTTCTCCATAATCTCATGAGAAGTTCCATGAGAAAAAGGAAGAGAAGACTGAAAATAACGAAAATAAGCAGAAAAGTGGAAATTCATCTGAGGGCATGTTATCGAGTCATCATTCGTAAGAAGAAAGTAGTGAATATAAAGTAAACAGTAATCCGTGCCATATTAAACTTTATAAATGTAATTTTTTATTATTATTAAAACTTCGATTACATTCAACCTCGTGCACTCTATTAGATTCTATCCCAATTTAACGTTGCTCATATTTATAAGTTGTGTTTAAAAGAAGCTGAAACGCGTCATATAATGATGAACAATAATTTTTTGTGGAAACGCGAATCCAAATCTGATACAAAAAATAGCTTTCTAATTATTTATCCCACATATTCGTGCTTGATCTTAAATGAATCGTTATATAATTCTGATTTTAGTTATCAAAGAAATGAAAGCGTACATGTTATTAAATCGGCTAAATTGAACTTGGTCCCGGTCTAGGAAGTTTGACTTTGGATGTGCCTTCAAGAACTGCAAATCATCCATGACGGTGTACATCCATCGGAACTACTTCCAGACTGGTGTGTGTGTCAGTCTGGTGATGACGATTGCATCTTTTAATCATTCCCCTCATGTTTGTTTTTTTTTTAACAAAAAATTGTGTTTCAGTAATAGCAACATTTATGTTGAAATACCATGGGTCATAATTTTTTTCTTTAATATGCAAAACTTAATTGATGTATGACCAATCATGAACTAAATTGCAATTAATATATCAAAACCATAAATAATCAAATAATATTGTTACAACAGCTTTCAAACTTCAAAACGAAAATAACAATATGCTACTCGATCGATTATTGTAGAAATTCCGTGGACACACTGTATAAATGCTCCACTGTGCAGCGTGAGGTTTCAATGTAAATTAGTGTATGTATATTAGTGTATTCAATGTAAAGTAGTGTCATTGGGCGCGTTCGCCAGAACCAAGCGCTTACGCAGCATTCGTCTGTGATTGGCTTATTTCAAAAAAATTCTAAAAATCTACCAATCGCAGATGAATGCTGCTTGAGCGATTGTTCTGATGAACGCGGCCATTGCCTGTATTGCATGTATAATGTTCTGTGGTAGTGTCAGAGCAGAGTGCGTGACGTCATTGTCAGAGCTATAAAGCTAAGTTCACATGCATTGCGGATACGCAAAATGTTTATTGCGGATCGTTTCTAATTGGTTCATTTTGATTGAAATGTACATAATGAACCAATTAGAAACGATCCGCAATAAAAATTTTGCGTATCCGCAATGCATGTGAACTTAGCTTATGTCAGAGCTTCGTGGTTAACGCGAACGACACAAGACAACAAAACGTAAACTCCAGTCAGCTATTTAAGAAGTTTGTCAAATGTCAAGTACGATAACGAAGTTATTTTATTGTTATTTTTGATTGCAAATAATAAACAACCGGACAGAATTGCGTTTAGTTAATACAAGTTTTCAAACGGATTTTCAGTTCTTGTTGTTTCTGTAGCCGAGATTGAATATGGATCCAGACATTCTACAATTCATCCTTGAGTTTTTTTTTATGATGATACTGAAGAAGTTAAAAGAAGGAAAGCTGTGAGAATAAATGATTATGCGGAAGATGTAATACCCCGATTCAGCCATGAGCAATTTCGTTTTCATTTTCGCATATATCCAGACACATTTGAAGATTTAGTTAGTAAGTTATGTAGTACAAATAATTACAATCAGAAAATTAAATTAAATTATTTCATTATTAATAATAAATTGTACAGTTGCGGACAGAAAATTTCGGATGTCACTGTCATTCCACCGACGTAAAAGTTAAGAAATTTCCATATGTATACGTCAGATGAGTGACAATGACATCCGAAATTTTCTGTCCGCAACTGTACACTCTCCATAGTTTTGATAAATACGCCTCCAAAACTTAAATTTAAGGTTAGAATATGCACATATGATTACCAACAATAACAAGGCAAATTCGCAATGCGCATGCGGAACTTTAGAACTCTACTATTGAATCCAGAGCACATCGAGCAAGCTCCGTGCAACGTTCGAGCGTCATATCGAATGAAATAGACTAAGCTCCGTGCACTAAAACGAACGTGTTTGTGAACTCCGAGCGCTCGGAGCTCTTAAACGTACTTAGCCATATCACAGAAAAATAAGCGACCAGAAGTACAACTGGCTTCGGCACCTGTTTGTGTCCGCTGTTTAGGTTTGAATTATGGTGGGAGAGTGGTGACTGGTCCGCGCGAATTCAAAAATGACAACTTGGAAGAAAAATTAACAATTGGTTTTCGTATGTTTCACAACATTGTGCTGTTCGAATAAGTTTGAATTTATTAAATCATAAAGAAAATTATTTGTTATTTATAATGTAAATGGACAGAATTTCCATTATATTCTCAATTATTAACAATTAATCGAAAAGAAAACTACATTCAAAACTAAGCCTAGTTCATCGTAGAGACACAAGATGGCACTGTTTTCATGCATGGCGTAATGCTTTATTCACGTGCAAATGCCAAGACGCCAAGTTTACGCGTTCGTTTCTTCTGATGTTATAAACAGTTTTTATCAATAATAACGTTTGCATTACTTTTGCAGCGGTCGTTAAAAAAGTCCAGGGATGCGAATAGATATATTATATAACTGATAAATTCTATTTAAGACGTCTCAAAAAGTATGATTGTGAACGTACCCTGACCGTAATTTTGAAATCTGCGGACCAACTCACGCATGCACAGTAAAAAATTTCAGACAAAACCACGCCTTAGTTAATCTTCTGGTCGTTTATTATTCTCTGGCCATATTAAAGGCACTCTAACCGATCGCCACCTGGTGTCAACTAAACAAACCCTTGCATGCTACATAACATCTCGTGTTTTGACATCGATCCTGAGTGTATAATGTATCAGGATTGTGTTATATGTACGGATAGGTATCATATATTTTGCGCGGTTCAAATTCTAATGTAACGGCAAAGTTGTTATGCTGCAGCGGACAAGTCCCGCAGACACTCCTAGCGTGTTAATTGAGTATTGCCGCGAAAAAAAAATAATGATGCGAACTAAGTCATAAATGTGGCTTGTTTAGTATCATAAAACAATTACAGTCGCACAGTAAAATTTAGTTTTCACAAAGTGGAGTGATTTCGTAACTCACAGTGCTGATCAATTGTACCCTGACATTTGGATTTGCCGTATAATTGCGTCAGAACCATATGGGCGTAGAAGAATAAAATTTCCTGGCAAAATTACGAAGAAAAAATTATAACTTATTCATTTAAAATAACGCATCGAGCTGCGAGCCTGCGATCACCAGGCGCGCTGATGAGACAACGCCGACTTAAATTTTTCCGATCCCTGGTTATATGTGACATTCACATTAAATCAACTTGTGTTTTTGTACTGGTACGCACTTAAACACGTGCATTACAAAAATTCCGTGTAGCCAAGGCCAGCTACATTAACATTCACTGACGTGTATGTATGGCCGTTTCAATTCGACTTTTAAAAATTTTGACGGGTACTCCTCTCAGCGCCTCTTGTGAGTTTTTAAGTAATTGCAGTTGTCATTACATGGCCGACTACATTAATAAGCTAACGCTTATATGGCCGTTTCAATTCGTTTAAATTCGGTTCCGAGAAAGCATCGATCGTACGGTGACTAACGTCATCTATGAAAGTCACTTTAAACTTAAACCCACAAGATCGTTGCAAATTTCTTTAAATGTATTAAGAGCCGGAACTCCCTCAACCAGGGAAGCGATTTCACCCCCACTTCCCCCGGCAGCAATACACTTGGCGCCACTATCGCGTACTTACATTTATTCGTCGAAATTACATCCTGGACAACAACCACTCGCAGCGTAAGGTTTGCGCGCTATAATATGTAGATGGCTTTAAATGCAGTACACTTTTTTATCGTCAGAAATTGAAATCAAATTTAGATATTTCTCTTAAAAAAAGTATTTAAAAAAGCAATTCAGTTGCATTTTCGTCAAATTAGGTGTAGGGACTGTCTCAGAAACTATTTTGTAAATATTTTTCTTCTGTACAAGCTTTTATGAATTCTAAAAAAATATATATTGCTGAAAAGAAAATACATTAGGCGATAGTTGATGTCAAAACAAGATTAGTCTAATTTTTCTCGATAGGAAAAAAAACGGAAAAAAAGACCTGAAATTTGCTAATAATAACTATTGTAAAATATCTATTATTTACAGATTTACATCTCACAATTTTAAATACGCATTTATGTAACTTACGTTTCGTAAGTTACATAAGTTACAATTACCATCTAAAACTTCGCTAGTAAATTGCTTACTTGTGAGACAAGATTATATTAAATAAGTTGATACAATCAAATTTTCAATATTTCATATTGATACCTATTATTTGCTATAACAGACAGGACAGTCACTTTCGTATATTAATAATATAAAATGGTTTTGAAAAGTAAACTGAAGCAAAAATAAATACGATATGTTGAAAGAAAAATCGTATTTTTTGGTTAAACGATGATATTGAATCTTTCATTAAAATCAAATCACAATAAGACTGTACATACCTGTGTTGAGTACGCGGTTAATATAAATTAATTATATTGTATACATACCTTCAATGAAATTATTACAGAGGTATTCAAATAATTTGAAACGGTACAAAATTAATTAACAATATTTTTCCAAGTCCTGATTTTTTAAATAATTATTCATTTATTGATATTTTAGAATCAAATATCTCACAAACCGCTCATCCAAGTATCAAAATGTTATATATCTCTGAAATCAGCAAACAATGATATTTCACTACATTGAACAATGTATAGGGTATTCCATTTAAAAAAAAACAAAAATTGTAATTTTTTCTCCCCTTTGCGATGCGCTTTTGTTTTTTGTGAGAGCTCTAAAAGATATTACGTACAAAATCCCACAACTATTGTATTTAAAGTTGTTCGTATCTCTTAAAATAATACTTCTAGGTAGGCTGAAAAGTATTTAAAAGTTTTCAATAAATTGACGAATAACACAAAAACTAGTAAACCAATTACACGATATTTATATAGTGTCTTATAGACAGTGTATGTTTGTTATCAGGGTGACTCAAGGATTAAAAATTTTGAAAAATATACAGGGTGTTCCATTTAAAAAAATTGTATTTTTTCGCTACCGCGAAACTGCTAGTATAGGTGAAATCTACATAAAAATCCATATGACCAATTTTTAAATTTTTTGAATCGGTTAATAATTAAAAAAATAAACCTTTTGTTTTTGTTACGTGCTACAATTTTGGTCACAAATTAGAAAAAGCAGCCATTTTGATTTTTCTATTTTTTACTAAACCATAACAAGTGTCAAAATTTGCAAAGACGCAAAAACGTTCACTAATTAATGACTCTGAATGACTTTCTAAAAATAAAATATCTATATACAGGATGGAGCATAGGAACCTGACGATTTTCGTAATGAAATAACACACACAACTTGCTAAATTTTTATTTAATGTTTGTTTTATAAGAAAGGTAACTTTATGCTATTTTATTTTTTAAAGAGAACATCAGTGAGATGGGCTCCACGATTTCTTACACACTGTTCTAATCTTTCTCGAAGGTTTCTTATTACTCGCTCAATCATCTGCGGAGGAATGGCTGTAATTTCGTCTCCAATTGCGTCAATTAGGAATTGATCGTAACACCGTATGGTTTCAGCAAGATGGGGCGATATCCCACACGGCAAGGCGAACAATGTCTGTGTTGCGAGAAATGTTCCCTGGACATTTAATTTCACGATTTGGTGATGTTCCTTATCCTGCTCGTTCTCCCGATTTAACCTTTTGTGATTATTGATTGTGGGGTTACCTTAAGAACAAAGTTTACACTCCTCGGCCCGCCACTATTCAAGACTTACAGCAGCGAATAAGAGACGAAATTGCAGCCATTCCTGCGCAGAAGATTGAGCAAGTAATAAGAAACCTTCGAGAAAGATTAGAACAGTGTGTAAGAAATCGTGGAACCCAGATCACCGATGTTCTCTTTAAAAAAATGGCATAAAGTTACCTTTCTTATAAAACAAACACTAAATAAAAATTTTGCAAATTGTGTGTGCTATTTCATTACGAAAATCGTCAGGTTCCTATGCCCCATCCTGTAGAAGATATTTGTTCTTCGTGTATGGGCTATTTTTTTCAATAAGAGGCTCTGCAACCACTTAGATTTTTCTATTTTGTGACTAAACCGTAAGAAGTAGGTATCAAAAATTACAAAGACGCAAAAAAGTTTCCCAATGAACGCTTCTTTCTAAGAACTTTCACACTAGCTGCACAGCTGTCTACTCCAAATTACTAAACCCATCTAAAAATATGACTTAACTTCCCGTAGATACTCATGCCAAATATCATACAAATTGGTTCAAGCATTCTTTTTTTATAAGAATAATTAACTTTTTTCCAACAACTTTGAAGCAGAATACTGTCTTAATGAAGCAATTTTAGATATAGATAAATTGGGTTAAATCATCTTATTTTTGAGGAGTCTGTGATTAAACCATGTCCACGCAATTTAGCGACACGCTGTATATGAATCACCAATATGAATATAAAAATGATTCAAAAGGTCTGTTTGTTATCCTGCACTGGTGTGCACTAGTGTACACTTTTTTTACGAAATATACTTTAATGAAGCCTAAATTCATTGATAATCTATTAATACGAATCATACTCATTCATACTGACATACTACATAAACAATTGAAGTTGCATTAAAGAGTATTTTGCGAAAAAGTATGCATTGGTGTACACCAGTGCTGGATAACAAACAGACCTAAAATGTTCGTAGCCGATATTTTCAAAACATCGGTAATATTCGATTACTCTCGGTTCGAAGTCATCCATTTTTAGTCCAATATCTTATCCTAGTTACAAACCAGCGATACGTAAGTAGCGGCGGAGAGACGAGACGCATACTTCTCCTTTGAGTGTCCGTGAAAGACTGGCGAACGGGTTGCGGCATAGGTTGCGGGGTACAGAATACTACCATTGAGTATATAGGTACTATCATTGCTTATATATGTCTAGTTAGTCAACCGACGGAAATTAATTTTAGTTCTGGACCAAGATTGATAGGGGGCGATGGACTAGAAGTGTAGCACTCCAGCAGACGTTAACAGGTTTGAATCTCCACTCATCAACTGTTTCCAATAAATGCCGTCTTGATTTGTTTGCGCTGTGTTGCACTGTGGTATTGCCGTGTATTTCACCGAGTTTCGTTATAGTTGCGAACATAATACTTAAATTAGTCACATTTTCTTCAAATTTCTCGACGAATTTTTTAAGATGTCGGGGAACAAATGTAGTTATTTTATGTGCGAAAAGAGCCTGAGAAGAAACCCTGGACTTAGAAAATTTATTTTTCCCATTCATTACGATGTACGATGTAAAAAATGGATTATAAATTCAGGTTAACAAACAAGGGGAAGTCCCCAACCCGTAAATTCAAAAAAACTGAAACATTGTGGGTTAGTAGTTCACCCTACGGTGAACACGGAATTATTTTACCTGCCCAAAAAAGCCCTAAGTGAGCAACAACACCCTTTGAAATTTCTGCGATTTTCGGTTTTCTGCAAATAACTCGGCAACCGATAGAGATAAAAATTAAAATTATATGACACAACAAAACACAACAAAAGCAAATGAAAATTTAAAAAAATTATTGGTGGATACTGGAACCATTTGGATCCTATTTCCATTGCGGCACTCTACATGTTTTAAATGGAACACTCTATGCTCGATATTTTGCTGGAAAATTCATTTTTTTTGCTTAATTAATACTTTTCAAATTTCATGTAAATAGATTTAAAAATAAAAATTCTGGAATTCACATGTCGAGGGACTCTCAATATATTTATACACACTCTTAAAAATAGTTTGTGACGGAGAAATAAGAAAATTTAATTAAAAATTTTTTCACAGAAAGTTAACAAAAAAATAGGATCTTGTAATGAATTTTTCTTTAAATAAATGTAAAACGATAAATAAAAATAAAACAAAATGCAGGCGATTTTGATATTTTTTTAAATATACAATCGCGTACAAAAAAGTGGACTGTTTTACGTCAATTTTATAATATAAAACTTTTGCCTGATGGTTGTAATTATGAACTGAAACTTATGAATTACAATCAATAATATTTATTTATTGTCATCCGTAAATATCAGGTCATAATTACAACAACCTAGCAAAAATTTTATATTATAAAATTGGCTTAAAAAAGTAAACTTTTTTTGTCCGCGACTGTAGTACGATATTTTTGTAAATTTTAGTGTGATAACAAATAAAACAAAAGTCTCAAATGTTCCAAAACTAAAGTAATTAAACACAGGCTCTCGTTTCCCTGCAGATACAGGGTAGCCCAACGAAAACGAAACAAACTGAATATCTCCCAAGAAAATTTTTGTTTGAAAAAACGCAAAAATAGGTCGATTTATAATCCCAGGGGGGCACTTTTCTATCCTATACCGAACCGTCATACGTCATCCCCCTCCCTTCCAGCTCTCTGACCAATAGAATTTAAATAGGAAATGTACCATGAATGGCATCTCATTGAAAAGGTAATTTTATAGAGTAATGTGAATATGAATATCCGAAAACTTGATTTTAGCGCCCTCTTTCGGGGAAAAAATTGTTACAATTTAATCAAATTTAAGTAACGTTTGTGAAATCCGCCATTGGTCAGTTTTCAATATTTTTACGTAATTTCAATTCGCGCAGTGAATTACTATTAAAATTAGCTTTCATATGAGTTATCACCAGACTTATTTCTATTGGTTAGAGAGCTGGAAGGGAGGGGGATCACGTATGACAGTTCGGTATAGGATAAAAAAGTGTCCCCTTGGGGTTATAACATATGTCCAAATAAATTTCTAATAAAGGTAGGCCATGGAAGATAAATTATTACGTTATTTACATTAAAATATTGTCCAGTTCTTGAGTAGTTAAGTAAAATTGAAGTTTAATTCGCCATATCTTACAGCTTGATATGTCACAAGGGAGGAAGGATCTGACAAATGCATTGTAAATGTTCAGTTAGGTACCTTATATCTAAGTTTCAAATATTAGTTTGATAACTTAAAGGATTCAGACGATGTTGCCAAAAGAAAAATAAGTTTCATCCCTCTTTCAGGGAATTATAACTCCCTTATTATTGACTTTTGGAAGAAAAGTATTGAAAAAAGTTATTTCTTTTGCGCCTCTCTATATACTGTTTCAGTCTCAAACCAGGGTTTGGGACACCCTGTATAATCCATGTTAAAGTAATTAGATATTTCTGTCTGGAAGGTAGAAAAGTACAGAGATTGGATGAGAGATCACATACTGTAATTAATTTTATTCATGATAAGACGGTCGAAAGAATTTTAAAAATTACTACAGGAGAGATTAATTGCCATATAACAAAAATTATAAATCATCACAGAGCATCGTTAACTTTTGATTGCAATATCAATCAAATCTATATTAACACGTATCAGTTAAATACCAAAGAAAAATTTTATATTGTTATAAGAAGCACAAATATGTTGTAAATTAATGTCAGTATTGCAAAATGTGAGTACAAACCCATTTTGTAAACATATTTACTCTCTTGTTGAGAACATCACTAGGGATAATACTTACGAAAAAAATAATTATTGTAATGAAAATGAACAACCAGAAACATATTTGCTGTCTGCACCTATTACATCAAGTATAAAAAATAACACATGCAATAAGGTTAAAAATAAAAGTGATAATTTAATAAATAATTGGAAAGATGTATTTTTTTTAAAGAAGATCAACAATCACTTTCTGAAATATACCGAAAATTGAAGGAAACAATACCACTTTCAATATTATTAAAAGGCCCCATGTAGGTGTGAGTAGATATGAAGGAACATTAAAGGATATTCGGCGAACAGTTATTCAACGATTGTAAAACTAGACCTTAGTAATATCAGTTACAGAATCAGCAAATAAAAATAGCAGATGTCTTTCCATAGTACTAAAAGAAGGCAAACCACAGAGAAAGAACTGCGCCCAATGGTACTATTAAGAGAGATCGTGCGATAGGTTTCAGCGTACGTAATAAAATGTAGGCGAGAGGAAAACAACGTGAAGAGAGTGTGTATGTAAAATGCTGCCGCTGTCGGACAGTTTTGAACTGCTATGTTTGGGTTTGATGCATCACTTGTTGGATGACGAGTATCAAATTTCACCGATAGATGATACGCGTTTCTGAGGGGCTAAAGGGTGAGGGGAAGGAACTGTCAGTAGGCGTGTCGCTGATGAACCCTCACCAAAAATTTTTACGAAGACAAATGCATGTATTCTGTCGCCGTTGAAATTTTCCGTATGCATTCAGTGTTGACTAACGAGTTAAGAATAACAGGAGAGCTATAACAGTAGTTCCTCGTCCAAACTGGTCATTAAATATGGTCGCTGTGTGTTATAGGGCCAGTTCTACGTATAAAACGAGTTAACCACTCGATCAAACTTAAAGTTTTCAGTAGTTTCTCGTCCAAACTGGTCACTAAATATAGTCGCTGTATGTCATAGGGCCAGTTGTATAAAATGAGTTAACCATTCCATCAACTTTCCTCCACAATTAACTTGACCGAGTGATTACCACGTTTTATACAACTGGCTCAAAGGCGCACACAGTCGTTTTACAAAATTCTGGAACGTCCACAAAACCCACAGTTCAACATTGTTTATAAAACACTTACTATATTAGGTTTAACTAAATAAGATGCGAGAAATGTCAATTGTATTCCTATGTTGTTATGGTCGCAAATTACACCTCCTAGAGCATCTTGGGCATATAATCACGTCTCTCACTAACGATTTTTAATATATTTTGTGTCTCTCTCATCTGTTTTAAGAAGTCTTGTGTTTACATATTTCCTTGACGACAGGAGCATTTTTCACACTGTACTATCGCGGCCTTATAATTTCGCACGGTTTAATTTTCCGCTGTAAATATGGCTTTCTTTGACGGCTTGTCAAAAATAACAATTTTAAACGTCAGATTTCAAATGTAATGCTAAAGTTGTAGCAACACAATGTCAAATAACGTGCTTTCTGAAGGAGAGAAGGGTTTTGCAATTTGCAAAATTAGAAGATGATTAGTCGCTACTTTTATTCTATTATTTCAGTTTTAATACCTTTATTATCTTGCCGTTCTTAAAATATAACCAAACAATATGACTTTTGGTTAAATGTCTTTAGTGTCAAAATTGAGGAAAGAGCCTGTTCTACAAAACTATAATTTAGAAAAATTCTGGCTACTTGATAATAAATCGTGCGAAATTTTAAGGCCGCGATAGTACCACGCGATCATTTAAATTTATAATTAGAGTAGGCTATGAATTTTGAATTAGTTTGGCAACACTAATTATTGACAGCTTTTTTTGAGTTTGAATTGTCAAAGAGATGCTTCAAAATGGTTAATTAATTGCCGGGGGCGAACACTTTGAACATTTTCTATGGTTGTCACTAAAACGGTTTCACTTCCTTTAAATTAAAGCGATTGAACCCGATGAGAATCCTATAAACGTCAAAACATTTACATAACCTCTAATCTAGACAGCGAGTCGATTGGCAAGGTGCATAACCGTATAAAAAAATCCCGCCTTCTTTAATTATTAATTTAAATGATCGCGTGGCACTTACAAGCACTGCTGCCAGTTCTAGGGAAATTTACCTAGATCTAGGGATATTTGTACCACAACAGGAAAAAGGGGAGAAATTTATTATTTTATCTCAAATCTAGGGATATCCAAGTATTGACGTCTGAAATGTTATTATCCAACTTTCCAGTATTTTTTTTATTATTTTTTTTATTTATTAGTTTAAATTATTGCTCAATGGATTTGTTAATATAAAATTGCAAAATTCGAATGTTTTTATTTACCTAAGAAGGTAGTTTTCAACAAATTTAGTAGAGAGGAGATAGAAGAAAGTCTAGGGAAATCTAGGGAATTTTTCGTGAGAATTCTAGGGAAAAGGAACACGTCGCATCTGGCAGCACAGCTTACAAGTGGGATGTGAAAAGTGCGTCGTTTTTGAGACAAAAATTCTCTTTTACGCTTTTTCCCTGAAATTGTCAAGATTTGCCTTAATTTTTTTGGACAAAACGAAAAACCGATTCTTTATTTCCTGTTACCATTATATTACAGTTTTGACATATATACCTACTGGCACTTACATACATACTTTCAAAGAGCTTATAAATAAACAGTATGCCTTAAATAAAGGCATGTGAATGCCATGCGTTACGCGCATGCCTATAACTTTTCGATTCTCTTATTGTCTAACGCAAACTTATTGTAAAAGCAAAATTATATGACATGGGGCTGTCGTCATTATTTATAAAAGGATCCAATTTATTTAGAAAAACAATGTTGAATTCCTGTCAAATTTTGCTACAAATGCTGCAGTCCCGTGTAGATGATGATGTTTACTATACGTAGAAAAAAATTTGAATTAATACAATGAATATTAATTCTGTTATATTGATTGTTTATTGAGTATGTTTTAGGGCTTTTAGACGTATATCGGGAAGGAAGTCGGGCCCCTTAATCTCAAAATACTATTTTACTGTCATACATATGATCCGAATATAAGGACCTGTGGGCGGAGCTTATTTGCGCAGCCTTATGTGGCAATAGGTTTGATTTGATTATTTCGACTTTTGTTCACCTAATTCTACAGTTTCGCAAACCGTGCATCAGTTACTTTATTTACGGCTACGGCATTTACTGGGCATGTACGCCAATAATTAATTTATAATCATTTTTAATAACTAACATTTTTACGTTTGACACTAGAGGGCACCACGCATAATAGTAATCTGTAATCACCAACTGTACTAGACTCTTACAGACTCTCATAGCGACACGCCATCTATATAACGACTCAACTAACAGAAGAGTTCACGAAGAGCCATCTATCCAGCGACTCACTTTTAGGTATACGCATTTTTAACCCGTCGTGATCTCTCTTATTAGTACCTATATACTCACTGATACTACGTTTATTCGTGTATATGAAAGCTCTATTTCAATAAATGCCTGTTTATTTATAAAAAATAAAAAATTTTAAAAAAAGAAAACAACAGTCGTTTAGGTAATTATGAAATGATTATTCTAGTATTTTTTTCAATTTAAAATAATGCATATTTTCCAAGCAAAAGTTATTTTAAAAAAATTTCAGTGCTGCTTTCGATATTTTTTTTCACTAAGAAAAATTAAACTAATCGCTTTTCTAAAACAACAGTCGTTTAATATAACTTCTTTTCTACAACATATATTTTTTTTGACAATTTATAACAACTGGAATAGCAGCAAAGTTATTTCAAAAAATCGTATTTCAGGAAGTTCCGGCTCTTAAGGAAAAGCAATAAGTCTGTTATCCTACACTGGTTCAAACTTTTTTTACGAAATATGCTTTAATGAAGCCTAAATTTTTTGATTATGTATCAATACAAAATCATATATTGTGTTTTTCTGCTATTTCCACGAGATAGTTTAAAATCAGCGGTTTCGTGATAAGAGGTCTGTCCATTCGTCAGGATTTTGAGTTCTGAACCGTTCAAAATCGCACTGAGCATGAGCAGTGCACAAAATTGGATATAAATTTCATACTGCGCATGATTAATTTAATAATAGTTATACAATGATTAGAAAATGTACTGCTTGTGGCAACGAAAATAAGCCAGTTTGAATTTCTTAATGCAATTCCGCTTCGAACTAGGTGGCTTGAAGCAATGAAAAAATTTTATGGTACTTAATTGGAAATAACAATTCTAGTGTACTTTATTCATTTCTTCTGTAATTTGTAGAAATCATTTATATGAATCATCTTTATAAATTATAAAAACTAGACTGGATTTACTAAAGAAGCTGTACCATCTATTTGTGAGAATTTTTTTCTAAATTTTACTTCACTATATCAGTTTATGGTTTGTTTAAATTCTGAAGTTAATTATTAAGAATATTTAGCAGAAAACAATTATAAGGAGATACAGGTAGATTCCATATATCCACACAGCAAATTTCAGATTTGCAATATCAAAACTATGTCTACACAATCTATAAGCAGCTCTAAAAAAGGAAATTAAAGGTACAAAAAAACCTCCAAGAATTCAACCTATTAATAAGCATAATTTCTCCTAATAAATTTCTTTAAAATTAAAAAGACTTAATGAGAAGTATTCAGAAAATTTTAATAAGGTTAAAGAATTAAAGGAACAATTGGATATACAATCTACTAAATTAAATTTTATTCATTATATGGAGAATATGTACCACTTCTTTCAAGTACACGGACTAGTCAGAAACTGCTGCACGAACAAACTTAATATTTCAAACCGAACACACTATATTCATTCTTTGAACAGCAGTATTGCATCATATGTTGATGTTACAGATGAAAAATTATATTGCTTAGAAGTCACATTGCTACATTACATTGATGATATCGGCCCGAGCGCGGTTCGAACCGACGACCATGCGATTGCAAGGCCAGTCCCTTACCACTTGGCCCGTTCAGGCGTAAAATTGAATTACGGAAAATTACTAATTTTTTTTTTTTTTATGGAGAATATATACCACTTCTTTCAAGTACACATTAGGTCTGTTCGTACAGCATTTCTGACTAGTTTGAAACTGTCAAATATATTCAGCGCATGCTTCTGACAGTTTCGGACTAGTCAGAAACTACTGCACGAACAAACCTAATATTTCAAACCGAACACACTATATTCATTCTTTGAACAGCAGAATTGCATCGTATGTTGATGTTACAGATGAAAGATTATATTGGTTAGAAGTCACATTGCAACATTACATTGATGATATCCAAAAAAGTTCAGCAAATGCAGGTATTCAAGGACTGTCTACAAAAACGGCCCTTGGTTTACAATTTACAATCTCTGTATTAAATTTCTTTTGCAACAAATCAGATTTTATTATGTATTGACATATTATTCATAGTTCAGATGCAGTGGAACCCATATTTTCTCATGTTCGTCTTAGAAGTGGTTCAAATGACATGACTGAAGTCAGAGCGGCAGAATATGCACTTCAGTAAATGTTACGTTGTGGATTCGTCAAAGCTTTGACATCTGCTAATACATATTGCTGATAATATAGATTACACGAGTCAGGCAAATTAAAAAAAAAAGCAGTACCTATTATTTTTCGGCGACACTTGATTTTTATTCGCGACTTAATTGTCAACGCAAGAGGTCTCTGTTAATCACAAAATGACTAAGGTACTAAATCAACATACTTCGTACGGAGTGTTGATTTAGTACCTTACAAAATGACCGATAAAAGGGTGAACAACATTGCAGTTGCGAAGTTTGATTGGTGCATGTTTTCTGATGTTTTCAATGTTAAACCAATCCGTGAAATGTTGTTTACCCTTTCGATGGTATCAGCAGCGCAGGTATATGTTTTATTTCGTGAATAAGGTAATTTTATCATTGCCGACTTATTAAATACTAGGTAAATACTACAATATTCTGTCTAATTTTATTCTGACGTGAGGTTAATCAGTTGTTGCAGAGTGTACAAGCAAAGATTAAGGAATTATGTACAATTATTTTACAATATGCTTCATTACAATCATTTGCATTGTAATTGTTTATTTGTTTATATTCAGTTAACCAAGCTAAAAATTATTATAGCAAAACCCTAGAAAACGAAAATTACAAAATAGCCAAGTTTATTAGCTTGAATCGCCTTAAAATCGCCCAATCTGGTCACCCTGCCTATACGAGTAGTAGGTAGGTAGTTTTTATTATCTACTACGTCTCTATTATCATGAATAAATCATAAGTTATATCATTTTCTCCTCATTTACATTGTTACAGTCTTTTTCTTTTGGTTTTCCCTTTTTGTCAATTATGTTTCCGAATTTGTCAAATGACTTTCCAATCCGCAGGCCTACTATACTTTGAACGGAATGGAAAGTCATTTGACAAATTAGGAAACACACTTGACAAAAGGGAAAAAGCAATAGAAAAAGACTGTATTTCTTTGCTGGATTCTATTATAAAACTGAATTAAGTTAAGTTGAAAATTAAGCTGTTTAAGGTCTAATTTTATAAATTTAATCTACAGTTTAATGCTTTAGTAACATTTGATTTTAACATTGTTACAAAAGCTAAGTTCACATGCATTGCGGATACGCAAAATTTTTATTGCGGATCGTTTCTAATTGGTTCATTATGTATATTTCAATCAAAGTGAACCAATTAGAAACGATCCGCAATAAAAATTTTGCGTATCCGCAATGCATGTGAACTTAGCTAAAGACATTAAAAGTCTCGGAATAAAATTTAATGAAATAAATTACCAAATTTCTAATTTGATTTTCAAATGATAATAACAATGTATTGTTTCTTCGATTTTTCCATACCGAGCCTGTTTATTAATTCAGAATGTATGATAAATAAAGACTCCAAAAGAATGTTCCATTTGTCCGTCCAGTTGTATATTATTCGCTGCTCGCGCCGATGCACTGTAAACCCTCAATCGGTCGACTGGCTGTATATCCAGTGCTGTTTACGGCTGCGTGATGCATAGATATAACGAGTTTTATTTAAACGAATCTTTTCGTTTTTTCTTTTAATTATATCGTATGGTCAAAAATACAGCAAATAACAAAATAAAATGTGATAAAGTTGATGAAAATATTCTCGGTATACCGAAGAAATAATGTTTGCAGCGCCGTAATTCAATCGGTGCCATACGCGGCATCGAAGCGCCTATGCATTTGGGATTGAGAGTTAGAGTCTTTAATGATAAAGATTGAGGTTATGTGATTTTTGAGTTTACTACAAAAACTATATAATTTACATTTACTACATTAAAAATTACACGTAATTTAGTTTTTGTAGAAAATATTTTGTTATTTGTAGTTTTCCGAGCCTTGCAGTTAACCTACAAAATGTTGTCAACATCTTTTTGACAATTAACCTAAAAAAATGGTTCGTTCTTTACAAACCTGAAGCTAGCCTTTGATGAAGTGATTAAGGAACAAATCATGTTTTGAAATGAATATAAGAGCAGTGTTCCTTCACACATTAAATTTGGAGATTTTATATTTGGTTACGTGGCAGTTCTTTCGAATTTATTTTGGATCTCGATCACTTGATCGTGATCGATGGATCACGATCTGAAGTTGTTAGCGAAAGAACGCAGCTAAGGTATACTTACAACAAAAGACGCTGAGTTAAACTTTTTAAACTTTATTGCACAGAACTATACCGTTTGTCCAACATGGAAAAACAGAAATTGCTTTATATTATCTGCCTGAGTTAATTTTTATGAAATTGTAAGTTGCAATCCGAAAGGTCTTGGTATTTAAAGCATTTAAAAATTAATCTTTTGATATTTTATGCATGAATTATTTATAAATGAAGAAAAAATGTTTAAATATGTTTATATTGAGCTTAATAGCACGTTTTAACAACCGTGGAAATCGATTCTCGTGGTCTAGTGTTTTAAGTTCGGGCTTCATAACCGAAAGGTTACAAGATCAAACCCGAATCACCAAAATTTTTTTTGCCATTGAAACTTTTTTAGACTTTGATTTTTTTTTTATGTTAATTTGTATTTATTCTATAAGCTTTGTTCTAGCACAGGCCTTTAGTTTTTCTTTTAATCTTTTATTCATAAATTACATTTTGAAATTCAAATTACATTAAATCAGCTTACGAGATCAAATTCATTATTTATTGTTTTATTTGATACTTTCACGCTGGATTTCACAAACGTCACTTAACTTTAAGCATCGATTTAGAATAATCATTCTATACCTTCAACACATGTAACCATGGCAACGTTTACTTTTAACGGATGATTAAACTTAAGTAACGTTTGTGATATCTGCCATCAATCTGTCACAATTATCTAGTTTTCCAATTTCTTGATAATTCTAAAGATGGAAAGTCTTAGTTTAGAAAACAGAATTTTAGTTATTCGATTATACTTTCAAGGAAGTAGTTATCGTCAGATTCATGCTACTTTGATTGAAATGTTCAAATTCCTGCTGTGTGCAGTTTACAACGTTTAGCCCCGGTCTTTTCATCTCCAATTAACTTTATTTGATGATTAATTCCCATAGTAACAATTGTAATCACAATCATTATAAAATTGTTGTTGTGACTAACTTCAGAACTTGCAACTTCATAGCAATACCGTTAGCGGGGGGAAGTACTGCGCGTTAGTAAGTAACGATACAATATGGCGACTAAGTAATATACGTTGTAAAATGTAACATTATTATTAACAAATAATAAAGACTACAACAGTTACAAAGACTACAACAGTTGGCGACGAGGTAAATAAACGAATCTGCGAAAATGCCACGACAGGGTGAATCAGGGGAACACACAAGAAATGTGAGCGTTGCTCCTACACAGCACGTGCAAGCTGCATTTTACATCGATAGTTTCGACAAAAATAAATCGAAATGGAATCGTTGGGTACAACGATTAGAAGGTGCATTTACAATATTCGGCGTAAGTCAAGATATGAAATTACATTTTCTACTACATTACATGGGTCAAGAGGCCTATGACGTTGTGTGCGACAAATTATCCCCGGCAAAACCGCAAGAGAAGAGTTACGAACAAATTGTTGAAATTTTACATCGCCATTATGACCCTGAGCCACTTGAAATTGTTGAAAGTTTCAAATTTTACTTGCGAAAACAAAAAGAAGGAGAAACTGTGGAAGATTTCTTAGTTGCACTGAGAAGAATTTCTATTGGTTGCAAATTTGGTAACTACTTAAACACTGCATTAAGAAACCAATTTGTGTTTGGCCTGCGGAATACAAAAATCCAAAACCGATGCTTGGAAAGGAAGGATCTTACATTGGACTCAGGCATGTAGAAAAAGAACTCGATTCACTAGTAGCTGATGGTATATTAGAAAAAGTAAATTTTAGTCGATGGGCAACTCCGATAGTGCCAATTGTAAAGCCGAACAACGCAGTCAGACTGTGCGGAGACTACAAAATTACTGTAAATCCAAATTTAGTAGTTGATGAGCATCCTTTACCCAATATAAAAGAATTATTCGCTTCTATGGCTGGAGGGAAGACATTTTCAAAAATTGAACTCTCCAAAGCTTATCTACAACTAGAAGTGCGCGAAGAAGACCGCGAAATGCTTACTTTAAGTACTCATAAAGGTTTGTACCAACCTACACGACTAATGTATGGAATTGCGTCTGCACCTGCAATTTGGCAAAGATTTATGGAACAAGTCTTACAAGACATTCCGGGTGTTACTGTATTCCTTGATGATATAAAAGTAACCGGCCCAGACGACAAAACACATCTTTCACGTCTTAAACAAGTTTTTACTAGATTACAAGAATACAATATGCGTGTCAATGTCAGTAAATATGAATTTTTTAAGAACCAAATTGAGTATTGTGGATATATTATTGACAGTAACGGAATTCATAAAACTAAAAGTAAAATTGACGCTATTAATAGTATGAGTAGACCAAAAGACAAGGATCAGGTACGTGCACTTGTCGGTTTAATAAATTACTACGGTAGATTTTTAAAAAATTTAAGTACGGTACTATATCCAATTAACAATTTGCTAAAAGATGATGTTGTATTTAAGTGGGATCAAAATTGCGAAAAAGCGTTTAACAAAATTAAAGAAGAAATGCAATCTGATTCATTTTTAGTACATTATGACCCCAAACTACCTCTAGTTCTTGCAACTGATGCTTCACCATATGGAGTGGGAGCTGTTTTAAGTCATCTGTATGATGATGGAACGGAACGTCCAATACAGTATGCGTCTCAAACACTTACTAGAACACAACAAAAATATTCTCAAGTAGACAAAGAAGCTTATGCAATAATATTTGGCATAAAAAATTTTTTTCAATATGTCTATGGAAGAAAATTTATGTTAATTACGGACAACAAACCAGTAATGCATATTTTGGCTCCTGACAAGAAATTACCTGCCTTAACTGCATCTAGAATGCAACGTTATGCAATATTTTTGCAAAGTTTTAATTTTGAATTAAGATATAGAAATACAAAAGAACATGCAAATGCCGATGCCATGTCAAGATTGCCTACTTCTGCAATTAGTGAATGTAAATTTGATGAAGTTGATGTATTTGAAATTAATCAAATAGAAACTTTACCAGTAACAGTCAAAGAATTGGGAAAAACAACTATTTCTGAGAAAAGTATTTCCACGTTGATACAAGGTTTAAGAACTGGAAAAATAGTTGACGCAAAACATAGATTTGGAATAAATCAGTCAGAATTTGATTTACAGCAAAATTGTTTAATGCGAGGCATGAGAGTTTATATCCCTAAAATTTTACGAAATCGAATACTCAACGAATTACATTCAGGTCATTTTGGAACTACAAGAATGAAAGCGTTAGCAAGAAGTTATTGCTGGTGGGAAGGAATCGACCAAGACATTGAAAATTTAGCAAAACAATGTCCAGACTGTTGGAGAACGAAAGCAAATGCAGTGAAAGTACCAATTCATCATTGGGAATCACCGACTGCTCCATTCCAAAGAGTACATATTGACTATGCGGGACCCTTTATGGGAAAGTACTTTTTCATATTGATAGACGCATATACGAAGTGGCCTGAAGTTTATTTTGTACCGAACATGACATCTGAAACTACTGTAAGAATATGTAGAGAAATTTTTAGTCGTTTTGGAATTCCAGTGACGGTGGTAAGTGATCACGGAACTCAATTTACCAGTTCTGAATTTCAACATTTTTTAAAATGTAATGGAATCATTCACAAAATGGGAGCTCCAAACAATCAAGCACAAACTGAAAACAGTCAGAAATGAAAGTGACATTAATAAAGAAATTTGCAAAATTCTTTTGACTTATCGAAGAACTATCCACCCAGCAACCGGAAAATCGCCTGCTATGATGATGTTTAATCGGCAGATTAGATCTAGAATGGATTTGATGTTACCTGCAGAAAATAAACCTATTGTTGAAAGCCAAAGGAAAGTACGTTCTTTGGAAATTGGCTCTAGAGTTATCGCCAGAGAATATCTCGATAATGATAAATGGGCTCGTGGAATAATTTTACAAAAAATCGGTTCATTACATTATCTGATAGAATTAGACGACAATCGAATCTGGAAAAGACATATCGATCAATTACGAGAAATTTATCCTACTACTAATAACCAAGAAGAAGATGGCAGTAATGAAATTTCAAATCCAGATTGTAACTTAAATCAATCAATTTCAAATGAATTGCCTATTCCTCTTGCGAATAGTAATTTTGGTGGTGGGTGCGATTTGCCAGATTCTGTTATTTCAGAAAAAACGGTAATACCCTTAATTAAGGAACTTGATAATAATACTAAAAATAGTGAACATGTTAGTGCAAAGGAAAATAATGTGCGGCGTTCTACTAGAATAAGGAAAGCCCGTGAAAGGTTAGATTTGTAGCACATTTGTATTATTTTCTTTAGGCTAGTACGTTTAAATTTAAGATTACTGTATGACTTAGGTGGGGTGAGATGTTGTGACTAACTTCAGAACTTGCAACTTCATAGCAATACCGTTAGCGGGGGGAAGTACTGCGCGTTAGTAAGTAACGATACAATATGGCGACTAAGTAATATACGTTGTAAAATGTAACATTATTATTAACAAATAATAAAGACTACAACAGTTACAAAGACTGCAACACTTGTTTATTGTTACATAACACTAGCCTGCGAAGTTTTGGCGGATCACATAAAACTAAGTTTATGTAGTAGATTTGGTGTTCCTGGGTTCGAAGAAAATGTCATAATTTTTTCAACACGTTCCATTTTTTAAATACAATATTTCAAAGTACGTTTTTAAAACATAATTTTCGAGAAACTGACTGTTTTTTCCCCTTTTATGGGCAAGGTATCGTCTTGCGGAATACTCCTTATAACTTAGGCTCTAACTACTAAGGTCATTTGGCCAACCCTACTAGAATTTAGCCGAATTACTCTGTATTTCGTGACTCCAATTTGAGTATGGTTTCTGAGATTTGCCGAGAAAATGAATCTTTTTATACAGAATGTATATGTATATGTAGTCAAAAAACTTAAATTTATGTGTGGTTTTTGAAGGTGCTCGAACAGTAGAATCTTTTGTAAAGATACAATTTTTGCGTAAAGTCAATAGTAAAAACGTTACTTTGATATGTGCAATATGAAACTAAGAAATTTGAATTTTATAGACAGACTATAGTTAAAAATTTAAATTTAACCATTGTCTGATGTTTCTTGAGAAGCAGAACTTTTTGTAAAGAATAACTTTTTTACGTAAAATTGATATTAAAAAAGTTTTACCTCTTGTCAACTCGATCAGGGGAGAATTGTATACAGTAAAATCTGGTTATATTATAACGAATCCAAAAAATGCACCAAAACAAGTTCGTTATATGCAAAGTTTGCTATAACCAGTAAATAAATACGAAGCATGTATTTAATAGGTTTATTAATTGCTCGAAATATAGTACGTTATAACAAAGAGTTCATTTCAAATGGATTCAATATAACCGACCTTCACAATAATTTCATTTTTTTTAACAAAACCTGACGTGGTAGAAAAAAACTAATTCTTCTTTACAATGCGAAAATCATTCAAAAACACCCAATTTTATCTCATCCGCAAAAAAAAAATATTTTTTTCGCAGGCTAGTGTAATTAATACATATTAAAATGAAACTTATAAATAAAATAATAAACTAGTTTAAGAGTTTAAGTGATTTCAAATCTGAAAAAAATATTAAAAAAAAAAAGAAAAAGTAGTGTCCTCATTCGGATTTGAACTCGTGGGAATGCAATCAATGATTTTTAAGTGAATTTGAATCGATTCGTGTTTGTTGTAAATGGAGGACGGCTATTCTAAAACAGTGTTGTGAAAAAAGACTAAACTCAATTTGTTGTTCAGGGTATATTTCAATGAAATCGTCATAGGCATGCTGCTGTGAATAAATTCAATTACTATTGGGCTGATTCAGCAGAACATATCAGTAACAGTTCCTGATCCAACAGTTGAGACTGAACACTTATTTCTGCTGAATGAAGTTCACTCATCGTAACATGTTCCAGTCAGGTAGCGGAGAAGTTACGCTACAAAAAATGGCGAACCCTCCAACTCATCAACCTCATGAGGTCGCATTCAGCAGAAATTTGTTCAACAGTTACACAACTTTCGGGTCTGCTGAATGTGCCCATTTTCATTTTGTACTCCGCTTCGAAAATAAGCCATTACTAAAAATGTATTTTATTCTGTGCTCAAAACCATTTTGGTAATAAATTGTGATAATTAAATATCTTATTTATTTGGTTTTCTTGATTCGACAATAAACGAATTTATTTGAGTTTGACAATCTAGTGCACTAACCTAAATCTATATTTTGAATTTGAAAATCCAGCACACCAACATAAAAATTGAAAAGTGTTGCCAATCTAATAAAATAAGTCTCAATCATTAAAAGTCACTCGGTATTATTAATAGGCCTGTTTGTTATCCTGCACTGTGTACACTTTTCTTTCAAAATAAGCTTTAATGAAGCCTAAATTCTTTGATAATGTGTCAATACGAATCACACTCATTCATACTGACATAGGTACCACACAAACATTTTAGGTTGTTTAAAGCGTATTTTGCGCAAAAATATGCATTGGTGTATTAATGGATTAATGTGATATTTTTTTACACGCTATGCAAATAAACGATGAGACAAATTGAAAACAAGAAACCACTTCTTTATTTAGTTTTCCGAATGGTAATAGTCCTACTATGGCGATTTTTGCGCTTTTGTGCTCAATTGCGAATGCAAAGTGGATAACGGGAAAGTGGTTAATACACATTCCCAAAAAAAGATTTATTGAAAATAGGTCATTGGCAAACTTTACCGTATGAGCTTATGCAAAATACCTATTTGAAAAGCCCAAGCAAAAGAACGTGTCAAGTCAGTTTTTGGGCATTTTCAGGTTATGACGCATTGCGGCAGCCAATTCAGCGTAATCTCTAATAGTGATGTAAATAATTCGAATTAAAATATTCGTTGGATCCGAGTACTTGGATACTCGGATTAAAATTAATCCGAGTATTATTTCTCGCACGAATTCGAATTAAATTCCCGTTGAAACCGAGTAGACTGGGATACTCGGATGAATTAACCCAGTATTCGGATACCTGGATGAATTCTTCAGAATATTTTCTCTTAGTAAATAAACAAGTAAAAAAATTATTTAAGGTTGTTTATTACATTAATTTTGTTTATAGTAACATTAATTGCAATCACTTTTCCAAGTAGTAACTAATTTATTGTATAGGCTGATTTTTTAAAAGACAACCAAACAATTGATTTTTTGCAGATGTAGTGACTCAATTAAATGACAATTATTTTAGTTTACAAATTCTTCCCTTCCAATTGAACGTGCATTAATATCCCCTCTCGATGTTGCATTCGAATGAATGCAATGAACACAATGAAGCTCATTATGAAACTGTTTTTGTGGAAATTTTAGTCAATTTCTAATTGAAAATATTTAATAGATTTTACAAAATAACTCATTATTTATTTGTTACTTAACAGAATACTCACAATGAAGCTGGATAAGAAAAATTAATAACTTGTTAATGTGACTTTTGATTAAAACGAAAGGTTTTCAGTGTTGCCACGCATTACAACTAAAATTCCCCATATACTAAGGAGATCCAATTTTTATTTTTATTTAAAAAATGTTTCTATGTATCTAAATGCTCAGATACATACATAAATGTATCTAAATACTCAGATACATACATAAATGTAACTAAATACAGTTACAGATACACTAAAACTATCTAGATACTGTAACTATATACTAGATAACTAGATACTTGTAACTATAACTAGATATGTTACAACACTGGGTAGATTAGTATTTCCAGATGCTTGCTAGACGGTGGGATTTATCGTTTTATAATGAGTAAAATCTTTACTCGCGGCCACGGCTTTTAATGGTCCTAGCTAAATATTTTTCATGAGTTAAATCCTCATAATCCTTCGAGGCGCGAGGTCCCTCAGACCGCGAGGCCGTGGGCGATGGCTCACGTCGCGTCGCCTACGCCTTACGCCGCCTCTGATCATTTTTGTCAATGTTTTTCGGCGTCAGTTTTCAGAAATCTAAACATCAAATTAAAATGGAACATATCCACTTGGGGGTACCAACAAAAAAGTAACCTAACATGGCCTACTCTGATGGCGGATTTCACAAACTTTACTTAAATTTAATCATCCGTTAAAAGTAGGTAAACGTTGCCATGGTTACATGTGTTGAAGATATAGGAACGATTATTCTTAATCGATGATTAAAGTTAAGTGACGTTTGTGAAATCCAGCGCTAGTCTAAAAAGATCGTGAATGGTCTTATAAACGGTGAGCAAATAAATATCAGATTAGAGTAGGAGGTACAAAGAAAATATAACCTGTGAGTAACTAAAAATCAGATTAGAGCAGGCAGTGCAAAGAAATTCTATAATATGTCTGTGATTAAATGAAAAGTCAATAAGGCCCGATTTATTCTATTATTATCTATTTGTCATCGTAGTAGGTCGTTATTTTAAGTTAGTAGGTTGGCTATCATAGTAAAATTAGACAGATTTCATTTGATGTCATGATAGCCGTCCTCCATTATCATTTATAACTTATTTGAACGCGAATCGATTCCAATTCCGATTGAGTTTCCCCTCCCGCACCCCGTACTGATCAAGCTAGTTTTCTAAATCAGTTATCTGTTTCATGTGATTTCATACGTATTTTGAGGTTATGTTAATTTTAGTTCCAAAACATCATTCCTTTAAAAGCCCCTGTCACATCATTAATCAGTTTGATCAAACTGGACTGACAAACTAAACTAATGACATCACATGACGTCATGGAAGCTGTTTGAGCAAATTTTCTAAATTTTAGGGGCGCCTCTATATCCATCAGTCAGTTTGATCAAACTTACCTTATGATTGGTAGATTTAAATACACAGGAAGAGGCGCGAAACGGAAGTCTAACGTCTAACCTAACCTATAAGGCTGACACTGTCACTGCTTTTTTTCTATCCATTTTTGCGTAACTTTTTTAAAATGACGATTTCCAAAAAAAAAATTTAACCTCAAGGTTTGGTCAAATTTCTAGTGCTAGTGTGACAGCGCAGTTTGACGAAATAATGAATTTTATAAGTCTTGACGGCATTGATGTAGTTTGTCAGTCCAGTTTGATCAAACTGAGTAACTGACTAATGATGTGACAGGGGCTTAAGAGTCTCTCTGTTCACTTTAAAATCAGTCCAGTTCAAAATCAAATTGATTTGATTTTGGGTGAAGTGAATCTAAATGGAGGACGGCTTTTAACATTCAAAACGGATAGATCAACGAAACAGATTTGAAAAGTAATCCAGCAAAAATTAAAAGGGAAACATTTTACAATTTATGTACCTATGACTTTAGACGTGAATACACCTCGTGATGCAAAGAAAATTTCTCAACATTGCCTAATTCGGAGTAACGTTAAAATCTCAATCAACATGACATGCATTGTCAAAATTTAGTTACAGACATGAGTATTGAGTGGTATTTATTATTATTATTATTATCATTAGAGTTTCACGGCATACTCCGATAACAAATAGATAAGGAATAGATTATAGAAAACTATCGGTTTGAAAAAATGTGTTATGAATCTTCTCAGTAAATAAATCTTTAAACATTCTCATTTATTTTTACTTTACATCTTGAAAGGGGTAGAGAGTTTTAAATCAACAATAAATTCAAACTTAAACCTGAAATTATGTTAAGAAATACCTACTTATATGTAAGGGAACCTTATCAGCAGCAAGTAACGTAAAGTATGTATATCTGAAGTAAACGTATACATGTCTTAAATACACAAATGGAAGCCAATATTGCCCATATAAGGAAATCTTATTGTAATGACCTAAATTGTGAAACGAGACCACTTTCCCGCACACATGTTCGCAAATGCAATTATTAATGACATATTAATAAAATAGTTTCTACTTTATATAAATAAAGATAAAGATTTGATAGGAACGTTTTCAGGAAATAAATATTTTTCAGCACAGAAGTTTCAAATTTAAATTTCCCGCTACTCCGCTCAATTCTAATTGGTTGATATCTGAGGTGTGGTACGCCATCATTAATCGTGAATCAGTCACAGAAGTGTAAAGAGTGCAATTTTATAAAAAGTTAATTTTGAGAAAATTTAGGCTTTAAGTAAGTGCCATTTAACTTAATTTCACTTTCCTGGAGTATAAATAATTTAGCTAAAGCTGATAATCTCTATTATTCTTTTGCTTTCAATTTGTTGACAATAAACTTGTTCTTATTCTGAAAACTGCTCGGGCAATTTTAGAGTAAACAGAGAATATTGTGTTCGTCAAATTTAGTGTGCATTTAATCAACAATTTAAAACGTTTTCTAGAAATGTCTTCTCGCAAAACCGTTAGTCGTCGGGGTACTACAAAGAAGCGAGCCCAGAGGGCCACCTCGAACGTGTTCGCTATGTTTGACCAGGCCCAAATTGCCGAGTTCAAGGAAGCATTTAACATGATTGATCAGAATCATGATGGTTTCGTGGATAAGGAAGATCTGCATGATATGCTTGCTTCTTTGGGTAAGTTCATATCTTCAATATTTTCATTTGTATCACTGATAGGGGGTCATTCTAATTGGGGTTGCAAGTTACAACTTGGTATGATCCTGTTTCTGAGCATTATCGAGACTGCACAACGTTGTATCCGTTACCACTGAACATTGCCGAAATTGTAACTTCTTAGCAGTTACTAAGGAGGTACCACCGTTGTTAGGTTGCAAATTCGATTAGAATGACCCCTATAGTGAGTAAAAGTTTAAAAGACTTTTGGAAGCAGGTATTTTAATTCGAATTCTAACATCATTACTTGCAAAATATACATTAGGGTTATGCAGAAGTATGTATTGCAAGATTACGATATGAAAATAAAATTGAATAATTAATATGAGATAATAGAATTTATATTAAAATACATTGTGAATGTGAATATTTACAATTCTATTACACATCCATACAAAAAATTAATTGTAATTGCATTGCAACCTAAGACACTTTATAAACTCAAATTTGAAAAATATAGGTAGATATAATGGGTGGTATGCATAAAACATAGTACATGCTAATACTTCAAGCATCTATTTCGAAAGTGAAGTACTTGCTATATTAGCGTAGTATCTACTATCCACATCTAGTAGATACTATTATGTTCAAGAGTACATAGAAGTTTCTACTTCGCCATAGAAGAATCTACTATTAATTTTTTTGTAGTATCTACTTCAAAAGCCTGAAAAATTTGGCTGCCACATAGTATCTACTTCAGTTTAAGTGAAGCCGCTCTTTAGTAAACTTGTCCATTGGCATTTCAAATCTGTAATAATCTCTAAGGACCATTTTCTAATAGGATTGTAAATTTCAAAATTTGTTGCAAGTTGGCTTCGATTGCAAATTTAAGTCAAAAATTGGCCGCGTGATGTCGCGACTTACGCTATTAGTTGTCTTTTATTTGCAACGGAGATCAGTTCACTTTTACCCAGGATCACATTTTCATTAGGTTTGTCTATTTTATTTGTCGAAGTGATCTAATCCAAAGTGACCCAGTTCACTTCCCCCCTTACCGATGCTGCACCTACCGGATATAAAGATCAGTTGGTTCAGTTTAGGAGGGGATACGATATTGCAGCTAACGTTAAACAATCCCACATGCAAATTCTTAATAAAACTGTCATTATACACTTACTTAATTCTTTTTATGAAATACTTGTTAAAAATGACTTCTTCGTTTGAATGAAAATATAATTTTGACGACTAGACTTTGGAATGTTTTATTTGTAACTAAAGCGGATCAGTTAGATCAGTTCACTTTAACTCAAAGTGAACTGACCAAAGCTGCAAATAAAAGATAACTATTGTTTAAATTTAAAATTGCTTTGAATTTAGTCATATTTTGAAAATGGCCATTATTCATAATAATTTTAAGATCGCTAGGTAAAGGCATGACGAAAAAATACACACTTTTCTTACTGTTACATTACTGTTTTTAAAAGCTCGCGAATAAATGAGGGGAAAAACAGTTCTCACAAGAGCAGTTGCGCATTAAATGAGTACCAGAGAGGTGGCGATATTTGGGCGACTCGATCGACAGCAATCATATCGGGCGACTAGATTGTTTCAATATCGTCCGATTACAAGCGATATTTTGATCGCCCGGCTATTTTTTTCGTAAGCACTTGATGAGTTAGTGGGGCCCCATTTATTCTAGCGATTTTTGTGCAATTTTCGGACGATCAGATTGCAGCGACCAGATAGCTTGAATATCGCCACGCCTGCGGTCTCCTTATGATGGCAGCAAACGCGTAAGCGAAACTTGATGTGTTTGATCCGTGTGTAGCCCTAATTGTGAAATAAATTTTGAATTTTTCGTTAAATATTTCTTTTAACCTATTTTGCCTAAAATGTGATTTTTGTATCCTAAAATGTAATTCTTTTTTGCCTTTTTATCTACCTATTTTCAATAATTTTGATACCTAAAATTCCCATCTCTAATTATGATATTAAGCGGTTTCATTATCGCGTTTTCAAAAAACGGGACAAACCTGGAATATTTATTTTGTGAAAAAAACGGGACCGATCAATACATGCGAAAAGTACGGGACTCTTCTGATGAAAACGAAACCTATGGTCAGCCTATTTATAAATAAATTTAGAGACACCTTTAAAAACATAAATATGTATGTTAAATATTAAGTTATAAAAAATAAATAAAATTCTATTCGTTACTTATTGAATAAATTAAGACCTATTTCGCAGACTGCAACATCTGCAGCAGTGACCTGAAAACAAAACATTAAGGGCCGGTATTATAGCATGAGTTTAAAAGTGCAGTTTAATCCAAAGGTAAAACTTCAGATCAATCTAATGATAATAATCAATTTTCAGTCTAATGAGTGTGAAATTAAACAGAAATTAAACAATAAAATGAAAAAAACTCGATCAAACTAACCTCACTTATATTAACAGTAAGTTTAAGCTTCTCTTCCACCACCGATTGACGTTTAAACTTAGAAGCTGTTGTCATCGGCAGGTATAAAACGGGAATATCTTAAAATCTGAAGTTTAACTGTCAAACTGCAGTTTAAACTAATGCTATAATACCGGCCCTAAGGATACTATTTATTATTATTATATTATATTATATTAATTAATATAATTAATATTATATTACATTATATTATTATTATTATTTATTTACTAAGAAAATTTTGAAGAAAAAAATTATTGAAAAATGGAATGTGATTTTTAATCTTAATAATACTTAATACCTATCGTAATTAGTTTTTCTTCTACATCACCTTTGTCTGAGTTGCTTCTTGTGCTTCGCGTAGGCACACTTTCTTCTATAACTTCATACACTAAATCTTCGTTTTTTCGAACGTATTTTTCCAACTTGGCTGGCTCAAGGATGACATGGCACGATCCAGAGGGTCTTTTCTCTTTGTGAGACAGAGTTGGGGTTTATCCATTTTCCGCGAATTTGTTGCAACTTCTTTTCTTCTTATTCTCTTTATCACTTGGGAGACACATTCCTTAGTGACTGGAATACTGGTTTTATTCATGATATTTTCTTCGTACCCAAAGATTTCGGTGTCCATCAATTCGGAGTGCACTACCAATATCTTCTCCAAACTGAGACAGAAAATTCTTGTTGAGACGACAGTTTTTCATCATGATAACCATAATACTAATTGACAAGTGTCCTTGGTGATTGCTTCATAATCTTCTATCATATATTCATTACTTAAAACTCTTCTTCATTCTTCTGTAAATTCCTCGCTAACTTTTCATCTCGTATTCTCCTTCTGGCTTACATACTTCGAAGTTGATAATGACGACTTTCCTCGATTCGTGTGGGCATTTCATGTAGCTTTCACTTTTCAATGCTTCATCGAGCTATCTAACATATACAAACGTTTCATGTTCATGAACGTTTGATAGCCGGCTTGATGTATTGTATTAGATAACTCGGTGTTGGATTTTCTATATCTGAAAAACTTAATTCAATTTCTTTCTTACTCCATTCCTCTTGTAGAGCCTTGATGTAGTGCGTAACCCAGTTTTTCTGTCCTTATGATTACATTCCGGGCTTGGATTAAGTCTGCATGCTGAATACTTCATATATTCTGGCTGAAATTCTGGTGGTGTCCACGGTGCTTGATAAATATGTTGTTACGAACTATTCTTAATAATATTTAACGTTGACTATATATATCTAAAATAATTTCTTACTATCTAGTTTTCCAATAATGTATATGACTTAGGGGTGGCCGGAGTCCTATTCGATGTGGGTGCCTCTGTTACTCGGCGATGGGTACTCCACGTAATTTGCATCGATTTCGAACCTGGGAATGGGCAGATCCAATTTTGTCCGTATCCTGGTTAAGTGTGACCTTGGATCTCTCGGTATTACAGGGGTCGACGGCTGTCCGTCGGGAAAGTTCTCGTCGTATTTGTACCATATGAGAGCTCCTTTCACTAGAAACGGGTCGACGATCAACTTGTAATTTTTCTGGGGTTCCGTGGACACCTGACTCTGAATGCCTCTCGATTCCATGTTGTCGTTCATGCTTGCTCCTGTGGCTTCTTTCCCGGTGTCTGCGGAGGTGATCTGCTCTGTATCTAATTTATTCTGGCCTTTATTATCTCCTGTTTCCTGAGCCGCTTCCGTCGTAGTAAGAATTCCTAAAACTTGTCTGTTACCTCGTAAATTTTCCGTTATATTTTTTCTTAGTTCCGTCGGTGTGTTAATGTCCTCTTCTGTTTTCCATGTCTGTTCACCATGTCACGAGTCCGGGTTTTACTTTTGCGCGTACGGTGACACGCACGGAATTTTTGGCGCCTCCACCATGTTACGATAAAGGGCAAGCCTTCATCATGTTACGATAAGGGCGGCTCCACTATGTTACGGTAAAGCCCAAGCCTCCACCATGTCACGGTATGGGCGTAGGTAGATGGTAGTAGATGGTAGAGCTTGAAAACACAGTTGTTTAAAAAAGAAATTAATACCTCTTTATTCACGAAAAAGAATTAAATAATTTCAGTTCGGGGGTTTGTCTTGAAATGTAGGAATGCGGTCCGGGTGGTTGCGGTGACGACTAGCTCACGTTGTTCCCTTTAGGACGGACGGCAATGTTGTCGGCGGCAGTGGCAGGTGATGGCTTCCAGCAATGTTGATGCTGGGGTGGCGACGACGACGTTGTGGGTGGCGGCGACGGCGTTGGTGGACGTTGGCGGCGGAAATGTTGCTGGACGGCGATATTGGACGTTGGCAGCGGCAATGTTGCTGGACGGCGATGTTGGGCGTCCCCTCGTGGATTGGCACTAGTGCCCTGAGTGGCTGAGTCCGTCTGGTGGAAACGACTCTTGACGGACGGACTCTCTGGGTGACGGCCTCTCCGATTGACCGTCGACGGACTGTCTGTCGGACTGTCGGACTGACTGTGTACCGGACCGTGGGACCGACTGGGGACCAACTGTCTGTTCAACTGACTGTTCAACTTTGGCCCGCACTTTAAATACACGTTTTTCGACGAGTTTGCATGTTGCATCTTCTTTGTTCTTGCCTCGTGTTTCGCCCAGCGATTTCGTATGTTTGCGGCGTAAATTCCGCTGATTATGAAATATGAAGCCTTACGTTATGTTGTATTTGTTACCTCCTTATTGTGTTTACATTTCGACACGTTTGCGGTGTCCCCGTTTACACAAGTTCGCGTGCCCTGATTACACAGATTCGCGTTTTAATTATTTGTTCGCGGAATATAACCCCAAAGTTCTTTGTGTTTTTTCTGGAAAATCCCTTTCGTGACAGTATGTACAGGATTAGTTTTATTAATGTTAACCCCCCTTTATTATTTTAATTGTTAACCGATTAAAAAAATTGAAAAATTGCTCTTATATGGATTTTTATGTAGATTCCACATATATTAGCAGTTTTGCAGTAGCGTTTTATACAGGGTGATTCATAACATGTGCGAAAAACTTATTCTCTTGAAGCTCGAAAGGCTTATTCTCCGAGTAATTTGCGTCAAAAAAAGTTCATATGAACATATGTACTGGGTGTAATATTTAACCGGGTCTATTCAATAACGCTGTTCCTATTGAATATATGGAAAAATGTTTTATACAAAACTATAATCTTTTCAAGGTTCGCATAATTTAAAATCATTTTTAAAATATACAGGGTGTCTCAATTTGGCTGTACGATGTGTAACTTCGTTATTTTAAAGAGAACACCCTATATTTTATAACGAATTTGAATTTATCAGGTTATTTTAGGTTATCAGGTTATTAAGGGTTCCCTACACCTAAGTCCTAAAGTGACTTTAAGGCTTTATTTATGGTTTTCGGAAAATTCAAATCTAATTTTTATAATTAATATTCCACTAACGAATAAAGTTAGAAAGCAGATATTGTGGTATTGTTACAAGCTAAGTTGAAGGTATCTACAGCAGTTACAAAGTTTACTTTTCATTAAACAAAGATCCAGTAAAGCTATTTCCATTTTGACAGCAATTGAAGAGCAACAACTTTTGTTTTTTAAATGGTACGTATTATTTTTATATCGTCGTCAGATGTCTCATAAAGTTATCTTTCAATTGGCTATGCACTTCTCTATACCAATTACTGACGGTTGAGCAGATATTTATATTATTTCATAATTCCTGCATTTGAAAAGATGATAGTTTTGTATAAAACAAATTAGTCGGAGAATAAGCCCTTAAGTTTTTCGCACATGTTAAGAATCACCCTGTATATACCGGGTGGATAAAAAAAAAATTTTTTTAAACGGAACGCCCTATATTTTACAAATTTCGATTCCTTGAATCACTCTGACAACAAATAACATATGTCCAAATAAATTTCTGATAAAGGTAGTCCATGGAAGATAAATTATTACATAATTTACATTAAAACATTGTCCAGTTCTTGAGTAGTTAAGTAAAATTGAAGTTTAATTGGCCATACCTTACAGCTTGATATGTCACTAACTTCAAAAACTGCTTGGTATTGTAGATTTTTACACTCTCCATGACCTACCTTTATCAAAAATTTATTTGGACATATGGTATATGTACTATCGCGGCCTTATAATTTCGCACGATTTAATTTTCCGCTGTAAATATGGCTTTCTTTGACGACTTGTCAAAAATAATCATTTTAAATGTCAGATTTCAAATGTAATGCTGAAGTTGTAGCATCACAATGCCAAGTCGCGTGCTTTATGAAGGAGAGAAGGGTTCGCAATAGCAAAATTAGATGATGGTTGGTCGCTACTTTTATTCTGTTATTTCAGTTCTAATACTTTGTTATTATCTTGCTGTTCTTAAAATATAACCAAACAATCTGACTTTTGGTTAAATGTCTTTAGTGTCAAAATTGTGGAAAGAGCCCATTCTACAAAACTATATTTTAGAGAAATTCTGGCTACTTGATAAAAAATCGTGCGAAATTTTAAGGCCCCGATAGTACATATCATATAGGTTTGTGTTATTCGTCGATTATTGAAAACTTGATAGTGTTTTTTTTTAAATAATTTTCACCCTACCTAGAATTATTTTAAGAGATAGTGAAAAATTTGGACAATAAATTTATTGAATTTTATTTACTAGTGTATTGCCTGTCTAGTAAAGACGAAATTGAAATCCATACCTATGTCTAGTATAAGTTATACTATTAGTGGAAGTAAAAGATTTTTACTAAAACTTTATACCTAGGGCTGGGTCGATGTATCGATATATCGATACGTATCGATACGCCAGCTGTATCGATACATATTTTCAACTGTATCGACGTATCGCATATCGATACGTATCGAAATATCGGATTTCTTATCATAATGTGTCATATCCAAAAATTGGGTAATATGATGATATGTAGTAAAATAATACGTCTTTTTTTCGATATTTATTTTTTGACGACCGGTTTCGGTTAAAAAACCATCATCAGGTCGACAACGTCAAAATTGAAATATTAATATTAAAGGCATAAAAATTCTGGTGAAGAGGAGACGTTCTCCTCTTGGGACGTATTATTTTACTACTTATCATTCTTATCATAAGTTTAAGCAATAACCTTAAACTAAATTCATTTTATTTTACCGTTTAGAAGATATTTAGTTTATTTCAATTTTCTCGAGACTTGAAAAACTGGTCTTAACCGTTTTTTGCACAAAAGTTTTAAATCTCTGTTCAACATTTCAAAACGTATCGATATATCGATACATATCAATCCAATATTTCGATACATATCGATACGTATCGGTAGCCGATACTCGATACGTATCGATATTCGATATATCGATACGTATCGATACAGAAATCGTATCGAAATTCGATACACAATTTCCCGTATCGCCCACTTCTATTTATACCTCATTCAAAAAGCAATAAATCAAAGAAGTTTTTAGAATAATTTGCAAGCTGATTGTATTATCAAATTTTAGAAATAAATGAGAATGAATGTTCAAGTAGGTTGGATTTTTTTAGAGAAGTGCCTTTTCAGTCATTGTATTTCAAACTTATTAAAGCTTTTGACTTAATGTTTGTTGCGTAGTATGTACTATTATTTAGTCAAACCAGGAAAACATAAATATTAAGAAAAACTTTTATACTCTTCGAGTAATTCTAGATAAATGGTCGTAGGGAGTGTATTTCTAAGAAAAACACAAAAATTAAAATATCTCAGAAACTATTGCATTTTGTATAATGCATATTCTGGTCAAATCAATTGCAAATGAGCTCTCCTAATGCGTCCTCAAAGGAATACGTCGACTTACCAGTCATCAAAAGAGAGTCAGATAAAAGTGACATAATTTGTAATTATAAAGTGGTTAACTGACGTACCGATAGATTGCTGCAAAAATATATATAGACATAGATACGATAGATATTCAACACACCGTATTCGTGTATGACAAATGAACGAACAAGTCACTTGTTTTTCTTGGCCACATCTGTAGTACAATGCGTTTATATATTTTTTAGATTAGAGGAGTCTATGAAAAGTAAAACCTAAGTCGTAGCTTAAATGAAATTAACTTACGTCAAAATTGAAATGTCAAGATACATTTGACGATAGTAGAAAAAATCTTCCAGTTGAATACATAAGGCTTTGTTAAAACTCTTTAACATGATAACGACTAATTTCAAATGCCGTTGGATTGCTTGCTGACCCATGACTATAGTGTTCAAGAACGTTTAAACAACTAACAGATTTGACAGGGGTCAGGAAGCAAATGTCAGAATAAAAGTTTCGAATCAAGCTAAGAGTCTGATTTTGTTTTTCATAGTTTCCCCTTATCTAAAAAATATATTAACGCATAGTAGATACTTCATTTTAATAGTAAGTACTACAATGAGAGCAACAATGATTGACACGTGTGAAGTTGCAGTTGTTCCAACCTTATATCGAAAAAATGTTCCACTTATCAATATTGTACCAATATTTACTTCCATGCATGTCAAACGCTGTCAAACGTAAGTGTCATTGACCTTTCAGTAGCGCATGTACAGAATATTTTATGAAATAAATTTGGAACTTTGATTTAATTTAAATGCAATAAGGAATCCATAGACATTTTCAATTAATAACAATATTAATTTTAATTTAATTCCACTTTATTCATTGAACTTGGTCGTTTTGACAAATCACAAGTCAAAAGATGACGTAAAAATTTTTAAGAACGCCACTGAATGTAGTTATGGTTAATGTAAATACATAGTATGCGGCAAATACCCTATTGGTATGGAACGGCACACGTCAGCCATTTTTGCTCTCACTGTATTTAAGCGTAGTATTTACCAGGGAAGGGAAGGGACACTACCATAGTAATGGCTGGCAATTAAAATAGTTGCGCCATCAGTATTGAAGCAGGGAATTAGTTAGCTAGGATACACACCCTATTTGAGACACAAACTATCCCGCAAAATTTAAAAATTAACTGTAGTGCGGATTTTATAACTTTATTATTCCTAGAATTCTGTAATAATATAATATTGTCAAAATAGGTTAACAATTTTCATTGCACTGATTAGAACAATGAAAATGTTAACCACACTATGAGAATACTCATATTTAACTTCAGATTAACTTTAAAATGTTCCTCACAGACACGGTAGTTAAGAACTTTGTCCAAATTCTCTTCGATGTTACAAAATTGTTTGCACAAATTTCTCCTTTCAGGATTCACAGGAAATTTGAAAACACAATTTTTACAATTTTTGAAAGCAACGTTCTCGCAAGAAGATACTTTACTATAATAAATAAAAATAATACGTTTAAAATGGTGTTACGTTAAAACCAAAGTTAAAACTTCAGTTTTCGATGTCAGCTGTCAACATTTGAATTTTTGATTTCGATTCGGTTTCCCTGGTTACGTGTTCCGATATTAATTTTAGCGATAACGGTGCCCTCAAATTATCCCTTTTTCGGGCGGGAACTAATTCAAATACATTTTCCCGCGTATTCCAATTATGCTATGTATGTGTCCCTTCCCTTCCCTGGTATTTACTACGTGTTGTAGTGTAAACTTTGCTTTGATAGTACATATATGCTTCAGAGCTGTAGTAGGTACTTTATGTAATAGAAGGTACTTCGAAGAAGATGCTAACTTGACAAGTATTAGCATGTACTACGTTTTATGCATACTACCCAATAGATAGATAAAATTTCAATGACATACACTGGCTTGCAATAAAATCGCGTACACCTTTAAAATCAAGTAACAGAGTTTTTATCTATTTTTGGCTTTGTAAATCGGTATTTTGTGAATTTTGACATGCTATCAAAAATGTAGGTTAAATGTAGGTTATAAACTGAGAATTTAAGATTCTTGTTACAATATGTTTAAGTATGAATTTGTTATTAAAATATCAGGAAACAAACATAACAGAGGTGCATTTATTTTTATAAAAGAGAATTTATGAATAAAGGAAATATAAAGTTCAATATTTTATCATTTCTCCATCAGCTTCTAATACTCGATTCAATCTTTCAGGCATGATATGAAATAAGATGGCACTAATAATTTTCAAAAATTTTCTCAAAAAAGTCAGCTTAAATTTACAGTCGAGGATAAATTTGTGGGTACGTACAGGAATAATCTTCCATTATATTTGAAAAGGACATAACACCGCTAAAATATAAACAAAAGAAATCCACTGGACAATTTATTAATTTATTTTTAGAATACCACTATCGAATTTATTACTGCAGCAGGGATGAAGGGATAAGCGTTTGCAGGAAATAACCAGTAATATAAACGCAGTACCCCCAATTTTGTCCCCGGTAATATAAACGCAGTACCCACAATTTTAGCCCCGACTGTATATTCAAAATAAGTTCAATTATATAAATTTAAATTTTATGTCTCTTAAATTTCGTATTTCCAAGTCTAAAATAAAGTCCATTTAGAAAATTTGTGTTGGTAAATCAAACTTTTCAGGTAAAAACCCAACGGATGATTACCTTGATGGAATGATGAATGAAGCACCTGGTCCAATAAACTTCACCATGTTCCTCACCCTTTTTGGTGAACGCCTTCAAGGAACTGACCCTGAAGATGTCATAAAAAATGCATTTGGCTGTTTCGATGAAGAAAATTTAGGGGTCATCAATGAGGAACGTTTACGTGAACTACTTACAACAATGGGAGACAGATTTTCCGATGATGAGGTGGATGAAATGTACAGAGAAGCACCAATTAGGGGAGGTCTTTTTGATTATGTTGAGTTTACTCGCATTTTGAAACATGGAGCCAAAGACAAAGATGAGCAATAATGTCAACATGTTCTTGCATTTGGAAATTAATTTTTAAAGTAGACTTCTCAATAAAGAGTAATAATGAAATGATGTATTTATATAATCTTTTTATATTACCTTGAATATGTCATCTGTAAATACTGGGTGTTTCATTGAAGATGCATCAAACTTGGTATGTGGATAGATGTCGGGAAAAGAAAGAAAAGTTTCATTGTAAATTTTTCTGTGTAATGAAGAAATTTCGAGAAAGTCGAAGGGAAAGCAAAATATTTCTAGGATGGACTTTAAATGAAAATGAATGAATTGTTACGCATTCTCACACGAATCGCTTTATTAGTTTATTGTCTCTAGAATGTCGCCCCAGCTGATTCGGCAAAACACATTTAAAACATCGTGGTTAGTTAAAGAATTTAGGATTGTTCAAGCATTTAGTAGTATGCGCTTAATTAAGAATTTATTATTCACATTCAATGATAAACCGTTTCATGAAATCGTTCGTAGAAATTTAGGCGCCCAAGTGCCTGGTTTTACTCAAAACATTTCGTTCACCTAACTACCCCAATTAAGGACATTATGGTATGATTTTGTGTGTACAGCAGAAAGGAGGCATTTTTGAACATTTCTTGTAATAATAATAATGTAATAAAAATAACCTGTGAGCAAATAAAAATCAGATTAGAGCAGGCGGTGCAAAGAAAATGTATGTCTGTGATTAAATAAAAAGTCAATAAATTTGACAGTCCATGAATGTATTACATTAACTAATTCAGTTATCACAGACATACATTTTCTTTGCGCCGCCTACTCTAATCTGATTTTTATTTGCTCACTTTTTATATGTTACATTTTTAAGATTCGACAAATTTTATTTTAATAACAATTTGTAATGTGTGACAACAATGCATACTAAATGCACATTTTGCATAGCCCCACATTTGTTAGGGCAAGGGCAAAACAAAATTTAGTCATAAATTTCTTCGCTGTTTATGGATTTATTGCAGCTGTGTGCCGTTCATAATGCAATTTAGATCGCCGGTCTTGTTTCACGATTCCGCACGCTACAGTATTTTAAAAAACCAAATTATGCAAATTTCAACTTGCTCCGATTAAATTTTTTTATTAAGATATTTTGTTTGAAACAATGTCAGAAACGTGCCCCTCAAGTTTGATGCATCTTCAATGAAACACCCTGTATAGTGCAGTTGCAATTGAAAATAATTTGACTCTTATGTACTTATACAAAATGCATTTATAAAGTTTATGTAATTTTGAAATTGTATTGATAGATTGCTGATGTAATTTGAGGGAATTACATATTTTTTTTTATATATTTTGTATCTATGATGTAATAAAGTTTCCATTTAAAAGTTACGTTGTAAGTAATCACTTCTTTTTCAGATACAATTGATTTATACTTTTCAGAAACATTCTTCTCTGAAAATAAATCATGCAATTGCATTTAGAAAAAATTATCAAAGAGTTTCGACATTTTCTATTTGGTCACATCATCCCGAAAAATTGTAACACCTATCAACTACAAAGGTGTTTAACAAAATTCCACTTTATGTATGGAAAAATCGAATATGTGAAGCTTAACTGTGATGGAATTTTTCATTTCCTCAGAGTCAAATAATTCCATTTTTCTCTGTGTGCATACAGGCTCCATTAAAATGCATTACTCATTTTATTCCTTCAATAAAATGATCACTATTATTGCTTTAATAAGTCACTATGGAAATAATTTTAAATTAAAGAGTAAATCTTGGAGGTGTTTTTTTCTGTGTGATAACTTGTCGCGGTTTGTTGCATCTTAATTTCTTAAAGAAAATAATTAGATGGTAACGGCCAGGGCAGCGCGATGTGCTAAAAAAAAAAACACTTCAAAAATCCTTGTTCCACAAAGTCAAGAAAAATTTTAAAATTGTTTTCAACAAGACGGTCGGTGTATTTATCACTGCCAGAATCAGCTTGGAGTTTTATAGAAAAGTTTTTATTTATTTAAGAACAAAACACGCACTAATGCCTTATTACAATGTTCTGTACAGTGACCGCCAAAAAGTTCGCACCATATGAGAATTTTTTTTTATTCATTAAAAAAAAAACTTTTTGTGCCAATAGTTTGTGCATGTTCAATAACCAAATATAAACAGGACAGATCCGGTGAGCAATTCTTAGTGTGGCTAAAAATGGTACCTATTTAAAACACGAAAATTAAAAAGAAATTAGAGTACATATATGTAATTTGGAATTGTTCGACATATTAGACAAAATTTTAGTAGGATCCGATAAGTTATTGCAAAATATATCGCTTGGTACTCAAACAAAATGTTCTGAGTCATAATATTTCAAGAAAAAGAAAATTTTTCATTTTCATGATTTCATAATTGACAATATTTGTCAGCGCTGTGATAGCTTTATTAAATTAAATTCTTTCCTTATACCTTTATATGAGTAATATCCTGGATACCTTTTCTATTTCTTGAAATATAAATATTTCAAAAATTTATTTTGAATCGTTTCAATTAAGTCCTTATATACACCGCCTCCCGGGTCCCACACAATACTACAATACTCCAATTTTGACCTAACTAGGGAATTAAAGAGAGTAGTTATGGCACTAATATTGTCAAATTGATTGCATGTCCTTTTTATAAAACCCAGACATTTCATTGCTTTACTTACCACTGATTAACTATGTACATCAAATTTTAAATTCGTTGGGAATTGTATGCTCAAGGCACAGTTTGCACTCTTTCCATCTGTATGCCTCCATATTATAATCGTTACTGATTATACTTGAGTTCAGCGTGTATGAAATAGTTTTACATTTTTTGTAATTAAAGTACATATAATTAATTTTGTTCACTCCAATCTGTACAATCGCATTTAAGTCATGTTGTAATTTGAGATGATCACTTGTTATTAGATTGAGATAATGTTTAAAATCGTCCGCAAACAATAAGCATTTTGAAAAATGTACACTAACAATATCATTAATAAATATGAGAAATAACAAAGGTCCAAGATTACTACTCTGTGGAATTCCTGAATTCTTATGATACTGACTTGAATTAATTAACTTTATACTCACATATTGTTTTTCATTTCTCTTAAATATGAGCAAAATAATGAATGTCAGTGTAGTAGGCAGTAGGCGGCGTGTCGCTGATGAACCCTCACCAAAAATGTTTGCAGATTTTTAGACAAGTGCATGTGTCTGTCGCCGTAGAAGTTTACTAGCGCATGCTAACTATTGACCAACGAGTTCAAAGTAACAGGAGAGTCATACTAATAGTCGTCTCTCATCCAAACTGGTCATTAAATATGACCGCTATATGTCATAGGCGCACAGATTCTGGAATGTCCACGAAACCAACGGTTCATCATTGTTTATAATACATTCATGCCCGGTTTCTGGAACGTTACATAAAGTTAACGGTCCGATAAATGTAAACGTTGCTATCGCTACACATGTTAGAACTATAGGAATATTTTATTTTATCTATTAGTTTACTTTATGAAACGTTTCAGAAACCCGACCTTACTACGTTAAATTTAGCTAAATAAGATTCGAGAAATGTCAATTGTATTCTATAAACTGGAGTTTAGCTCTTCAAGGGCTAACCAAAACTGTAATAAAATCTGTAGTCAGCTCGTATATTTGTGAGACAAGTTGTTTTAGTTTTTCATTAATTCAAATCGGACTTCTTGCGGCGTTTCTTTGAGAATTTTTTTAAAATTATTTCTTCACTTTTATGAGAAAGTATGGAAAAGGAAGTTTCATATTTCAAAGTAAGACAAAATACCTGGTATTGGTGTCCACATCATGTTGACGCAAATACCTAGACCAACAAAATCTTGGGCGTAAAATCGGTATAGTAAAAAATGTAAATACATATTGTACTATATGTACAGATTGTTACAAATTCGATACTCGCCATTGGGATCTCGAAAACGGTAAGATACGAAGTCGGTTGAACTGGGGCAAAGTTGCGATTTTTAATGCTGAATAATAATCCATTTTGAAAAATCTACGATGTAATTTTTAAAATTTTTCCAAAAAAAAAACGAGAAACTCAATTTTCTATTTAATTTTTTTCTGAAATTGTAAGGATCACAAGAAAATTTACATTCTATAGGTACTTTCTTGAGCTCTTTACGAAAAGGTATCATTAGATTTTATTTAAAACGTTTCGTCTCGTACTGACCATCATCAACTTCATTTTTTTCTTATGGCAGCCACATTGAACTTTAGCATCAACTTTAGCCCGGTATAAACGACTTCTTACATCTTTCGTTTTCGATATCAAAATGGTGAACATCGAATTTGTAGCAGCCTGTATATTCTGTTTTGCTTATTTTGTAAGTTGTATTTTCACCTTAGTCGCTCCCATATTTTTGGGTACTCTGGATTTCTTATCGGTAAATTTGGGAAACGAGGATCTATTATTTCTAACAACAAGCAATTGAAATAAAACATTTCCAACTGTTTCCTCATTTTGTTTTCCCAGAAATCATCATAACTGTAAATCTGAAAATATTATACACTTACATTTCCAATTTCTTTGGCATAGAATTTGTAATGAAAAAGTTATTGTATTGTAAATAAGTATGTACAGTCAGATAACAAAAAGACGCCTCCCCCATAAAATGTTAAGCTCCTTCCAATCTTTTGTCCGCCTACTCGGCATAGTGCTATCTATGGGAGAGACGTCTTTTTATTACCTGACTGTACATACATACTGGGTGATTCCAAAATGGCGAATAAGCTTTCCAGTACGTTACTTTAGACACTAGAGAGTACCAGGAAAATGTTAAAAAGACTCTAAACACAATTTTTTTGTTTTGAGCAATTTTTGTAAGCTTAATTGTTATTTAAGTTCATAATTTAATGAGTTCCTTCTTCAATTTTGTATGGAACAAACAATAAATGCAATAAACTTTACGTTTTCAAGCTTTATTGTGAATTCTAAGAAGTTAAAACAAAAATTTTACTTCTTAAATTTTGAATTTTGAATTTTTTTAACATTTTACTGGTACTCTCTTAAGTGTTTAGAAAAACTTATTCGCCATTTTGGAATTACCCTATATACCCTATATACCGGGTGGCCGCCGAGGTATCCGAGATACTTCGTATATGAATTCTATGACTAATTTTAAGCAAAAATTATTCTATTCACTTTTCCTGAAAACAGACTACATCCCTATCATTACCAGCCGGTACAAGATAGCAACTACCCATACGACCTGGCAACTTCAAACCCCGATATTTCAAGAACCGTTGGGAATTCGGGAAAAGTGAACAGAATCATTTTTGCTTAAAATTAGTCATAGAATTCATATACGAAGATCTCGGATACCTCGGCGGCCACCCAGTATTCCATGTAACTGCATATTTACCTTTTCAACAAGCATTCCAAGCGACGTCTAAAAAATAAAATAACATTTCGTTTTATTGGTAACGTGAAGCCACCCTTGCACTTTTTTAAAATCCTGTGGTGGTTGCCCAACGGGGCCCTGAGTCATAGACTTGTCAGGACCTCAGCTCAGGAACGGGAGTGTATTTTGAGTGTGTGTAAAGTGTTCCATGGCTTTGTTACTTCTAAACCTCCTCGCCGTTTAAGGGGAAGCAGTGTCGAATTTTATCCCCAACATTGAAGGGTCCTGAAGTCGATACCGACCACCCCCGAGAAAAATCTTGAGCGCGGTTCGAACCGACGACCATGCGATTGCAAGTCCGGTCCCTTACCACCTGGACTTGATAATAGTAATTATGAGACAATTTCAGTTTGAATATATTGTCTTCATAAGTAGCAAATACAACCTTTTTTTGGTAAATAGCTTCTTGTGGAGTTCATGTTAAAGCTATTACTTTACGCTTTATTACTTGATTTGAAAGTAACGATGAGTTTTATACGGAAAAAAACAATGACGTGCGTAAAAAGATCGATTTAACAAACTATACTTTCAGATATTATCAGGAAAGTCTTACAAAATTTAGACACATGGTATTTTTAATTTATAATAATATATGTCCAAATAAATTTCTGATAAAGGTAGGCCATGGAAGATAAATTATTACATTATTTACATTAAAATATTGTCCAGTCCTTGAGTAGTTAAGTAAAATTGAAGTTTAATTGGCCATATCTTACAGCTTGATATGTCATTAACTTCAAAAACTGCTTGGTGTTGTAGATTTTTACACTCCATGGACTTACCCTTATCAAAAATTTATTTGGACATACGGTACTTACCTAAATGCTGTTGAATTTGTATTCGCGTACTCTATACAACTTTCACGTGCCACATTTTCCTTTCAATTTTTCTTCATATGTTTTTTTTTTTTTAATTTCAGTAATCATTAAAATTTTAACAATGGTATTCATTCAATTTAATTAAATTGTACAATATAAAATTACGTACCACCGTTTATTATTAACCATTCGCATTCGCGAGTCCTTTTCGTCTTTTCCATAGAACGACTTTTGTCTCTATTTCCTTTCGCCATTTTCATATATCAAGTGCAACTTTTATAATGCATTGAAAATATTAAACTCTTCCGTAAGGAGGAGTGTCTTACAGTCTTCATTTGAAACAACCAATCAGGTGCGCTTCTTAAGGCGCGTTTTTGTTGGTGCTACCAGTCGCTGCGACTGACTACAGCGACTAGCCGCGTGACACCTTTAATGGGATTTACTGTTAACGTTTTCTTTGTAACGGCGAGCCGCTGCGACTAGGAATCGAAACGGCTGCGGCTGCGATTCGACTGCTTCAGTAACGCGCGTTCTTGTTGGTGCGACCAGTCGCTGTGACTGACTGCAACGTCTAGCCGCGTGAGACACCTTTAATGGGATTTACTGTTAACGTTTTCTTTGTAACGGCGAGCCGCTGCGACTAGGAATCGAAACGGCTGCGGCTGCGATTCGACTGCTTCAGTAACGCGCGTTCTTGTTGGTGCGACCAGTCGCTGTGACTGACTGCAACGACTAGCCGCGTGAGACACCTTTAATGGGATTTACTGTTAACGTTTTCTTTGCTATGGCGAGCCGCTGCGACTAGGAATCGACTACAAATTACTAATTTCTCGACATGACTTAGTTAATTGTTCAATAGGTATCTTTTTCATCTTCTAGGAGCAAAATTGCTGCTGCTAAACATCGCTTTTTGGTACACATATCCATAAATAATGTCCTCTCTTCCTCGTGACTTTTCATTCACTAATCGCAACAACGAAATCATGCCTAAGTTGCGACTAATCGGTACGGCTAGTTGCTGCAGACAACCGCAGCGACTGGTCGCATCAACGAAACTCCACCTGTAGCAATGAAATCGCAGTCGCGAGTGAATTGACGTCAAGTTTTAAATACGATATACCTAAATTTGTAAAATTTTCCGATGAAGAGGCCGAAATTCTCGCCTCCAACGTACAAAAGTTTCCTGTTGTGTGGGATGCTGATAACAAAGACTACAAAAATTTAGATATAAAAGATAATATATGGGCAGAAATATCGAAAGATTTGGGAAGATAAGGTAAAAAGAACGAAATAAATTCTCTTATTGTTACAGAAAATAATTTGCAGTTGAAGAATGTAAGGCTAGATGGCGGAATAAAATGGATACATTTTTCAGAAACAAAAAGAAGTACAAAGGGAAAACAGGAGATGAAAACAATCATGCCTTAGTTGCGACTAATCGGTACGGCTAGTCACTGCAGCCAACCGCAGCGACTGGTCGCACCAACGAAACTCCACCTTTACGGACGTGCTGTATTCAGGTTTTAGAATAATATGTGTCGGAAACAGTACTATAGAATATCCGTTTTTTTCACAATAAATTTTTCAGTTTTGAATAATAATTTTGAAATTTTTAATACGCTCCGTCTAGGGTACTCTTTGAACTATACGTAGTATAAATTTCGAATTATTTTAATGTTTCTTAATATACTTAGGATATATTCTTCTGAAGCGTATTTTAGACGCGTGCTGAGGAACAAGGATGGGGCCTTAATAAAATATCATGATTTACCCGGTCAAAAGCTTTTGCTTTTGGTTATATATTCTACAAGTGCAACTAAATATGTGTGACCAGATCTTTGCTGGATAAAACCATGTTGTTCCAAACATATAATGTTTTTAACGTGACACTTTTCCCGGTGCGGATAAAACTGATATTGGTCTATAATTGTCAATCTTTATCTCCCGACTTATGAACCGGTGTAATTCTACTGATTTTCCTTTTATCTGGATATGTACAACAGCTAAGAATCAAATTATACAGGGTGTCGCAGATAAACCATTCCTAACTTTCAGAAGTAGTAGAGGCCTTATAATTAAGCAACTTTTATTAATAAAAATGTGGCCGGAAATGTTTTCGCATCAAGTCACAACGAAATAAAGAAAATGAAGACTAGAAATAATCTCGATGTAAGTAACTTTTCTATTTATTTCTAGTAGCTACACAATTTTGATTAATTTCAATTTATTTAGACTTGAAAAATTGTAAGAAATGTTCAAAATTAAGGCCACCATTTTGGATGCATAAGTTATGACGACATATGATTGAACGACGAATTCTTCGAAATATCTGAAGATGATCATCAAAAGTACTAATAATTCGAGCCACTAATTCCTTCTCTATGTTGACAGGTGTTGCATTTAATATGACCCCAAATGTAAAAGTGAATTGGAGTCATAACTCGGGGTCGTGCAAGCAAATGAAAGGAACCATCTTTAAAAGGAGAATCGCTGGATCGGGAGATATGGTCTTTTTCCTTCACTCGCACGATCGCTAGATAGGACTCCAATTTAATTTTACATTTGAAGTCATATTAGGTTTATTCTAGCAAACAATTTCTGATCGTTTGTGTACTTTTTCTATGCGCATGCGTAATCCGTAATTGTTGTCGCATTAGTTTCGAACTTTTCTGTGCTAGAACGTTTCCCTTATTTTATGAACATACAATACGACATTTCGCGCCAAGTCAGTTAAATCCGTATCTCTAAATTGTTGTTCTTGTTCATTAAGCCAAGTCATAACCTCGTTTAATAAATTGCTTAAGAAATAGGTATGTAATAAATATTTTCCACTGTTTTGCTGCTCGGTATAAGTAATATACAGGGTGTCCATTTTTCGAGCCTAACCATTGGGATCTCGGTTATCTTAAGAGATACGAAGTTGGTTAAATTAGAACAAAGTTGCGTATTCTTACTCCAATCAATAATCTTCAAGCAAATTTCATCTATTCTTTACGGTTTTTAAAATATTCGAAAAAAAGTAAAAATCACGATTTTCGTTTTTATTTTTTTCTATAAAAACCAATGAAGCTGTGCATTTCTAAGTCAGACATTGTTAAGGCAAATTTTTATGAGGAATGTAAATATGCCATTGGCTTTGTCATGCCGTCAAAAATTGTGAACAAACGACATTCAACTTTTTATTTTCTAATGGATACTATCTTGGATTTTTAAACTGTTAAATAACCGTCTTTTTCTGATTACAATGATGTATCACACTTGATGATTTGAATAAGATTCTGGACAAAATTTCGAAATCATCTGTTATGCAAGAGTACTTTGGAAACAAGAAACAACACATTTGTTTCCAAAGAAAATTTTGCAGTTCAATTCAATTTTGATATGATAGTTACGTTTATTGTTAATTGCAATTATAAAATTAGGGACTTCTATCGGTATGAGAAATACCTGTATTATACCGGTATTTTATTTCACTAGTTACTTTCACCGAAATTATTTTGATACCGGTATTTGTAAACATCACTAATACCGTTATCGTTAAATTACCCATATCCTTAACCCGAAATCATATTTCAATAACGGTATTTAAATACCTGTAAGTATTCGGTTATATCGGTAACCGATTGCCAAAATAAATACCGGTATTTTATCGGTAAATGTGAAATCATATACATGTAAGACTTTTGAGTAATGAAAAAAAATATCTTTTGTTTTTAATCATCCTCAAATTTTTATCTACAACTGAGAATTCCCTCCCCTGTGAACATTTCCGAAATTTTTGTGTTGCAGCCCAAATGCATCCTTATGCACCACCATTTTTAACTTTTGCATCCTGCAATTGTTACAAATTTGAAATACATAAGAAGAAGATGTATTAGAAGGGCAATATTGATTTAAGAAGCCATGTGGAATTGTGCACAGAGCTAAAGGGTGTACAAATTGAGCATCTGTTGTAATCAGTGCCGGCTCAACACGGTAAGCAAGCGATGCGTCGCATCGGGGCGCCTCGCGTGCAGGGTGCCTAGATTCAAAATTATACATAAATTTACATAAATAAAAAGTAATCTCTGCCCACAATTATTTTATGTCCGTAGATACGTATTTCGGCAGCGACGCTGCCATCTTCAATACGCTCACTAACAAATTAAAAGCATTTCATGAAATCTAACAACCACCTAAAATTATAAAAGTAAATAAATAATAATAATAAAATAATATACCGGGTGATTCAGTATGGTATTCGCGTTGTTATTTCTATTATTAGGAAAATGACATTTCATATAAATAAATTAGGCGTACCAATAGTTTATTTGACAGCATGAAACAATATGTACCACATCCGGTTTAAGCGGAAGTAAAAAAAAAATTAAATAGGACACCCTATTTGGAATGTACAGGTAATTCTAGATCGAAATTATGTAAAATATTCCATATACAGATACAGGATGATTGAAATTCGAGAGAAACCTGGGGATCTCGCTTATAATAAGAGATAGAAAATTGTTTAAATGGAGGTAAAGTTGCCAAATTTCATGTTGATTATTAATCTGTTAAAAAATTTAAAATATTTGGAACAGTTTCTTCGCAATTGGAGAAAAACTAAAAATTGTGACTTTCAAAAATCGAACATAACTTCTCTATTTATCTTTTGAACATACACACTCAAGGCTTCACAGTCGTTATTTAGATGGACGACTAGTAAACGACAGGTCTCGAGTTCGAACCTCAACAAAAGTTATTTTTAATCGAAAAAGAAAAATTGATTCTTGCGCCTTACACACAGGCAACTCTACACACGTCGTACCTGCGCGTTGCACATAGGCAACTTCTGCACACTTCGACGCGGACCTTACAAACCGCCTACCAAAGTGACGGTAGGCAACCATACATGCAAGTTTGATACATCAATGTAAAATCTCCATAAAAGATTGGCTTCGAACATCTATAGCTACTCTACTTCTGTATTCTAATTTTTCATGAAAGTAATAAATCATTTCAATGAATCCGGGAAGAAAAACTAAATTCAAATAAAAAATATAATGGGGCGCTGAAACACCTCTTGCATCGGGACGCCAAAGCATCTGGAGCCGGCACTGGTTGTAATTGTTTGTTTCGTTATTTTTATTATACACCGTGTCCACAGAATATGGAATATGTTATATGGTGCAAGAAATACGCGTTACATCAAAAAAACCTGAAACAGGTAAATATTTGATTTTTCTTGCGGATCCTATGACATGATTAAAATTTTAATTTCGCTTGTCATTTGTCATTAGTGACGTCATTGTCAATTTTTTTAAATGGCATGACTAGGTTTCATTTATTTCAAAGAAAGCACACTACTTTACTCTTTACAATGGTATCCTACTTTTGAAGTTTTTCACAAAAGTATTCTAGTTATCCATGTTAAGGCACTACTGAACCTTCTTATTTATCAAAACATTTGCATTCTTCTAAATGTCAGAGTGGTACTTGAACTTAAAGTTACGCTTGTGATTTGGAAGATTTAAAGAAGCACGAAAGTAATAAAACTTATGGCGCATTTATCTGAAAAGCATCGAATTGAAATATTGATGATGTTGGGATATGGAGACAGAAGAAGACGACAGGAAGAAGTTTGCTATTTATTTAATAAAGTATACCCCGAGCATCATATTTCCCAGTCTACTGTTAGTAAAATCTTGCAAAAGTTTGAAATGACCGGTACTGTCAAAGACTTGCCGAAAACAGTAAGAAATTTACCTGAAAATAATGAAAATCGTGAAAACGTTATGTTAGCTGTAGTAGAGAATCCTCATATTTCTATTCGACAAATTGCTCGAAATCATAACTTAAAGAAGTCAACTGTACATAAAATCATAAAAAAAGAAAAGTGGCATGCGTATCGACCCTGCGTTGTTCAAGAATTATTTGAAGATGACTTTGAACGACGAATTGAATTTTGTGAAAACATAACGCATCGACTTGAAGCAGATAGAAATTTTCACAAAAATATTCTTTTCACAGATGAAGCAACGTTTTGTTTGAATGGAAAATTAAACAAACAAAACACACGTTACTGGGCTTCACAAAATCCTCGCTGGTATGTAGAAGGACATACTCAATACCAGCAAAAAATCAATGTTTGGGCAGGAATTATTCGAAATCGAATCTTGGGACCCTTCTTTTTTGAGAACAATCTAACTGCAGAAACTTATTTAGACTTTTTGAGATATGAATGCTTTAGCTATTTTATATCCAAACGAAGCAGATCCGGATATACCTCATAACAGAATTTGGTTGCAGCAGGACGGGGCTCCTCCTCATTTCGGTATTAACGTCCGTCATTTTCTGAATGTTACCTTTGCCAATCGATGGATAGGGAGAGGAGGTGCAATAGAATGGCCAGCTCGTTCACCTGATTTAAACCCGTTAGACTTTTTCCTTTGGAGCTATCTTAAAGACAGAGTATACATAAATAAACCAGAAAACATTGAAATCTTAAAAGATAGCATAAGAACAGAGATGAGACCTATCACACCAGAAATGACTGATAATGTCATTAATGGATTTGAAAATCGAGTTTATCATTGTCTAACAGTAAATGGAATAGAATTCGAACATCTTTTGTAGTTTATGAGCGGCAGTTGGATTTTTTCTATTGATTGTGACCCTCGTTTAAAGATTTTATTTATTATTCGAAGAATCATTTAAATTTGTTACATTGTTTACTGTTTACTGTTTTCTCAAAATTGATGAAGGATAAAATAATAGTTTTATATCATCGAAAAATCTCTATCAAATGAGTATAATATGGGGGTACCTTATCAATTAAAAATATTTACTTGTTACTCGTTGTGCTTTTGTCTGTGAAAAAGATAACGATTGGCTACTGTTTCATGATAGAAAACTAAATGTCAAACAACTTTTATTTGAAACATTTTTTGATTAATGCATATTTATTAAAGTAGATATCTACTATATTCCATGCTTTTGGGACAAGGTGTAAAAATTTCTATTTCACGGGAAAAAATAATGTAAACTTCAAAAGTAGGATACCATTGTAAAGAGTAAAGTAGTGTGCTTTCTTTGAAATAAATGAAACTTAGTCATGCCATTTAAAAAAATTGTCAATGACGTCAATAATGACAAATGACAAGCGAAATTAAAATTTTAATCATGTCATAGGATCCGCAAGAAAAATCAAAAATTTACCTGTTTCAGGGTTTTTTGATGTAACGCGTATTTTTTGCAGTATATAACATATTCCATATTCTGTGGACACGGTGTATATATTATTATTTATTATTATATATATATTATTTATTATAATTTATTATTATTAAATAGTATTTTATTATAAACTATGTTCGATAATAAAGTGCAAACATACAGAACTGTCAAATTTTCTTTAGAAATAAAAGAATTGCTTTTGTTTCCATGACACAAGAGATGCCAACAATCTCTGTGTGCCATTTAATAGATTCATTTCATCCGATATTCACTCCGACGGGATAAGGCTATTTAATAAACTACCAAAGAAATGGAGAATTTTGCCGCTAAAACACTTCAAGGGCACAATCAAACAATACCTAATAGATAAGACATTCTACTCCATAGATGAATTCTTACTACAACCATTTAGCAAAAACGAATCCACAGTTTACTACAGTTTACTACACATGCATTTTATTTTATTTTCTGTAATAGTTACCTAACTTACAATTACATTGTACATATTGACTTGTACTTAATCAGTACAAATAAAAAACATTTAACATTTAACATTTAACATTTAGCACTCTTTGCGGAACAGATGATTTCGAAGTTTTTAAATCTAATTCAAACCATTAAGTGTGATACATCATTGTAATCAGAGAAAAAGGCCTCATTTAATCATCTAAAAATTGAAGATGGTGTTCATAAGAAAATAAAAAGTTGAATGTCATTTGTACGTAATTTTTGATGACATGACAAAGACCATAGCATATTTAAATTCCTCATAAGAATGGGTCTTAACAATGTTTGACCTGAAAATGCATAGCTTAATTTGTTTTTATAGAAAAAAATAAAAACGGAAATTGATTTTTACTTTTTTTCGAATATCTTAAAAACCGTAAAAAATAGGTGAATTTGTTTGAAGATTATTGATTGGGATAAAAATACGCAACTTTGTTCTAATTTAACCAACTTCGTATCTCTTAAGATAACCAAGATCCCCCATGGTTAGGCTCGAAAAACGGACACCCTGTATTTACTTCAACATAATTTTATTTTTTGTCGCTGGTTCTCCTCAAATAACTTGGAAGTAAATAAGTAATTCTTGGAGTCAACCATACAAAATAAACATCAAAAAATTAATTTGTAAGTAAGTCAGTAGACATGTACGTAGATGTACGTAAATAATTTAATAATTATTTTGGTCGAAATAATATTCTACCTGGTCGGTTTCTAAAATCGCCGGTAGGCGCCAACTCTCAAAAAATAACGCCAGATTTGTGTCCGAGATAGCCAAAGTGGCGATAAATAGCCAAATCTGGGCACCCTAGTCACAACTTTAACTTTACAGATTTGAGGATACGCGTAGAAACAGAAACTGACGGGACTTCTGATTGGTCGGGCCAAGATTCAACTTATTCCAATTATTTTAGAAATCACCTATACTGAAATTTCTCTATCGTCGCTTGATTACGTGAGGATAAGTTTTACATTGTGTCTTGCTACATCTGTTTTCAGAGATTGAATTTTCCTAAGAAGAAGTTTTAAGTTTCCTTAAAACTTTTACTTAAGCATTATGTTCTAGGCTTTAGGATCGTTTATAAACTGTGAACAACAGCGGCAACTGAGTTTATAAACAATCCTAAGGCTCGATGCACACGTGCGGTTTTTGGCCGTGCGGCACCGCAGCGGCACTGGAGCGGTAAAATGCCGCACGTGTGCATTAGTCAATAAATACGTATGTACCCAAGTACCGCAAAAGTCATAAAATTCACGTACGGCACAGCAGCGGTACCGCACGTGCGTGTGCAGTGCCTCATTTGATCTATGGTTACACAGACCGCAACTCCGGCGCCGCTGCGGTGCCGCACGGCCAAAAACCGCACGTGTGCATCGAGCCTAAGCGCTTACAATACTTTAACATTAAACGGCAACTGCAATGTCAGCGCAAAGTTCATAAATTCACCTTAAATTGTAAATTATCATTTGCGAAACATGAATAAACGCTCAATTAAAAGTAACATACATACTGTTGTGTGCCCCAGTGTAAAAATTATTAAGATAGTGAAGTTTATTTTTATCAAGAATTTGGGCAAATCGGTTTTGATTACAGCGGATTCCTCGAGCAGGCTCTGTACAGCTGTTTCAGGCCTAGTTGGGCCTTCGTCAGCAGCAATGTCAGGTCAAAAAGCGATCGAAAGATGTCGCTACTTCAAATGTTCTTTATTTTTATCGCTTTCCAAGAACCAAGAAGAAATTGCGTATCCAAGGGGCTAATGTTTTGAAAATTGGTAAAAATGTAAATTTGTAAATAATCATATGAAAGTGTGCAGGAAACTATCAAGTGTTCAATTGAAAAGTTCATCTTTGAATTTTTCATAACATTCTGAAGCAAGTCTTGAATTAGATCAACGCGAAATGTCATTTTGCGTGCTTTTTACAGTACCTTCGTTTTCTGTGCTAATGTGCACCGGTTTGAACTTCGTACGGTTGCGGAATTAAAAAAAGCATACACTCAAAATGTCTTGCTGTGAACTTAACTTTGTTTGAAATATTTTCGACTTTTAAGTCAAAATAATTGTCAAGGTGACATACCGACAGTAACATGCCGCATTTAACTGTTGCCCAAAAACCGCAAATAATTACACTAATTGGAGAAGGCTGGTCACTAAGAAGATACATCTAGAGTTGTAAAAAACTGGCTTCAAGAAAATAACGTTGTGCGTTTGCCATGGCCTTCCAGAAGCCCAGATATTAACCCCATTGAACATGTTTGGGGTTATATCGTGAAGAAAATGTACGCCGTTCATTTTAGACCTGCAAATGCACACGAATTATTAGATAAGATTGAAGAAATTGGGAATGAACTTTCCCCTGACTTCTGACTATATCCGTTCTTGTATTTATTCAATGCTTGAGCGTTTGTAAAGTGTTGTGAGAAATAATGGAGCTGCTGTGAAGCATTAGACATTAATTTGTTAAATATATTTATGTATGTTATTTTATCGTAAATGAATTCTCAGTTTAGTTTAGACCTACTCGTACCACCACAATCTATGGCTTTCTTGTTGACTCCTAAAAGTGAAAGTTGAATTATGCATTGTGTCATTTTACGTCAGCGTTTATGTCAATCTGACAGAGATCGATTTACACTACTCTAATATTGCAAAATATAACCTAAACATCTAAAGACTTGTATGCTTTTTTTGATTCCGCAACAAGGGCGTATCCTGTAACTTATTAACAGGCTTTTAAAATTTAAGAATACGTTAAATTTCAAAATAGACTTTTGTGATTGGCTTTTACTACGGTAACAAAACTTAACAACCCTTTAAATTGAACGCTTGCGATACAGAATACGCCCTTACGTATATTAATACAAAGTGAAGATACTTGAGTAGTTGAGTGTGCACTAATGCGGCAAACGAAAGCGCTAACAGTCACGGTAGGTTATAACGGTGATAGGAAAATATGGTGTCTCCACTCCCAAGATTTTACACGCAAAATCATTCAACCCGCAGCAACAAAAGTTCATGGTTTAGTCAGGGGTAGTAACTTAAATGGGAGGAAGTGGTACTTAATTTATACAGAAATCTATTAAACTCTAGTTCTCTCGTCATCCATTGTATGACGCTGGTACAAGAAATTTTAAAGGTTGTTGGAACTGAGAACTGATGCAAAAGTGTCAAATGTCAAGTTGGTCAATCTGCGTGAGTTTTGAGTAATTCACCTGACTTACCCAACAGTTTATCACAGATTTCTGTTTTCAGCTTTAGAAATTCAGATTAAATTTGGTGTTCCTGTGATTATAGTGTTTTATAAACTGCTTCTCTTGTTTTTGTGGACTACCTTTGCGTCTTTGTTAATTAGGTAAGTTCGTTATCTTGTACTCCGGGCAACACCTAACGAGCGTGTAATGCATGTCTTGAGTTTTAACAACACAAATAGGACCGGCTAAATTAATTTAATTAACAAATGACTTATTGTTTTACAGCAGCTGTAATTTGCAATGGAAAGTAGACCAAAATGTCCATGTTGTGTGCCTGGATGTAAAGATCGGGTGAATAAAAGGCACCGTTTTCCTAAGTACAATGAAAAACTGATTAAAGTATGGATTGAAAATATTGCTCATCCTTGTTTTATTCAACTAACATCTCAACAAATTTATGGAACATATTATGTTTGTGACAAACATTTTTCCCAAAAATACATAGTGCCTGGTACTAAGCGAGGACTTAGAAGAGACGCTATACCAACAATGTTTTTATCAGGTATGTAAGTATAGAGTCACTATTGTACTCAGGATGCATAAATATGCTCTATGTGAAGGAATACTCACTGTATACAGTGTGTCCCAGGATTGACTTCGGAATAGGTATAACGACAAACATTTTTTTACAAACAAGTTTTGCTTGTGAGAATGGATTTTCATCAAATATTAGTGCAAATGGTATCTAGTTGGCATAGTTATTCTAAGAAAACCATAAAGCATTGTAGGTAAAGTGGCTTTTCTGTTGCTTTTACACAAAATGTTCTAAATTTGAAATTATGGCCATAGCTATGCCAAAATTCATTCATTTGAACAAAAATATTGAAATAACAAAAATTGACAATTTTAAACTTTTATGTATTTAAAAAAATCGCAATTTGTTTTATTCCATACATTCAAAAAAATATGCATTATTTATTATATGTTATGTATTATTTTTCTTTTAATGGTTTTCTTAATTTTTTTTTAATGAAAGTTTAAAATCATAAATTTTTCATTATTTTAATGGTTTTGTTCAAATGCGATGAATTTTGGCATATCGCCATAATTTCGAATTTAGAACATTTTGCGTAAAAGCAACAGAAAAGCCACTTTACCTACAATGCTTTATGGTTTTCTTAGAATAACTACTCCAACTAGATATCACTTGCACTAATGTTTGGTGAAAATCCATTCTCAGTCAAGCAAAACTTGTTTGCAAAATATGATACACGTAGTGAAAAATTTTTTGGTCATTATACCTATCCTGAAGTCAATCATGGGACACACTGGTAAGCCACTTTTTGATCAAAATTTTATTTTAGGTTTTGGTGATGACCAACATGAACATACAAGTGGAGAAAATGCAGAAACCGTCCATTACCCCGAAGGTAAGTAGAATTTGTGATATTTTTTATAAATGTTAATGATTTCTCAGTTACTGAGGTTTGATTATAAAAATATTGTTACAGTAGGGCAAGAAGAACAGGCAGAGCAAATAAAGTGGGTAGATCAGGCACAGCATGAGAAAATGATTGTTAGTTTGGGTAAGGAAATACAAATTCTATGTTTCATTCATAATTTTTTTTACTTCAGTTGCTCAGCAACGGAACCTTTGCTGTGAAAATGGACTGTCAACGTCTTATGCTTCGGCTGCAAGTGTTAAACAACCATCAACATCTTATATTTCGGAAGCAAGTGTTGAACAATCAGCATGTTCCACTTCTAAAGCAAGTATCAAATCACCTTCAACTTCTTCCTTTGTGGAAACAGCTGCAGGTGTGTCGACACCCCCAAAGAGAAGACGAGGTATTTTACGTACCATTAATGTCACCAGACAAAAATATCTAACACCAAAGTGTAAGATTTTGTACAAGAAATTGATGGAGTGTTCAAATAATCAAGTAAAAGCATTGTGTGTAGGTAAACAACTAATTATAAACGTCATGCACAGTTTTAATACATTGAAGAAATAAAAACAAAGTTTCAGTGCTTTGACTTGGTTATTTTAAAATGGGATATAGAATATATTACTAGTAAAACAATAGTGGGTTTTTGCAATACTTCACGATAAAGGTATCGTTACGTTAAAGGATAATTGCTTAGCAACACTATAGGTTTAACCAATCAGAAATCGAATTTTAACGTTTAACATAACGATATTTTTATCGTAATGCTTTGCAAAAACTCCCTAATAACTAATATACGTTTTGTACCAAATATTTCTGTCTAAATTCAATTCAAAAATAAAAAAAACTGAAAGGGCTGTGAGCTCGCGTTTACATCCTGTAAATAAACAATGAAGTATTTAAAAAACGGCATGTTGCATGTTAGATTAAGTGCATTGTACGTTACAACAAAAAATGCAGTAAGAACACAAAGAAGTATTTATTCTAAAGGCTTTAAAATTTATAATGATTTGCCATGAAACGATGTCATGTGAAAATTTCAGATCACTTAAAAAATTAGTCATACATTATATTGTGATATTGTGAATATTTTTTAGATAATTTCAAATATTTAATTTAAATTGAATCGATTGAATGTTAGATTTAAGATAAATTTTCGATTTAGTTTTACAGTCTTTTTCTTTTGGTTTTCCCCTTTTGTCAACTGTGTTTCCGAATTTGTCAAATGACTTTCCAAACCGTTCTAAGTATAGTAGCCCTGCGTATTGGAAAGTCATTTGACAAATTCGGAAACACAATTGACAAAAGGGGAAAACCAAAAGAAAAAGACTGTATATTTATAATTAATATCTATCTGCTTAATTTTGCGGATCATATAAGTATATTTCTTTTTTATTTAACAATAATTTTTGCAATTATTGTAACTAATAATAATGCAATTATTGTAACTAATAGCAAAATGTGAACTAAGTGACTTTATTATTATTGTAATTTGTAATACAATTATTTTACACTACAATTATCTGTTTTCTGTGTTCTCTTTCGTGCTTTTCCTTACCACATAATATTATTTTGTATTTTTTTTTGTAGCATTTTCATTTGTATAATGGACAATTTACGTGTAATTTCATATTGAATACAAAACGTGAAATTGCACATGTATATTGTTCAAGGGCTATATGATGAAAGATTTTTGTGAAACAAAACAACTTTCTTCATAAAAAAATTTGCATCTTGTCATAATAAGCTTTACAAATGAAAATGTTATAAAAATAAGAAGTAATTTTGTCTTCATGGAGTTTTTCCAAATTCAAATAACGCGGTAATTCGATGTAGTTCTGTCGTCATCCACCGCGAGCGCTGAAAGTCTGCCCTCTGTCTCGTACACAGACTTTCTTATCTATAGGGGGGTTTAGTTCGAAGTGGTTCGAAGACTCTCCGCTAGATAGAGAACTAAAGAATAGAGGCCTACACACGTCTTGTCCTTTTTTGGCTTTATTTTATTTGACACATATGGACGTTTGACGACTTTGACGTTTATAAGTTATAAGTTGGTTCTTGTCCGATGAAAATTGTATCACAAAATCTTTTAACCGGACACTAAATCTCGCACTATACACTTAACGTTTCACCGTCGTTCGACAGCTTCGTCAGAAGTGAAAAATATAACATATTATATTATATTATGTTATATGTCGAACGACGGTGAAACGTTAAGTGTATAGTGCGAGATTTAGTGTCCGGTTAAAAGATTTTGTGATATAAGTTGACGATAATTTCCGGTGAAATCTCGACTAATTTTAGAATGAATTTATAGTTATTAAGAAATAAACAATTTTTTGTTATAATTGGATTCAGGTAGATACATTGAATTTAGGAGGTGGAAGAATGTAAATGCCTAACCTAATTTAATTTTGCAAACTGTTTCGATTTGTTCTGATCATTCCTATTTTTGCTTTCTTTTTGGCAGGTTATTGTCAAACGGAGAACAACAAACTGATGTAAGACATCCTGAGTCAGTTCTGCTGCATGTTCAGGACAACCTAACAAGCATCTGAATTTATGATTATTTAATGTATTAGTGATCACCGTTAAAGCATCTTTCCTCAGTTCATTTTTAAAAATATTGCTGACTACCATTTCAATAGCAAGAAGAAAATTATAAAATTGGCTTGATGGGTATGTTAAAAATCCTCTATTTTTTTCTTTAATTATTTTGTTAAAATTTTCAGATCCTTGTCCGATTATAAAGGATTTGCAGTCCATGCAATTAATTTTTTGTATTTTCTTGATAAAAACCCACACAAGTAGGCAAATGCTTCCTTATTATCATCAAACGTCTCTGAACTTGCTTGGTTATCAGTGACCATGTTCAAGCTAATGTGCAGTTTTTCTTGTTTGGAATGCTGGATGTTTTCAACATTCAATAAAGTCTGCAACGTTTCTCCACCAGAAACGTTGCTTCCTCTTGGGGGCTTTACAAGAGAATATATGGACATCAACCTGAAGATTTGTCCAACTTGGAGGGATTCCGGATGATTGTTACACCTTCCAGCAGCTCTCAACATGCCAAAGAAATGCTAAAATGAAATTTATCATGACAACAATTGCTCTAACATTGGGAGTTAACATTTTACTTCCAGAGCATCTTGATTAAGTCTAGCTGTCATTAAATAAGTAAAGCCAACCTCTTCAGTTAGATATCTTGTCAGATCTAAAGTAGATGAAATTGTTGCTCGAAGACCATCAAATGTAGATTTTGATAATTTCTTGTGGGGAAATTTGTTCCCATAAATCTAAATATGCAAGAAAATCTTCTAATTCCTAAAATATTATAATAGGTATGTATAAAATGTATTTTGTTGCATGTGTATTCCTAATGTAGAAATAATAAATTTATTACCTTAATGTCATGTGAATTATATTTAAGCCCATTAAATGGCGACGATGAATTCATGATATCTATGATTTTGTTTAGTCTTTCACAAAATTGTGCTGTTGGTGCACTATCATTTAAGGGGCCTATTTCACTTTGATAAGATCTTAGCGCAAGTGCAACACTGTTGCTAAAAAGCTGTGGATTTAAAAACATGTTACAACTGAGTTTGGAGATTTTGTAAACATACCTGAAATGCTAGCTTAGCTGACATTTTTTCAAAGTTTTTTGGCCATATGTGTTTGTACGTTAATTTGAACCCTATTTTAAATTCATATTTTGCTTCATGTTTCCACAGGTATTCAAAATGTTCACGTTTGACTGTACCTTCTGGAGTCTTAAAGATAATTTTTTAATAATTTAAAGCATGATATTATGGTTTATATTTACAATAAATTGTTTTTTTGCCATTAAAAGATTTCTGAGACATTTGATCAATGAGGCCAGTCTGATACAAATCGTAATAATCTTGAATCATCCGTAGGGTGAGTGCACCACGGCTCTAATGCATTTTCAACGCCAAACTGTTTCCACATAGCTCGATTCCACGTAGCCCTATCACTCGTCACTGTATCGATGTGAAGTCCCGCATTCTCACATAAGATTAGGCACTCAAGAAGCTGTTTGGCCTGAACTGCCCCTGTTAAATTTCCCTTGGATAAAAAACAAGCCAATGCTTGTATTGCTTTACCTGTGATGAATCGAAGGTGAATATGAAACCAAATTTCATTTATGAAATGTTTTACCTGCAAACGGTTGAAACATAAATATCAGCACATGGTCTCCTAATTCATGTTCCTGCTTTTTAGGTGTGTGTGCGCCCAAGTCAACAAAACCAAGCAGCTTCATGGTATTTTTATTTAAATGTTTGGAAGGTGTAATTTTGCATTCGTCGATTAACAAGCTGCCATGCGTTTCCCACATTTTCATCTTTTTTGTTTTTTCTTTAATTATTTGGAAAAGCTGCGCTTTAAAACCGAAGTTGCCGTCAATTTTTAAATATACCGTAGCAAAGTTGAATGAGATGGAAGAGGTATAACATTTTCCCTTCGCATGTGTTCATATAACTTGGGGCTTTTTATTCGCATTAGGATGCAAGAGTACAGCCAATTCAACGTATATCGTACTCCCTTTTTACTTTTTTTTGAAGAATTTATACAAGCCGTTACTACTTCTTTTTGGGCGTTGAAGAAATTTTTAGTAAATTCATTAAGTTTAGTCTGATTAACAGTCTGCTTTCGTAAATCTGTAATAGTCTTTTCCAAATGACTGTTTTCCTGTTTATGTAAAGAAATCTATTTTTATAATTTAATTAAATTTTTGTGTCCTTGAATATTGTTTTGTCCACTTTGTCAATTAATTCTTGTAGTGATTCGGGAGATCTTATCAGTCTATAACGGCGAAAAATTAATTTTCTCCCGTTAATATGGATAAATGTTTGTAGATCATTATTAATTGTTATTGATTTTTCTACTTCAGGTTTAGCGGTATTTTTAAGTTTGGAATATGTAATAAAAAGTGAGCAAATAAAAATCAGATTAGAGTAGGCGATGCAAAGAAAATGTATGTCTGTGATTAACTGAATTAATGAATGTAATACATTCATGGACTGTCAAATTTATTGACATTTTATTTAATCACAGACATACATTTTCTTTGCACCGCCTGCTCTAATCTGACTTTTATTTGCTCACAGGTTATAATCTTCTAGTTTATGAACGGCCCAATTACATGGCAAAAGCATTACTATTTCAATATTGCGAATTGCCTCAAACAAAATCGCAGGATTATTGTCGTGACAGTCCTGTTGCTCATTGCCAAAATTTAAAATTGTTGGAGCAGGAAGGGATTCTGAATGCTCAGGCGGAAAAGGAATATTACTGAAAGGAATTAAATAACGATATAGGTAGTTGTTAACCATACAGGAGACGACCCAGATGAGATTGTATCAAAGATCACCATATGAAATGACCGAGGCGAGGATGCAGTCTAATCTGGAGTATTGTATTCTTGTGTAGAATATGTTGAACTGTACAAAATAGTAATAATAGATGCCATAAAATTGAATACTTACCTTACATTTAACGAAGAAGAGGAATCATTGTCAGGACTTGGAAGTTGGAAGCCAGGATTAGGGAATTTCGAGAAATCTGGTGCTTGTGACAATTCTTTTAAACTAAAAATTTTAAATGATGGTTTGAATATACATATAATAAAAATCAGTGTTATTTTCTTTAAATCTGAAATCGTAGTAAAGCTTTTCAAGCATAAATACGATTTTTTTTTTCATTTACGTTCGCCTCGTCAACGGAGTATGGGATTACTAGTTAGGTAGGTATAAAGGCCGGGTGTATAGAAATGAAGCTCTTGTGCCTATTGTCGAGAAACATCATCTTTATTAAAACATCACTAGGTTTTTAATAATACCATTATTAACTAACTTTTTTTCTTTTTCACGGTTTACAAATTAGCATAAACATTGTTGAAAAATAGTTGTTTCATTATGTCAGTTATAATTTACCTACTAAATAATAATTTGCTCCTTCATTCTTAGTTTAATTCATTGCTTCATGAATATACATTTAATATAAATAACAATAAATGAAACTAAGTAAGGTGTTTTAAAATCTGAACTATTCATGAATTATATATGTAAATCCAAGTCAACGCCAAAAAAATTCTAACCACTACCGTTTTATGTAAAAAGCAAATTTGACTACTTCTGCCTTCACCATCACCAAATAGTGGTAAAACTTACCAGTCGCTTGTGAAAGATTTATGAAGTGATCTAGTTGAATTTTTTTTTCAAATATTTGTCTGAAATATGTGTATTGCAGACAAAACCGGCTGCTGGAATTGGTTTTCCAAAAAAGATTCCCCATGCTTCACGTTCTTTTTTACTCTGAAATGATCCAATTTTTAAATTAAAAAGAAGAAATTTGAAAGAAATTTACCTTGGGTGCAGCAAATAAAGTTAAATCTTGCTTATCTCTTTTAGACTGTAAACATAGATAACAATATCTTGGCATTTTCGGAACAAGGAGCAACAACAAATTTGAACAAGAAACAACATCAAAACTTTTTAAAAGAATTACGAACAAGAAAAACGATAAAACTTTACAAGAATTATGAACAAGAAACAACAGCAACACTTTACGACACTTGATTACAGTTTGATTACGCACAATTATGACCAAGAATAAATTTGATTTGAAGTTTCTTTTGACGTTTATTACAGTAGGTATTACAGGTTTCTGTAACAGTGTCAGTGTTATCTACCGGCAAATCATTGAAGTAGACCGTGAGATTGCACGAGCGTCTAGCTGCAGATCCACCTACAGCCAATCAGAACAAGGATAGCTCAATTTACCAATCAGTAGCGTATAGTACGCTCTGGCCAATTAGAATAAGGCAAAGTAATTCAAATTTTCGAATTCAAACTTAGGAATACAGTTTCAATAACAGTGGTATGACTCACATTAAACGGCACTAATTGACTTGGTGAACCAAAAGAACGGTTAACTTAAAGCTGTGTAAAAAAATACAGCAATGAATGAAAATACTTTTGTTTGTCAAGTTTGTGGCTCAATATATAAGTCGAGTATAACTAATTTTAAACAACATTTAAAAAAAAAAACATAACATTGTGGAAAATGTTGTCAGCAATATAAAATTTTTAGAAACTAATTGTGATTTTACATTTTATACACGTGAAAATTTAGAACGCAATTTAGATGTGGATCATAATATTAAACAAGACGTTGAAGAATTACATTTTGGCAGTATTGATGGTATGTACATACATAACCCTGTCCAACAGTCAAAGAAACCCGTCAGGTTTCTCGACTGTTTTTAATGTTTTTGGGGTCGCTGAATACGAATCTGCAAACAGTTTTTTCGGATCACCTCAGGTTCTCGTTCTAGGCACCAGTAAAGAAGTCAATGAAGCAGTGTACTAAAGATAAAAAGAAAGAAAAACCTATCGGGTTTCTCAACTATTTTTAATATTTTTGGGATCGGTGAATACGAATCTATAAACAGTTTTTTCGGGTCACCTCAGGTTCTCGCTCTAGACACCAATAAAGAAGTCGAAGAAGCAGTATACTGAAGACAAACGAGTTCTTTGTCTTCTAGAGCGAGAACCTAAGGTGTACCAAAAAAACTGTTTGCAGATTCGTATTCAGCAATTCCAAAAACATAAAAAACAATTGAGAAACCCGACAGGTTGTTCTCTTTTTTTGTCTTCTGTATACTGCTTCATTGACTTCTTTATTGATGTCTACAACGAGAACCTGAGGTATCCCGAGAAAACTCTTTACAGATTCGTATTCAGCGACCCCAAAAACATTAAAAACAGTTGAGAAACCTGACGGGTTTTTATTTTTTTTTTATTTTTGTTGTACCGTGTAATTATACGTTTGTACAACTCGCACACTCCGTGAACATTTTTAATTAAAATCACATTAAAGACATCAAAAAAAAAATTTCAAATATCTTTAAATTTAAAGATTTCAATAAATAATTAATTAAATTTCATGTATTGATTTGTCTATTGTTCCTAAGATGTAAAAAACTTTAAAATTAAATTAATTAAATATTTAAATTTAAATTAATATTTGAATTTATTTTTTGTTGTTTTTAATATAATTTTAATCAAATATGGCATTATCAAGGGTAATCATGCTAACATCCTATGTTTCGGATTGAAAATGCTCATTCGGTATACTTACAGCACTTTTTGAATTTTACAAACGCTTTACAGAATTTATGACATGGAAACAAAACACAGAAACACAGTACTCATGCAAATGGATAAAACATAACGGTTCCTCGAAATTAAAAGGAAAGCGCAAAATAACTTATTATTGCAACAGATGCAGAAGAAAAAGAATTATTTCAACAGAACAACGCAAACGTATGCTAAAGTCCTAAGGATCCTGCAAAACAGATTTAATTTGTACGTTCAGAATAGTATTAAAAGAATCTTCGGTATATTAAAAGAATCTTCTGACAGCATTAGTGTTAAATATTTTAAAATTCATTACGGTCATGACATTAATATGGTACACATACCACTTTCCACTAGCGAAAAAGAAACGATTGCTGCAAAATTATTGCAAGGTAAATTAAAAAAAAAATCAGAATCGATTATTTTACGTTTGCACTGTGAAATAATCAATAATCACCTACAATTAACTCCTACTCCTATATTTTTTAGGAATACCAGCATCGGAAATATTACATCAAATTAGAGAGAGTGTAGACGAGAACTTTAAAAGGATACATTTAACAACCAAGAAAGACATTCACAATATTTCACTCACATATAACGTTAATGAAAAAATTATTAAAGATAAAAACGATGCCGTCAGTGTAGACCTGTGGGTGAAAGAATTGTCTCAGACAACAGAAAACAGTATTTTACTATATAAGAAGCAAGGATTTTCCTCAAATGAAAATTTTCTTGAAAAAAAAAGATTTCTTATTAGGTATTATGACCAGACAACGGACGGAATGATGGAATTCAATGTCGTTCGCATAAGCGGCAAGCCCTGCGCGGTAACTGGTCGTCTTAATATCCCGAGCGTAAAATTTGGTGTTCGCATCACTATAGTTTAAATTCTAAATAAATATAGTAATCCTTTCAAAATAAGAAATTATAATTTACGGATTATAACTTTATGTTTATTATAGCATATTGATCACTTTTTTGAAAGTAATATATTAATATATTGACTCGGCTTCTGCCCGACGCTCATGGACTTGCTACTTTACGTGCGCGTTGAGTCCTCGAGGCGAAGTGACCGTGAACAGTCATACAAATGTCCGTCCTTTGATTATGACAGAATGTAAAATGCAATTATTTAAGAAGTTTGGCAGTAATGGAATTGTTTGCATGGATGCAACACATGGCACGAATCCTTATGATTTTTATTTAATTTCAATTTTAATAGTCGATGACCTCGGTGAGGGATTTCCGGTAGCATTTTTATTTGCAAATCGAGAGGACTATACTGTAATAAAATACTTTATTATATGCATCAAAGAAAAAGTAGGAGATATAAATGCATCAGTTTTTATGAGTAATGATGCTGATCAATATTTCACAGCGTGGAGCTCTGTTATGAACACCACACAAACAAAAAAAACTTTTGTGTGTGTGGCATGTAGATAGAGCTTGGAGGAACAAAATCAATATAATAAAAAACAAAGCTAAACAAGAATATGTACATAATTCTTGTTCTTAAGTCATTGTATTCTTTCTAAATTACAAAATTTAATTTTAGGTCTACAAAATGCTGTGTGTTGTACGACAGGAAATAAATTTAAATGATTTTAACAAATATATAGAATCCTTCCTTAATTTACTTGCTCAAGATGAAGATTTGACTGAATTTAAAAATTACTTTGAGAAACATTATTTGAATCGTTGTTCATCATGGGCTGCTTGTTATAGATTAGGTTCTTCTATAAATACAAATATGTACCTTGAATCTATGCACAAGGTGCTGAAATATATTTATTTAAAAGGTAATTTATTTTTAAAAGAATGAATATATTAACTTCACTAATTATATGTATTTAATTGGTAGGTACAGCATGTAGGAGACTAGATAAAACCATTTTTGCACTATTAAAATTTATTAAAAATAAACAGTTTTATTATTATTAAACTAAATAAAGGTAAAGTTTCCAATAAAATTTCCATGATCAACAAACGACATCTGACTGCCACTACCTGCGACAGTATGTATATCACATCTGATGATGCTGCAGAACAAGAAAGTGTTGTACAAGAAGTTACTAGTTGGACTGTTCATTCTGATGAAAGTAATTATACTGTGAAAAAAATTAATTTGAGTAGCAGCCATGAATGTAAATTGAAATGTGTTATGTGTGAATGTTGCGTGCACGTATATTCTTGCACATGCACAGATTATTTAATACATGCTGTTGTATGTAAACACATACATAAAGTATGTATTATTAACAAAAAAGATATATCCACCAGTAACGAAGTTCACAATAATGAAGACAAAGAGGAAATTCAAATGCATTTAAAAACTTTAAAAAGAAATAATAATTTACAAACATTACACAGAAATTAATAATAACATTACTGAGGTCTCAGAATATTGTAAGACTAGTAAAAATTACGACTTATTATCTAAGATAAACAATTATTTAAAATTAATGAAGAAAATGGTTGACAGTGAACCGGGTCCAGCATTCATGCAAGACAAACAAAAAAAATAATAATCCAGTAAACAAGAAAATTGATGTTCAACCTAGGTGATTTATATAAATTATAAATATAAATATGTTCAATATAAATTTACTGGAAAATTCAATTTACAAACACCGAACATCAGCTTTCATCGTCTGATCATTAGATTATTCTTTCAAACTTCTATGTATTTATAATATATACTCAGGACTTAATCGATTACCAGCAAATTTATATGGAACTTACCATAGGTACAGTGCTCGGCACTAAAAATAAAACATTCTACCAACCCAAAGCCTAACTAGCTCTTGGAGCCTCACTTCCGTTGAGGAATTCTAATAAATTCTGCCTTGATAGTATGATCATATTTACTCTTTATCAATAACATTAATTATTTTCGAATGAGATTGCGGCTTTGTGTTTCGTTTTTAATGCCAAGCACTGTATAGGTGTTTTTTTTATATTTGCACCCCACCTAGTCATTTTAACACCTAGAGAAAAACTGTAAATACAAAAGTTCTAGGGACCTATATGTATTATTTTTTAGAGTTTCTCAAGCTGCTAAAGTAAACCTGTGGGTGGGGTGCAAAAAAAACCGTACCTACCTACATGAAAACATTTTAAATTGCTTCGTTTTTTACTAAATAAATTTTAATTTATTTTAGATTTCCAATCAACAAAGAAATGCCGTGATTTGTCTAGGAAAACCTTCCCCAAAAGAAGTAGATTATATTCATAGCATGTTAAATGAGAATTAAAATTATATTCCAGAAAAAAGTGTGCATTTTCAGTGTCCGTTAGAAGAATTCATATTACAAAAGATTAAAGTTAACCAGTGACCAGTACCAGCCCTTATGGTTTTAATAAAATCAATTCCAAGCGATTTAAAACTGCTACTTATGTAGCTATTTAGTTGAAAGTTTCACTGAAATTAGAAATGGATCCCCTTTAAACTCTGTTTCTTCTGATCAGATGTTGCACTGAAATAAAACACGTCTCATTAGAGTTCAAAGTGTCATGCAATTTTCTTACTTATCGTATGTATTGTATTTTAACGCCATTTGATGCCATTCTTGAAATATAACAGTATCCACCCTGACTCGATGTTCAAATGAATATTACGATTGGCATTGGATATCATATTTTTAATTGCTGTAAGTAAAAATAATAATATTAATACAAAAGAAACATAGAGTATGGTATAAAAGCCAGGTTGAGTTTCTGCTGGTTTAAGGATCTCCGAGTTCTAACTGGAAGCATGTTGTAAAATATCTAACACGATTTGCTGTGTCGGTGCAAAATCCATATTCATGACATAACAGCTGATCTTGTGCACACTAAAAATTTACACGTTTTAATCGTAATGTTGCAGAATGAGTTTAAACTTAAAAATATTGCGGTCTGACTTACGTGTCAAATTATTAACTTCCAAAGTAAAAGCGAGGTTATGAGCACCATGACGGCCTGGTGACGGCTACCAGTACCAGTTACCATATTTTTTTTAAAGGTTCTCTAAGTTTTAAACGTTATTTTGCTTCATCAGTTTTATTTGTGTCTTTTAATGTGAACCACACCACTATTGGAACTGTATTCGTAAGTTTGAATTCGAAAATTGAATTACTTTGTCCTATTCTAATTGGCCACAGTATATTACAATGTGATTGGTAATTTGAGCTATCCTTGTCCTGATTGGCTGTAGGTGGATCTGCAGCTAGACGCTCGTTGAGATTGCGGTTCGTTTTATAGCGTTTTCGATTGATCGCATTAGTGCGCACTCAGAGTATCTTCATCTCATGTTATTGGATGAGGTTAAAAGAAGATGCAAATACACTGAGTGCAACCGGTGCAGATGAATCGAAAACGCTATTAATTTAAAACAAATGAACAGAGTGCAAACACCAGAGTTTCCTAACATCACCGTTATAACCAAAACACTAAATACAAATATTTGACAACTGCCAAACGTTAAACGTCAGCTGGTTTAGGTAGTTATCCCTTTCTTGTTCTATCTTCTTTCAACAAAAAATCAAAACCAACTTGATGAACTTTTCAATTATACTTAATAAAATCATAATACACATATGAATATTGACGGTATATTAGGGAAAACAAGTTAACCTCACAAAGTAAATACATGGTAAACGTCAATTTATCCCGCACTGAGCCAACATTTTGAGCATCATCTACATTTAATTATTTATGAATGCCGCGGCTTCTCTCCTGTTGATTATTCCTCGTAGGGCCAGGTGGAATTTTGAGCTTACTGTTTTGGTTTGTGAATTTTCTGTTTCAAAATTGTGTGCCGCAATCCCTCTTCCGACTAATTAGAGGACCGTTAGTTTGGATTTTAATACCATTAAATAGATCTATTTTTCAGGTGTTTCGGCTCTATCTACTACGCTTCTGCGGACGAGGCATAAGGGCATCAACCAGTATGGCCGCTTTCTTTGATACTGACGTTTAAGTGACGCTACTGGGTAATTATAAACTTATACCACAGTACTGTGGCTGTACAGAGGATGCTCGAGGAATCCATTGATGAGAACCCATTTGGAACCAAAAATTTAAAACTTTCAGTATGCTTTGACAGCACGCTTGGCTCCCGTTGTATGAGATGACTTATTAAGGGCCAGTTTTATAAAACGAGTTAACTACTCGATCCATTGTGTGGTTAAGCAATATCGTTGGTGGAAGCTTGAACTCACAAATCACTTATATCTATAGATGCGTAACGTACATAGTAGGCGGCTGGATTTGTTACTCTGGTTGTTGGAAGCGAAAGTATGGACTTAGCGCGCGAAATTTAAATTTCAGCTTTCTTTGTATATAGATTTCATTGTTCAAACGTTCATAAAGATAATCATTCGTTAACAGAAAAGTAAGTCATTTTGTCGAATAACTTGATGGTTTATTAAAAACGTGGAAGAATGATAATTGTTCTATAAGAGGGGAAGCCCTATCCTGAAGAAGAAATATTTTTCAAGTTTCAATTATTGTCTTTGATGAATTTTTGTGTTACGTTTTGGCATTACTAAAAGCCGCAATAGACGACCATAAATTAGATGTATGTAATTTATACGTATTTTTTGACAAAGCGTAAATTGGAACGTTTTTCCTTGTTGTATAAGAAAGAATTTCATTAAATTTTACACGTAAAAACTCTTCATGTGTTTTCTTATCATAAAAGTATACGTTTCAATTTACGTTTTGTCAAAATATACATGTAAATTACATCTATTTTATGATTGTCCATTGCGATCTTTATGAGTTATTAAGAGCAGAAGACTAATCAAATAACTAAAACGTAATAACACGGAAACAAAGAAAATACCGAGAACACATTTACCTTTATATTTAGCTAAATAATTGCGTCTTATTTCGTGTGTAATAAGTGGTAATAGCACAGTATACGTATCAATCAGTAGGGACAGCTCATGTCGGCACCTTTGATGTTCATACCATAGACAAAATAAACCTAGACATTTAACGCAAATGCATGACTTTGAAATCGGAAATTAGTTTATCTTCCAAAAACATGGTGGCAGCAGGTGTAAATAAAAACGGTAAATGACATAAAACTGAATTTGTTATCCGTCACAGAAGACTAATCTAAACAGAAGCGTCACTTGAAAAGGAACTTCATAATTAGAAAGAGTAAGAAGAGCACTACCAGTTTAAAGGTCCTTCGTGTCCACTCGGCAACACTCGCGCGTTTCCTTCGATGCCTTGCTTGAAGGCGTAACACGAGAGAGAAAAAAGAATGCGTTACCCTCGAGTTAACATAGGATGGATAAATTTGCCTATGCAGGAGCATGGCGGAGTAAAATTTCGTAACGAGAACTCTGCTCAAGTGCGACCTAGTAAGAGTCGAGAGAAAAGTTGGATAATAATTATAACCGAATAACATTTACAGTAAAAATGTCTGAAATGAGCGATAAATGTGTAGCAGAGAAAAGTAAATGGGGTACCGCTTGTGTTTACAAGGGTTGCGAGTACAAATTTTATTCGAAAAAGATGGATATGTTTTATTAGGTGCAAGAAAATAGGTCTGTTTCTGCAGCATTCCGGACTAGCTTGAAACTGTTAAATATATTCGCCCGTCGAATTATTACTGCTTTTAAGAGCTGCGTTAAATGTGAGACTTTGTACGGCGCATGGTTCTGGCCACGTTCTGGCAGTTTCGGATCAGTCAGAGACTGCTGCAGAAACAGACCTAAAGATATTCTGAGTGCGCACCAATGCCACAAGTGGAACTCGCTTTAAAATTAATAACGTAGATTATAATCCCATTTCGACCTCATCTCTAAATATTTTCAAAGCACGCACGCATCTCTACTGCACTACCGATTTAAATGGCCAAGGTCATCGGCAGATTGTGCGGAAGATCAAAGGCGCCGCTTTGAGTGATGCTTCTGTATAGATTAGTCTTCTGTGCTACCGTTTTCAGAGCCAATATGGCCGTTACTGGCGGGCTTTCATTTTATTGCTACTAGATGTCACTGGTTGAAAAAATGTCACGGATAGAAATGATTGCAAGCAAATCATAGAATGCGATGTTGTTTTACACAATTTCAGGCTCTCTACACAACATAAATTCATTATAATCTAACAAAGATGGTTTTCTGTTCAATCCTTCTCATCTCTCCGCATCCATCACACAAAATGCTGAATTAAAAAACGCCCGCTTAAAAGCAATTGATAAATTCACCGGTACTCCACACGCGGCCGTTTGTGGCCGTTTGTTTTCGCACATGCGCACTCAGAAACTGTAGTGCCAGCAGAGTTGGGAAAACTACGTGTAAAAAATATTTTCTACATTACGTCTAAACGTAATTTTTATGTAGTTAAATGTAATTTTTACACGACGTAGTTTATCTGAAATGTCACATTTCTAACCTCAAAATTGAATGTTCATTTGACATATTTCAAGTTTTTGAAGCTTTTTAATGCTTGTATACAACAATTTTATCCATTTTACATCAAAATAGATATGATATTGCGTATGAATAATTAATTATTATAACCTGAAAATGAAGAAATAGAAAACAACGTAGTTTTTACAGTAGTTAATTCATTTTTTACGACGTAGATAATTACAAAATCTACGCGTAATTAATGGGTATTTGTACGTCTCATTATCTACGTCCCAACCCTGAGTGCCAGAAACCCCTAACTGTCCCTACTGATTGATGAATATACTGTGATCGGTGATACTGTGGTAATAGCTTTGACCCGAGACGTTGATCTGTGCCAATGTCTGTGCCCAAGACTTTGACACATGATTCACAAATTTTATTTGAAACTTTCCATGGAAACGAAATAAAACAAGATCGTTTACCGTACTACCAACTTTACATCAATTATGAATTGTGGCAAAAACTATCACACTGACATCTTGTGTTTGGAAGCGTAGTAATTTCCTGGTCCGTGAGTCTGTCATTTAATTAAACGTCTATAGGCGTTTGATTTTAAGGGGGTCATTCTAATCGAAGATGCAAGTTACAAGGTTGTATCTTGCTACTACTACTACCGAGCACTCTGCTCTGGTGGTACCACCTACTTATTTTTGTATTCTAATTCAGGGTGGTAGTTCAGTGGCAAAATTACATATGTGTTGCAAGTCGAATATTTTCAGAAATTTCAATTGATTTAAAAATTAGGATATTTCATCGCGGATAACATTGGTGTCAGGTGTTTCTAGGTCAATTTCTTTTTGCAAAACTTGTAATTTTCGAGGGTTTGGGACTAGTGATTTTTGATGCATATTTTGTTGCGTTAATCTTAATTATTGCAAAGAGAACTGGGGCAGATAAGTAACAAGTTCCTACCGTTACCTTGAGGGCTGAATTTGGAATTTGTGTTATTATTTTAATATTCGTTGTATCTAACATCTAAAATGCCAGAAACAAGGGCGCAAACAGCATTGACAAATCCTCCAGACACACAACTGGATAGCGGTTCAATAGCGAGTTTAATTAATTCGGTCCCTATATTTGAGGGACGAGGTAATATAAGAGATTTTATAGAGTCTATAGAGGAGGTAGGAGAGATCGCACAATGGTCCTCCAGGGAGAAAATGTTGGTGGCGAAACTAAAAATGAAAGGATATGCAAAAGAGGTTTTACGTGCCAATCCGGAGTACTTACAATTACAATGGAAGGAATTTAAAAGTACCATGCTTAAGGAGTTTTCTGTAGACCCTAATCCACAGCAGGCGGCGCAGAAATTCGCATCCTGTTACCAGCGCCAAGGAGAAACTGTAAAGGAGTACGAAGTACGACTTAAAATTGCAGGAATGGCTACTTTATGTAAAACGGAAGGGCGAATTGTTTCACCGACACGGTCAGCTGTATTGGAGGAACAGTTACTGACGCAGTTTTGTATAGGGGTGAAGAAAGAGTATCAGCGCTTTGTACTTTCTTCCAGCGCCAAGACGTTTAAGGAAGCCGTGGAAATTGCAGTGAAAGAAGAACTGAACGATAAACTCATTCGCGGCTCTATAAATAAAGACCATGTTAATTTAATAAACAATAATTTCAGGACCGAGGTGCGCCACCAAAACAATTTTCAGACACAGCGATCAAGAGAGAGAGCAGTAAATAATCAACAGTTTTCCAATCCACAAAGGGGCAAATCGGACAATTTCCATAAGCGGGAAGGTACAGATTGGAAACATACTCGAGTAAAGTTCCAACCGGAAGAAAATCGTCAGATGAATCAGAAACCGCAAGGAATAAAAGCGAGATGTTTTTCATGCGGAAAAGAAGGACATATAGCCAGGTATTGTCAACAAATGCGTAAAGTAAAATGTTTCAGGTGTGATCAAGAGGGGCACACAGCAAGAGTGTGCAAGGCCCAAATTAGAGTAGTTAATGAAGTCTTTAAACATGGAAGCGACTCTGGCAGCACCCGATCCAGGTCGCAGTAAAACAGAGCGAATCACAAAAGTTGATACCAGCAGTTAACGGAATTAGCACAGCCATGTGCACAATTCACGTAAGCGTGGAAGGGAAAACTAAATGTTTTCTAGTAGATTCGGGAGCTGCGGTGTCCATTGTGAAGCGCGAAGTAATGGGGATGAATAGTTGTATATACAAAATTGAAGGGAGGAATATAACTAGTATTTCAGGTAATAGGTTGCCTGTGATAGGTAGGTCAGACATTGAACTGACTTTAGGAGGTAGGAAAATCAAGCATAAGTTTGTGGTGTGCGAAAATAATTTAAGTTTGTCATCGGACGGCTTATTAGGGGTAGATTTCCTACGTAAAAACAGAGTTGTTATTAATTTCAGGAAGAATTCGCTTATGATAGGGAAAAAGGAAATTCCTATTGAGACCAATAATTTGGAAGAAGAGGAAACGAAAAGCGGTGAGATAAATTACGTGAGATTGATGGAAAATATTGCAATCCCACCAAGATGCGAAATAATGGTAACTGGACTTCAAACTCGTAATTCAACAGAGTCTGTCGTTATCGAGCAACCACCGGAAGAAGTACCCGGCTTAGTAACTGCAAGAATATTGTGTTGTCCTAGGAATAAAGAGGTCCCGCTAAGACTCATGAACGTTTCGCAAAAGATTGTGAACATAAGCGCCGGTCAAATTGTGGGAATGTCATGTGATGCAGAAGTAGAACAGGAAGTTCCACAAGATTTTGTTGGAGCTGTGGAGGAGGAGAGTAATTTTATAGAAAATGCTTTTAAAACTGAGCATTTAAATGATGGGCAGAAAGGTAAGTTGCTTAATTTAGTCAGTAATTATAAAGATATATTTTTTAGGAAACAAAATAAGCTAAAGGCAACAAATCTAGTAAAACATAAGATTATTGTAGACAATATTCCGCCTATCGCGAAGGCACCATATAGGATCTCCTGGACCCAGAGGAACGTCCTAAAGGAACAAATACAAGAGATGCTGGACGACGGAATCATCCGGTCTTCAACGTCAACATGGTCTGCGCTATGCTTAATGGTTCAGAAGAAGACGTCAGACCCAGGAGATTCGAAAATACGTGTTTGTATAGATTATAGAGGCCTTAATATGGTAACAAAAAGAGACTTTTATCCTATACCTAACATCCAGGAGACATTAAATCAACTAGGAGGAGCATCTTTCTTTTCTACATTAGACCTGGCTAGTGTATTGGCAAGTTGAGATAGAAAGGGAAGATATCGAAAAAACAGCTTTTTCAACTCCAGACGGACATTATGAATGCCTGCGGATGCCTTTTGGACTTGCAAATGCACCATCAACTTGGCAGAGGTTGATGAATGTAGTGTTGAGCGGACTTACTGGTATATCATGCTTTGTGTATCTTGACGGTATAATTGTTTTCAGCTCAGGTGGTATCGAGGATCACTTACAGAAATTAGAGGAAGTTTTCCAGAGGCTGAGGGAAGCTAACCTGTCATTAAAACCAAGTAAATGTAACTTTCTGAGTAAGGAGACGAAATATCTAGGCCATATAATCTCGACAAAAGGAATCAAGCCGGACCCGGATAAAACCAAGATTATAGAAGAGTATCCAATTCCAAGAACAGCCAAGGAGATTCGAAGTTTTCTAGGTTTAGTCGGGTTCTATAGGAAACTTATTAAGAATTTTTCGCATATTGCAAAGCCATTGACAGAATTGACCAAGAAAGACCATGAGTTTATTTGGAGCGGAGATTGCCAAAAATCTTTTGATATACTGCGAATGTCCTTAGTAGAAGAGCCTATTCTGAGGTACCCAAATTTTTCGAAACAATTTATTCTAACCACAAATGCTTCAGGTGTGGCTCTCGGTGCTATCTTGAGTCAAGAGGAGAGAGGTTTCGAATATCCTATTGCTTACGCAGGAAGAGTTTTAAACCGAAGTGAACAAAATTACAGCGCTACGGAAAGGGAGTGCCTAGGAGTAATCTGGGGCGTTAAGCATTTCAGGTGTTATCTATACGGACAGAGATTTAAAATAATTACCGACCATAAGCCACTAAAATGGCTATTATCGTTAAAGGATCCGACGTCAAAATTAGCCAGATGGGCGATTACTCTGAGTGAGTACGATTTTGAGATTGTTCACAGGGCAGGAAGAGAAAATGGCAACGCGGATGCGTTATCCCGAATACCAATTTGTACAGCCGAAGAAGGAAAATATGAATTGGTTTGGGATAGGCAAAGGATTAAGGAGGAACAACGGGTTGATGAAGAGTTACAGCAATTCATTAAAGACCTGGAACTTAATCCAAGTAGCGGTTCGTACTCACTGGACGAAGAAGGTATACTGTATCGATCAAGGCATTTCGGAGACGACTCAGATCAGTTAGTGGTACCAAAAACCATGGTCACAAAGATACTACAAACTTTTCATGATACACCTATGGGAAGACATCTAGGATTTGAAAAGACCTTCGATAAAATCAAGAAAAGGTTTTACTGGAAAAACATGAAGACCGATATCATGGTTTACTGCAAGAACTGTCAAGCTTGCCAAGAACGCAAAACATCTCCTCACAAGAAATCGGCGCCAATACAACGATTTCAAGAAGTCTCCAGGCCGTTTGAGAGAACATCCATGGATATAGTAGGTCCTTTACCAAGAAGTGACCGAGGTAATAGGTATTTATTAACATTTATGGATACGCTAACACGTTACGCCGAGGCAATTCCGATTCCCGACCAATCAACAGCCACTGTCGCCAAAGCTTTTGTTACAGGTATTATAGCACGGCACGGAGTTCCCCAGCAGCTTCTGACAGATCAAGGAGCCAACTTTTTATCCAAAGTGTTCAAGGAGGTTTGTTCTCTTTTAAAAATCAATAAATTGCAGACGACGCCATATCATCCTGCCTGTAACGGCATGATTGAAAGATGGCACCGAACTCTGGCTGACATTATTTCCCAGTATGTCGATTATGACCAAAGGAACTGGGATGAGTGGGTTCCATATGCACTATTAGCATACAGGACTTCATCTCACAGCGCCACAGGAGAGTCGCCGCACTATCTATTGTATGGAAGAGAGATGGAACTACCCTTTGACGATATTATTAATGCTAGGAGAACAAGGTACGATACCGAGGATAACTACGCTGCAGAGCTTCAAGAAAGGCTGTGTTCCACATGGGAGAAAACAAGAGCCAAGCTAAGAATGGCAGCTAACAGACAGGAGAAACAATAACACCCAAAATCGACACCACCAACATTTCAAGTAGGAGATCAGGTATTTGTTCAAAATCCTGTTGTAGTGCTAGGGCGTACGAGGAAGTTAGCTAAGCCGTGGGAAGGTCCTTATATTGTTTTGCAACAGAAAGGTCCAGTCACGTACCACGTGCAGAAAGTGGGGGGACGGCGAAAAGAGACAATTCATGCTGACAGAATGAAAATGTTTGTACATCGGGACGACGATACGGATTACTTGGGAGATGAGCAAGATGAAGAGAACGATGAAGAAAGATTAGATGAATCAGAGTATAACGAAAGGTATGGAAGAAACATGGATTACTATGAGGAGGAAGAAGAGGAAATCAAAGAACCACAAGCATCACATCGGTATGCCACCAGAAGTAAGGGAACAGTTCCAAGTTTTCCTTGGATAATGGATTAGCCAAATGACTACGGACGGTTTGATTAATTAATATTATTATAATTAATTAATATTAATTAACACAATTTTATTAATTTATTTACTTTTATATGTATTGATACATTGAATGATACTTCAGCGGTGTGTCTGGGCGGAAAGGTTAAATAAAAAAAAAGTGACATGTGACTAAATCCTATTTTAATTAGATATTATTTCACAGATTTATGGTCACAGGGTGTTTTGATACTCGCATGTATCATCTCAATCATCAGTGAAGAGGCTTTACTAGAGAACGGGGTTGTATTTTTCAACGAAGGTGAAATTTTGCAGACTGGAGATCGTTGGACGCTGGTATTGGATGTTGACATAAAGCAATATTCTGACCCATTGGAAAACATAATTAAACAGCTGGGACACGCAAGGGAAATTCAAGATAAACTGTCGAATCAAAGTGGGAGACAATGGAAGCTAGTCGATACTGAGAGAGAACTAATAACGGATCAGGGTAGGAAATTAAAGGAGGAGATTGCTAATCTGGAAGGAGCGCTAACATTGACAAGAAGTAGAAGAGCACTATTTGATGCAGGAGGGTATGCTCTTAAATTTCTTATCGGTACACCTGATAGTGACGATTTGGAGAATATCAATAGTCAGATAGAAAAACTAGATTTAAAGATAAATAAGATGTCACATATTGTGCACTCTCAGGTAACTGCTTTAAATATAACATATAACATGGCAAAGCAAAATAAATTACAAATTAACAATGTTCAATCTAACCTTAACGAAATAATGAATCATGTAACAGGGATGACCAACACTGTCAATAAATTAAATTGGGAAATTATTGCTACAGAGGAATTAGGTGCTACTTTGCGTATAGTTGAAAGCCAAATCACGTTCTTGCGGGAGTCGTTAACGCGGTTGACGCTCGCGCTGGATGAGGCAAAAGTGGGTACCTTAAGTCCGTACATATTGTCCCCGGCAGATTTTTCCTACTTGTCAATTCTACTGCAATGTTAGGTCGAAAAGGGAACACAGGATGTCGTGATTTAAACTTTTCATTTATTTTTAAATTATCACAGAGACTTACGAGTAATCCTAGAGACCTAGGAGAAATCATTTGTTCTACAGAACTTCCATACATATTTTAATAATTGAGTTAGAGGCTTACAGATCTTTCGGTCCTTTCAGATATGAGCAGGGTCGATTGACCCATTGATTTCAATGAATATACAAATACGTAATTCTTGAAAGAAAGTATATTTAGGTAAAGTAAATTTTTTATTTATATCCCGATCGTATAGATCTGAGTTAAGAAAGTATACGACGAAACGATATGACAAAAGCCGTAAGGCCGTTTCACGAAAGTTAGAAGGAGATAGTTATAGTTATAGATAGTTCTTTGACTTATCGATCGATCGATTGGCATATAGTAAAAAAATGACCCTGTGCAGATCCGACAAAATGATCTGATTTCACAAAAGCCGCAAGGCTATTTCACGAAAATCAGAAGGAGGTAGCTATGTACATAAGAGTTCTTTGACTTATCGATCGATCGATCGGAATATATTGACAAAATGAACTGTATCTAAAATACGAAATTAAAAAATTATTAGGTATAATTTTGAATTGTTGGAAATATTCGATAAAATTTTAGTAGGGTCCAATAAGTTTTTACAAAATGTGTAGCTTGGTACTAAAAATTTTCTGCGGAATAATATTTCGAAAAAAAGATGTGAAGCGATAAATGGGTATTTCGTAGTTAGCGTAGGTATTCATTTATATCTATAAAAAATATTTGAAATAATAAAATTTGCTCTTGGGTTCTTAACTGTTACACGCACAAAAAATTTTGAGACGTTTTTTCACGTTTCTGGGTCAAAGCTTTTTCTATTTTCTATTATTTTCTGTTACAATTTTTGATTTTTTGATACCTAATGCAATTCTAATAACCTCAATTTAGCCTAAGCAGACCGAAAATTGCAAATTGCACTTTTTATTATGGATTCATTGAATATCCGTACTTATAAAATCGACATTTTTTTTTCATAGCCGTTAAATATTTACTGTAAAAAATAATAAACTGTAAATTTTAATTTTTGCAAAATATTCTGTAGCAGAAAATTTTGTGACACATTTTGTAAAAATTTACCGGATCCTACTAAAATTTTGTTTAATATATCCAACAATTCCAGATTATAATTTCTTTTTTAATTTTCATATTTTAAATAGGTACCACCACAGATACCACTTTTACCCACACTAAAAATTGCTCACCGGATGTGTTTCGTTTATATTTGGTTATTGAACATGCACAAATTATAGGCGCAAAGAGTTTTTCCAAAAAGTCAATAAAAGTTTTTCCCATATGGTGTGAACTTTATGGCGGTCACTGTATAATTATTTACTAGTATCTTAGTATGTTGTTGGTTTGTGTAAGATCAGTGAATGAATAGATTTACTTTTCCCAATTATCAAATGACTCACTGTTTTTAATGTGTTTTGCAACTAACTACATATATCTTTATTAATTTAAATTTGTATTGCCTAAAACAGAAAACTGTAAATATGCTTACAGATCTCTGCATTGAGCACTTGGTGCTTCAGAGTGTCGCCGTTGCAATTGTTTACCAAATATAAAAACATTTTAAACCAACTGTCAAAGTACACGTGCTTCCGTCATTTGATCGCAAATAGCGTTATAACAAACCATGTGTTAGAACTATACGGTCGGGCGTCGCTGGATTTTCGCGGTTTTAAATGATGCAAACAGGCGTCTTTTTGAAAAGGCTCAACAAGTGGCGGGCGCCGCGACGACAGCGCCGCTATTTACGACGTTGTCCGCGCCACGACGCGTCCCTCCACCTGTTTCTGTGCCTGCATACCGATACAGCGACGGTTCCTTGACCGACGGCTTTACATGTGAAATATTGGCTAGCCAAGTTTTGTTTCAGTTTATGTGTTCCGTTCATTATAATTTCGTGTCCGTGCGCTTATGTTTTGCTTATTTTCAGTTTCTTAGGTGAGATTTTATGATTTATTTTTGTTTTGTTGTACTCCGTACAGTTTGTTTTTATGACTAGGAACTTTAGGGTCACGAGACGCCAGGCGTCTGTCCACTGTCTGCTGATTATATATCGCGTGTTTATGCATTGAACGCTGGCAGTGATGATTTGTTTCGTAATTAACCGGGATTAACACAGTTTTAGCTATAATTTACAGCTACTTTCTTGAATTTGCCTGGTCCCAAGTTAGGTTAGGTTCAGGTAAAAGAAAAAAAGCACATTACACCTACCCTCTTTCCTATTATGTCATGTTCGGGAATTTCTTAACCGTTCTTCATGACACAAACTTCAAATAAAATTTTAATTAATTAACGGAACTAACGTACGAATCCTTAAATTACCGGAGATTTAAAATAAATCTGAATTACTATTTTAAAAATACGATTTAAATGTGACTTTTTTTTAGTAATTTATTTTCTTTTCTTTCAGTTTTCGCATTATCGGTGCTCTTCATATTTAAGTTGTAAACAGGTGCTAAATTGTAAGTAATTTTAAATTTCATTTTTTGATGTTAAATGACGGCAGCTTTATATTTTTTTCTGTACGTGTTTACTGCATTGCACTGACCTGAAGGTTCACAACTCGGGCAATAATGCAGGATTGTGACCGCGAGATGGCAGCAGGAGTAACAAGAATTACATTTTTGGGGTGCTGGAAACGTTCTTTTTATATTGGCTTTTATTATTTACATGAGTTTGAAGTTAATGCGTTTCCTATAATGGAGGGATTAAAAAAAAGTAAATAGCCGATGGAAAAATTTTTCATCGGGTGACTTTTTCCCGGTGTATTTTCCATCGACTTAATTTTCCCTTTATTGCATTTATTTTTTTTCCTGTACATAAATCGCTGGTGTTTAAAACAATAAAAGCCATCAGCCAATGGGTTCTGTCCGCCGGAATATAAATTAGGGTGGCTAAAATAAATAAAGGGGAGTTCAGATCAATAATTTACAACTGTGTAGAGTTTTATGTTAGTCTCATATGTACCTACTGAAATTACTGGTCCGCATTTTTACAATCCAGAAATTCTCCAGAGATTTTGTTTCAAATAAATGTTCGATGATATAACTGCATTGGCCAGAGTATAATGGCCATTTTTATTGTGCATTCCCTATTAAATTCATTCACTTATTCGTGTTTATTGTCTTTTACTTGCCGCAAATATTTAGATATACCTACTTACAGAAAAATATATGCCTATAAATTAATACGAAATATTAACTTACTGGACATAGTATAAAATCTATGAAGCTAATGTAGATGAGACAAAGGAACAACAAAAATAATTAACGAGTGTCTCAGATGATTTTATGCAAATTATTGCACTTTACTAATTTTACGACTTTAGATATACATATGTACCTACAAATTAAAATTTATTTAAATTGATAAAAATTCTGATGTTGGAATGTTCCAAACGAATATTAAATCTTTTTTTATATTTGCCTTGATAAATACTTGGACCAAAATCAACTTAAAGCATATTACTGAATTCAGAAAAAGAGTGTATCAAACAATATAAAAGAGGTATATCCATTTGGAGAAAAAAGTTGAATATCGTTTGACATAACAGTTGACACTAAAGTAAAGAGAAATTCCTCTCAGTTTGTAGTAGGTACTTAAGGAGCTATTTTACGGGTTATCCATTGAAGCGCTTTTTATCTCACACCCTGTGGATTTTTTTATAAGTGATATACATATCGGCAGCAGCCAATTTTGATATCAGAAGCAGGCAGTTTGTCTTGAATAAGTCGTTTACAATTTGTTGAATGAGTGTGGATACGGAAAATATAAAATAAATGTACAAGTTTCCGTAAAAATAATTTTGATTCAATGGTAATGGTTTGGATGGTAGAAAGGAATGAATACAAAATATGTCCTCAGGCATTTTTAAAACAAATAATAAAGTAATTTAATTTCTTTAATTTCTTTAGAAAAATTAAAATTGAAAATAAAAATACACTTTGTTATCTATCACTAGAGAGCGGATGACGTTAGATAAGACCTAAGAAAAATTAAAAATAACAATCTAAGGTCATCCGCTCTGAAGTTTTGTATAGCAAATTGTATTTTTATATTCAATTTTAATTTTTCTAAAGAAGTTAAATTACTTTTAAAAATGCGTAAGGACATATTTTGTACTCATTCTTTTATACTATCGATGTACTGGTTAATGTACTCAGTAATTTATATCTGTTTGTGGGTAATTGATTTTTTAAATAATACTAACAAACAAATGAAAGTAAATATTTCAAGGAAGCTGCCAGCATTACATCTAAAATCTACGGAATTATAAACCAAGTGAACATCGGTATTAAACAACTCTTATATTTGTTGCTTAATCCATTTTTGATTTTTACAAGATTTAATTGCTTTCTAGTCATTTTAAAATGTATTGCATACATGTTTACCGTGAATATTAAATATTATAATGCGTTTTCTTAAGACATTACAACCTATTTACATTGAAACGTGCATGAGTTTGTGTAACACTTTCCGTATAAGACCATTAGCAGAGTTTATCCACCTAGTGATTTGCTTCAACATTCTCTGCTCAAACAAAATTTACGCACGTTCGTACATTGTAAGCGCTGCTAAATGTTTATACATATTTATGTTATTACCTCTTTTATGTTCGTTTTATCTAAACTGCTCTCTGTTATTGAACTGCGATATCGGTTATTATAAAATCAAATCAATAAGAAGGAGCAGTAACGACTTTACATCAAGACATTAAGATTGTATTCGGCCAGATTACATCGCAGTATCGTAATATTGCCTGGCCCTTTTATTAGCGAGCTTGATGCACACAACTAAAATTGTCCTAATCTCAAATTGGAATTCGACGTAGTCATAATTTATTAGGTTTTCTTAAAAAATTAGTCATATTCCAGTAAAAACTGGTTGTGGAGACAAAAAAGTACGTACACTAAAAACGTCACATACACCAGCGCCAGTGTCATAATCAAATTTAAAGGAGATTTTAAAACTAAAGTCACATTCAGATGTGTAAACAAATGTGTTTTCAAATTTGTTTTGATATCTGAAAATGACTTTAAATTCGATTATGAAACTGGCCCTTAGCCGGACAGAATTTAATTCTCCATTTAAGTAATATACATGCATTTATACCTGTCTTAAGCGGACACCTCTAATAGGCGGACAGTTTGCTAGTTATGGTAGGTGTCCGCTTAAGAGAAGTTTCACTGTACCTAAGGCCGTTTTACATTGACAATTTATTCATGAATTATTTCATGAAGTCGTTCATGAAGAAGTTGGACAAGTGTAATGCACCAAATTTGACATCAAATAAATTCATGAATTTCTTCATCAACTTATTCACGAATTTTTCGTCAATATTTGCGTGAATTTCAGGGGTACCAACAATAGAAAACGAAGGTTATGGTATTCATTTGCGCGTGGCAGTGTAAATCGTTTGTAAATTCTTTCGCTATGTTGGTAATACCTATAAACGGCCATTAGAATCAAATAAATTCATGAATTTCTTCACCAATGTAACACGAAATGCGTTCATGAATTCACGAAGAAATTCGTGAAGAAGTTCATGAATTAATTCATCAATAAATTGTCAATGTAAAACAGCCTTTACAAATTTTTATTAAATCAGAGTTTATCATCATCATTCTCATTGTGCCATTTAATTTTTTTTTAATATTTCTTTTTTGCTTAATTCATTCTTCTACTTTTATTTATGTCTCTCTCGGTGGCGGCGGCATTGGTTGTAAAAAGGTATAATCCGCCGATTTAACTTTCCACTAGCAAGGAAAATTTTTGTACAGTTCGGTGAACTCTATCAGAAAGTCCCTATTCATTTGTCTAATGTCAGACATAATTGCACTACTAATTGTACAGAGAAAATAAGTCTTGACAGAAATGTAGTTCAACACCAGAACACTGCAAAAAACGTTGAACGGTCGAATTGTTGAGGCCACACACTTCATTTTTACCCGAAGGGATGGAACGAAAACCGATGAAAATCAGGCCGTATCTGATATTCCAAACGTTCCAAACGGACGGTTTTTACCCACACACCTCGGTTTTGTGGCAGTTTTAAACGATCTGTTTTAACTGATTCAAAAGCTCTGTTCCAACCACGCTTTCTGACCGTTCAAGAAACCGTCATAATCAGTTTCCCACCGAAATAATGATCGATGTTGACAACTTTGTCGAGTGTAAAACTTTGATGAGTGCATGCTTGTGACGATTTAGAAACGGTCACAAAGCGTGCTTGGAACAGACCTAAAGGATACCTGAAGAACTTTCCAATTGAACATCCGATGTAATGGTTATTCTAGTTTTTTGACTCAATCGGCTCATAATTACCAGTTTTTATCTCCTGTATGGCTCACATTACTGTGCATTCTTGGCGTATCATTTCCTACTTCGAAAATGGCCGCATCCAAATATTCGTTATAGTCTTTAATTTTTTCTTCGTCCATAATTTTATCTCTATTCCTTGTTCGTCAACTGTTAAGTATGTAATTGATTTTACTGAAATTAATTTTCGTCTTGCTCTTTCGTACTATGTTAGTTTCCTCATCATATAATCGACGTTGTATTAATAGCGTTTCTCTCGTTGTCAGTTTTATACTCACATGTATTAAACTAAGAATGTTACGTTATATACAATCTAATAGTATCTTTAAACAAATAATAGCAAAGCTTAGCGGCAAAATAAGTTTCTTAATCAAAATGTCTAAACAGGTATTGTGTAAAGATTGCCTAAAGAGTAGTTCTAATAATTACAATTATTATTTTAAGTGAAACTGCATGGAAAGCAGGGCCCCTGTAAGCATGTGTGCAGAGCGTGCGGTGCACGCGGGCGGCATGTGCAAGGGGGACAAATAGCCTCTTGGCTCCTGTACGTGTTTTATAATTTTTTTCGACAAAAGATAAAACAAAAGAAATTAACTACATTGAACGAAAAAATAATAAATTATCTTAAAATTTCTAAACTATGTATTATACCGCATGATTTTTTAAATTTTTTTATCGACTCTTGCCATGGAATTTGGACGGCATCTCGTAGCTTTACCGTAAAACAGCATGAAGGAGTGCAAAAACGTACTTTTCACTTAAGTTAAGACATGCCGCCCAGATATCATGGCAAGAGTTGATAAAAAATCACTTGGTATTTCCTTTTAATTCAAAGTAAGAACTTGCGTCGCATCACGTGGATCTCTTTTCCTGTCGATTTATGTTGAATTTTTCTGTCGATTCTTGCAAAAATGCGAGCCTATAAAAGTCATTACATTAAATTGGAATCAGTATTTTGTTCGTACCTACATACCGCAAATAAAATTACATACATGTATAGTTAGACCTACATACCTATTTATCCTACTTAGGCCCAGTTTTACAATCGTGGAATAAGGACGGAGTAACTGTGCGCCGAATATCTTTTAATGTTCCTCCATATCTACGTCACACCTATGTCACATTATTCTAAGAATAATGCTTATCCGACGATTGTAAAATCGGGTCTTCAGGCCCAGTTTTACAATCGTGGAATAAGGACGGTATAACTGTTCGCCGAATATCTTTTAATGTTCCTCCACATCTACGTCATACTTATGTCACGTTATTCTATGAATAATGCTTATTCCATGCTTATTATTATGCCTTAGGGACGATATTACAATCGTCGTATAAACTGAGTATAACAGTATTCGTGGAATAACGTGACATAGATATGGAAGAATGTTAAAGCATATTCGGCGAATAGTTATTATTCGACGAATAGAACTTATTCCACGATTGTAAAACTGGGCCTTAGTAACGCAATAGTATATTATTTTACGAGTTTCACAAGAAGGCTTATTGTAACACGAGTGAGGTTGGGGTACGTCGAGCGAAGCGAAGCAAGCTCGGAGTGCCCCAACGGAACGAGTATTACAATGCCTCAAAAATTACAATGCCTGGAAAAGCCTGGCGTACGCGTCAAGGGCTGTTTTACATTAAAACATTTTTTGGTACAAAGTGAGAGAGATAAGCTATCACAGTGAATTCTGATTGGTTGAATTGGTACTTCTCACTCACTTTGTATCAAATTTTAGATTAAAAATGTCAGTGTAAAACGGCCATTAGGCATTAACCAGCAGTATTATCAAGAGGGAAATCCCTTCGCAGTCATAGACTGTCAATGTATGGGCACCTATTTGGATCCAAAAGGAACGACGAGCCAGCTGTATACTATAACAATTTCATTTAAAAGTTTAAAGAATTATTTCTGAAAATTTGAGTTGAATTTAAAAAAAATCTGTATGGTTATTTACAGCTTCCGAATTGCACTGTTTTTAGTTATTTAAATTACTTTTATTAAATTACTTGAGTTTTAATTATGCTGCCTTATGCATCCCATTTCATGAAATTTTAACAAACATTAGACCGTAGTTAGTATGTATGTATGTATTTATTCCGTTCAACTGCATTAATATACCATATGTTTCATTTTAAGTTGAAAACGTACCTATATATTTTGCCTGCTTTTGTGTAAAACCTTTGATTTTTATATGAACCTCGTGTCTAGAATAGTGATCAAGGCAACGGTTCCGTTTCATATCTCTTATTAAATATACCTGTTCTACCTTTGCCCCTTTTCAAGTTTCAGTGAAACAATCAGTACATTCATAATTCATGACGTAACCTTTACTGAAGAAACTCATCATTTCATTTGTGGTTTCTAAGCAAAAAATAATTTACAACATCCCGGATTACTTTTAAGTAGTAAGATTTGGATGCATTGGATGTTCATAGTTTCGAAGGAGATGAGTAAGCTGTAAGGTTTTTGTAAGCGTCATGAATTATGCTTGCGACTGTACAGACGTCGTTAGAAGGTCCGGTTACTTTGTGATGCGTTACAAACAATTTTAACATAACATGTAAACGTTATTTCGATACGTACTCGGGCTGAATATTTGACATTCAGTCAGTCCTATAAATTTAATAAATTGGAATTTAAGGTTTTGAGAAAAAATTAAAAATTTAGGAGGTTGGGTACTTTCTAGAATATATTCGATTTAGCGAAAAATTAACGGCAAAAAAGATAAAAATTTTAGAGAGTCGGGCACTTTCTAAATAATTTTTAATTTGTTCGAGGATTAATGAGAAAGTGCCCAGGGACTTTTTGGAATTTAAGGAATTTAAGAATGTAAATTATTTAAATTGAACAATACGTGTTTGAGATATACGCATTAATAACCATTTGAATGAATGTATGCGATTTGAACTTGAATTCTCTTTGTATTTGTGATATTATTTTTCAGAATTAGAATAGTTTCGAATAATATTTCTAAGATTATTTATTTAAATTTTCTCAAATCAATTACAGCCTGCCATTTGTATAAAAGTTTGTATACTGTGAAACTCGCTTTCCATTGTATTCGCCAAGGGAGTCGCTAATATATTTTAGATGAGTGCAGTATATTTTTATGTTCCAAACCGAATCTAAGTAAACTTTCTCGTTACACATTTATATTCGAGAACTCATTTCGGTGCGTTTATATTTAATAGTATTCATGGTATATATTTACAGCGTACACTTCTGCGATATAAATAACTAGGCATGTATATTGTCCTTTATAGAATTGCCCATCGTCGGATATTGCGTCTTAGTAACTAAAACTTTAGGGGTGACTTCTCCTTCGCTCACGCGCATAAAAGTTATGATACAGTTTAAAATTGTAAATGTATCTTTCTTAGTGGCAAGCGGATAGGCTGTTTTATAACGCATATGTAAATATTTTCTCTTGTATTGAGTTTTAGTAATATTGCTCCCTGAAGAACTTAGTTCCGTTGCTTTGGCGAAATGCGAAATTGTAATTGCTCTTACTTTATACGGCTGGGCATCTATAAATAACCTCGCTTCTTTTTATTAAACCCACCTAGATCGACTTTTATAACCCACATAATAAAATCGTTATGGTTTTAATTGCACCAATAACTATTATTGGTAGTACGAATCTATGTATATTATTTTCTCAAAATTAAGACGGAAAATTTTACGTTATGCACAAAAATAATTTGTTTCTCTGACTAGGAGAACGAAACTTGTTCCTTTTTGGGAATTTTTGATTTATTATTTTTTTAGTTTTTATTTCAATTTCACAGGTTGGCAACACTGATCTACGGTGCTTCAGTACGTTGCATCTTATTGACTTAAAACAAACACGTAAGGCGTTTTATCGCATCTGTCCCACTGCGAGTACCGCATAGCAAAAAATAAAATAGCGTAAAATAGCATTCCAGGGCCCATATTCATAATCAGTTCTTATACTTAAGAAAATCTTAAGTAGTTTCTTGTAGATAGGTTTTAAGAAAGACTTAAGTATTGGCTTAAAGTCTCAACTTACGTAAAGCGATTTTATATAAAAACGTTTCAGTCATTGTTTTCAAATGAGTTCCACATTGTTCTTGAAGGAGTGGAATAACGAAGAATTCTTTGGAACGACGAACAATATTAATTTCTATTGAAGAACATGCGAGATAATAGGTAATATTAAACCTTTAAGGCCCAGCTGTTTAATTTTAACCCTTAGCTACTGACATCTAAATTACGACTACTAAAGCTGACATGGAGTCTGAGAGACTCCTAGTAAAAAATAGCATTTTTTTACAATAAAAGAAATTCAAAATTAGACGTATTGTGTAACTACAAACCGTATTACCATTACATTACTTCTGAAACATTTATTATACCAAAAACATTAATAATTCATTCTAATAAACAGTTAAATCTAAAACACTACAAGATAGTAAAAAATAAAACATGCTTTTGAAAAAAACAAACTAACTCCAAAGATATGAACAAATGTGATATTTCTCGTACTAAATCTTGTTAAACAACGACAAGCTAAGAATAAAAATTGAAAATATCACTCATAAGTTCAAAAATCAAAAAATGTGCAGAACTCAAAGTCAGCTCTCAGCTGTCGCAAAAGCTTGTAACTTGAGACCAGAAAACAATCCAACGCTCTCCAATTGACGTATACAAGATGACCAAGATTTAGGAAGGTACTGATGGCGAAATGTACCCAAAGAATTAGGAGTGGGAGTTAAGCGCCAAAATATACTGAGCGGAGTCTCACAGACTCCATGTCAGCAGTTAAGGGTTAAGATAAAGCTTAAATCCTTAACAGCAATAATTGTTGAAATAATTGTGGTTATGGTTTAAGCTTCAGCTTAAATTTAAACTGATGTTGTACAACTGGGCCTTAGATGAACGAAAGACAGTCTTAAGCAGTTGCTTAAGTCACGCCTATGGCTCTAAGGCAGATAATTGAAAACGCTATAAGAATTTACAAATTCTTAAAAAACAAAACTAACTGCTCGCATGTGTTTAATCTTATTAAACCTTTTTAGGACGGTATAGAACCTCCTTCCTTGTCTCGATAAGCAACCTACATGCGTTTAAAAAAGATTAATTTCGCATGTTAAAAGAGGTGATAGTTATAGGATTTGTACAGGGTGATTCTAATATATTCCGACAATATAAAACCAGTAGGAGAATCAATGAAATAGGTAGTTGTTAGCCGAGTTGGTCGAGTCCCTTGTAACGAAGTTGATGCTTGGCCAGGCAACTATTAGGTGTGGGTGTGAAACCCCTCCTGGTGCATATGGACTCTATGTGAGAGATAGAGTACTTATGTGTCGGATTGTGTTTCAGATCATACCGGCTCCTTCGAACTGGGTTTTCTGCATTTCTCCAGTTTGTAAGGCGAATGCCGGAGGAGCAATTGACATCTAATGGCTCGCAGCCGCCAACATCCCTTCCCGACAAGTTCTGAGAAATTAGTTGGGGAAAAAAGGCAGGAGAAAATATAAAAACAATTCTACGTTTCTTAGTTATCGAGATATAATTAATAAAAAATTGTACTCAAAACCAAGATACTGCGCTGCCTAATATGTAAAACGGAAGCTGGTGCATACCACACATTTGTGTTCAATAAATATTTATTCTCTTATCATTACGATTAAATCACCGAGTGCGACCTTGACATTTGAATGGAGGTTCAAAGGATTAGCTGTACTTCTGAAAAATTATTCATTAATCAAACCGATATGGCCTTTGTGGACGGAAAATCGTTGAAAATGAACTTCGACATATTGCATACCTTTGACTATACAGTGACCGCCAAAAGGTTAGCACTATATGGGAAATTTTTTTATCATTGATTTTTTTCAAAAACCTTTTGTGCCAATAGTTTGTGCATGTTCAATAACGAAATATAAACAGAACAGATTTGGAGAGCAATTCTTAGTGTGGCTGCAAATGGTACCTATTTAAAAAACGAAAATTAAAAAAATGTTATAATTTGGAATTGTTCGACATATTCAGGGATGATATAATGCGTGACAGTTAGTTTTTATACGTTACATGTATAATATGTATGTATAAAACGTATGAAACGTATCATACGTTCATACTTACTTTTTCATTAAATTGTACCTAAAGTACAGTATAATACAGTATAAAACTGTAAATTCACAAAATTATGTAGCGTTCTGCTTGCCAACCATGCGCAAAATATATTTTCATGTGCAGGTTGAATGTGAGAACTAGCGTATCTAGCGTTCGACAAATCTAAACATGAGTAGCAGCAGTAGAATGTAAGTGATAGTACATGTCAAAAGCAACACCTCATACATTTTTACATATTTGGAATCTCCAGATCATTGCGAGACCGAATATGTATCATTAGGTAATTTTGGTTTCCATGACCACGAAAAAAATTTTGTTTTTGTTTTTTGAATCGCGTATTTTCCTTCTAATGCGATCAAGCAATTCGAGAAAATCACTATTTTGATTATATTTTGATTTTTAACATTTTTACAGCATGTCAAATTTTCATTAGGTCGAAACTCATTTTTTCTTAATGGAACTTCATGTGCTTCTTACTTAGCCTAGTTCAACAGGAAAATTTTTTCTGAGTACGCTGATATCAAATACTTAATATTTTATTTGAAAATCATTTAAAACAGAACATGATTTATTGAGGTTTTATGCCCGCTCTGACGAAACTGGAATAGTATGTCGGAAAATGCATATTTTTGCTTAACTGTTATTTTCCAAATTTCATTGAAATCGATTAAAAAATAAGAATTCTAGAAGGGTCATCATATGGCGTAGGACACCCACTTATAGTCAAAGCTGCATACGTAAGCGTTAAAATAAAACGATACTTCCACTTACGACTTAGAATTACATATGACATTTAAGTTCAGAGTGTGTATTAAAAATAACAAACAAAAAATAACACTGCAGTCGTTCTTTAGCGGTTATTTTATACGCACTTATATACAGTGATGGCCAGATAAGTCGGGCCATATGGGAAATTTTTTTACTATTGATTTCTCAGAAAAAAATTATTGTTTATAAAAGTCCCTGTATCTTTCCAAACTCAACATACACTTATCAAAATTTGAATACCTGTTGTCATATACTGAGGAGATCAAAATTTTTGAAATCGACATAAGAGTAAAGTACCTTTGTTTTTCAAAATACGCAGAAATATTATTTGAAAAAATTATTAAGAATTGTTTTGAGATCTTAAATATGAAATCTTGGTTGTCTAGGAAGAAAAAAAAATGTAGACAAGAAAGTTAAAGATTTATGGTACGAATGTTATTGATCATCATTTCTAGTTGGTAGAAGAGCGAAAAACAAATTCCAGAGTATATTAATATCACACCTGAAGAAACGTCTATCTTTCAAAGTTTTACGATACACACGTTGAAACGAGAAAAATTGAAAAATATGGAAAATTTCTTTTTTCATCGTAGGCTACCATGATTTCATATTTGAGATCCCATGACATTTCTGAATAGCTTTTCCAAATAATATTTTCGCGTATTTTGAAAAATCGGTATATGACAACAGGTATTCAAATTTTGATAAGTGTATATATTGAGTTTGGGAAGATGTAGGGACTTTCATAAAAAATAAATTTTTCTGAGAAATCAATAATAAAAAAAATTCCCATATGGCCCGACTTATCTGGCGATCTCTGTATTTACTGACTTTTGTTTGGGTGTTCAGAATCACCCTGTATATGTAATACTTAGAAAAACTTTAAGTGATTCAATTTGTTTGGTAAACATAGCTGTATATTGTCGAAAATCTTTAGCTATATGCTATAGAAACCATATATCAAAAATTTTCAGATAATTTAGGGCTTGGTGTAATTATTAGAACTTGAAATTTCATCGTTCATCACAAAGTTCGTATAAAAATAAAAAATTAAGACAAGAGCACGCGCAGAATATGCCCATACGTTTTCAACTTAAAATGAAACATTCGAAAGTTATATTTTATTAAAGAAAATTCTATGCATCATAATATATATTGCGTCTTAGTTATTCTAATCGCAGGTGTAATGATTTCCGAAAAAATTAAAAAATAAATACAATTTTTTAATTCGGCGCCAAAATTATGCAGTTCTATGTATTTCAATTCAAATGGAAAATAACAATGAATTTGATCTTAAAAAGGCCGTATGAGAGTTGTAATATTAGCAATTAGTAATTGAAATGTTACAGAATAATTGAAAAATATAAATAAACGGAAAGATGGGACAGTACTTGTATAAGTACAAGTAATTTTAAATGTATATGAAATAATTTTAAAATCAACTATCAGGTAGTTCTTGTTTTGATTGGTAATTTGCCAATACTTTGTACGTACATGAAAAGTTCATGTTTGATGTTTCATTTCTTTTTAAAAGAACACCAGAACGTAACTTTCACTGTTTTTACGTATGTATATCCGGAGTTGGCGATCCAAAATCTCGCTTTATCTGATTATCAACCCAGTTAACTTTATGATGCTGCCAGGTCATGCACTTTTAAATTATATTGCTTTCCACTTCTTGCACATTTTGATTTCAAAAGAGCAATTTCGAAATTGCTTTATTCTTAAGACGTTCATTCCCCTCTGCAGTGTTACTATACTTATACGAATTTAGAGGACCGATGATTTGAAAATCATTTTTATATGATCGTTATTATTGGTCAGGATCAATATTTCAGTGACACTTTAATAATGTTACGACTCCGGGTTCACAAATTTAAACATTATTTATTTATTTTAAAACAATGTCTACGATCATTACACGCAATAAAAGTACAATAATATCGAGCCGTACACTTATCTGACAAAATAACACTTAAACGTTAGTAAATTCGCTTGCTACACATCGCCTTCTAAATAAGACTGATTTAAAAATCGCGCTCCGGCTGGGTTTTACAACAGCCAGCGCTCTTCGAGAATGGGGACGAATAATGCTAGATTTTTCTAGTAAATTCGGTGCGTGTCTAGAATAGATTAGAATCTTGTCTGCGTCACAGGTGTATATAAAAATAGAATTTACTTCTCATAATGTAACAATAATTTATATATTGAAATAATTATAAACATCATTTGTACTAGCATTTAGCATTGCATTTTTATATTTATTTGAAATATAGTGTATTAAAAAATCAAGCTTGATAAGATATAGTTTTAGCGCACGCGTTCAAGTTTAGAAAACGAGCCGCACAGCAGCTCTAATGGACAAACGCAATGAAACGTGCTTTCTATACAATTTTTTTTTCCTGTTCTTACATGTAAAGAAAACTTAAAAACCTGAGCTATTTTATGTGAAAATCCTGTTATGTGGTGGTTGGTGATATTGGTTAACGCCTAACAAATAATACATAAAAAATGAACTGTAATTTATTACTTTCAAATATAAAAGATACCTCACCACACCATAAACTTAATTTTTTCTTTATAACAAATTCCTTTTAGTGCAATTTTTATTGTCTGTTAAAAAGATTAAAAAGAATTTACTATACAAATTTTCATGGGACAAGTGTCTACTTTATCTATTTCTATCAAATATAAAAGGTAATAAACCTGATCGATTGAACAAATAAGCGACTTTCGTCCATACCATCTCATAGCATAAAAATGGCGCCCAACGTGGGGCCTCCATTAATAAACAGAATAACATATTGTCATTAACTAATAAAATAAAATTTCGAGTGGTTTAATGAGTTACTTTATGAAATTCAAATGAGTTTCATAATGTAGTCTTTAATGTACCAAAATAGAAAAAAAATATGTTATTGGAATCAATCAGGTTAGTAAACTTGAAGTTATAACGATTTGTAAAAAATAATAATTAATGCATATCCGCCCATATTTTTAATAAAATGAAATATACGTATATACCTAATTCATTATTTAAGGTCGTAAACCTGAAAATTATGCGAGACAGACTTTGTACGAAAGAAGAATGATGTCAATTCATACTAATTAAGCAGATCTAATGAAATACAAGGGATCGCTAATTGATTCAACATGGTATATTACATGAAGCGAAAGTACGCAAACGTTTGTAGTCTGCAATTATTTTTTCGTGAGCGTCCATTACGATTATTTTGTGGTAATTAAAGTTTTGTTGTAGAGATAATTTAAATTTAAAACCGCGCGCCCATATAATATATTTAAAGCAGTTCTTCAAAACCAATTATGAATTCGACATACGGATCAGTCCATATCGATACCGGACTAATTCAATTTCTAAATATTCATTTGCGGACGATGCGTGTGATTAGATTTTGCAGACTGGAGGTATCCTTTTAAGAGGGCTTACGTTATAGTTATGGCTACCTGTGACTAAAAGCACTAGCAGTGCCACCTGTTTCGGCGAACAACTTCTCCAATAACTACCGCAACTAATAGCTTCCAATAAAGAAGATTGTTTAAAATCGAATGTGCAAAAGATTTTTGTATTGGAAATTCATTACGGCTTCGAATATTTTTTTCTTTCTGCAACGCGATACATTCAATTGCAGACTTTAAAATGAAGTTCTTTTTTCTTTATGGTGATGCTATTCCGACTAAAATAATGATGCACATAACACAGCGGGAATTTATTGCAGAAAATGCTCTTCGTAAATGCGATATTGTTACCATACAATGACAGATGTGAGTCAGTTATTCATATTGATTATATCTTGACGAGATATAATTTCTATTAATTATTATAGTTAATTGCGGTTCTGATGTAACAAAAGGTCGTTGTGTGAGATATTATTCTGCTTCCTGCAGGTGAACAGATACTGAGAATTTTATTTTTCTCGTGTACGGAGTTCATTTCATTTATAATTACGTTTCGATTTCTTAAACGCTTATTTAGCGAATCATGTTTTTGTATTTGCAAGAACTCAAGTCATCTACTCATCTAGAGGTAGAACATTTTAATTAAAAAGCACAATTTTGATATAATGATAAAATATATCTGTAGAATGTCCGTCTCGTTTATCGAACATTGACGCATATTTTTAAAGAGTATTGTAGCAGCATTTAAAAAATGATGATTAAAAAATCTGGTGCTAGAAATGAAAACTCTACCAGAAACAAACAAAATAATAATAACAATAATAATAATAGTAATAAATAATAATAAAATAAAAACAAAGACTAACATATTGTGAAATCTGTGAACTTTGAATAATTTACAATGTAAACGTCTAGGTCAGAATATTAATTTCTATTATTCAAAATTATTTAATATGGATTATCTTTCTTATAAATAAATAGAAAGCAAACTTCTTAAATTATAACAATCTGAATTAATTTATTTATTATGTTTATAGTTGATGTTCAAACGAATTTGAAGAGTTATGTAAATTTTTTGTAAATTCTTGCAAAGTTACCTTCTTATGTATGATGGCGTCAAAATTAATTAAAAGAAAAGTAAATTTACAGGTCACTTTACAGGTCATTTATGACTTTCGTAGGAAAGAATACGGAGATTAGCAGTTAGGTGATAAGTAAGCAATAAAAAATAAATGTGATACATTTACATTCTAATTGGTTATTAGCAAGTAAAAAGGGAGCAAAAAAAAATCAGATTAGAGTAGGTGGTGCAATGTCTGTGATTAACTGAATTAATTAATGCAATACATTCATGGACTGTCAAATTTATTGACTTTTTATTTAATCACAGATATATATTTTCTTTGTACCGCCTACTCTAATCTGATTTTTATTTGCTCACCGTTTATAAGTAATAGAAATGCAGATTTTTCATAAAATAATTCTTACTTAATATAATATTAGTTATTTCCTTAATTAATAAACTTATCATGACTCAGAAGTCAAGAGCACTTACGTCTTGCATAGTGACCATAGTTTGTGCAAGGTGTACCTTAATTTATCCAAAGAAGAATTTCGCTTTTCATCATATACAAAAAAAAAAAAATTGATGAACTGATAGAGTAACTTCAATGATGACTTTAATCTATTTTGTCCCAACAGTTGCATGTTTTTAGGTGTTTTATACGTGTTCGTTTTGAGTGACTAAAATCAAATTTCAATCACTAGCGCAAAATGTGCAAAATCATCAACTATCCATGACGACCGACCATGACTGCTTGACGTTTTAAGTAATGACACTTCAAAAATATCTTTCCAAGATTCTTTGTTGTTAAAAAATGCAACTGTTGGACAAAACGTCGTATATCACATGTGAGCGAAATGCAATTATACACTCGTGAGGATTGTCTTACTCATGTATAATTTTGCATTTCTCTCACTTTTATAATATAATCTACTATTTTCGCATTTCATACAGTAACGTATCATATTAATATACTCAAAATCGTACAGTAATGGGTTACTTTACTACATAGTAACTATTACTGTATAGCAACGTACTAACTACTATTATTTTTCATCCATCAATTGTGACAGTTATTATATTAAACATTAATAAAATACGCTCAATATGTCCTTCCCCTGCGCCCCGGCGATTTGTGCATATATATATTTTTATTTATGTGTTTGTGTATGTATATGTGTTTTAGTCGGGAATCGGCCGCCAGATGTCGTTTTTGTTAGGTCAAAAGTTAGCCGCAAGAGGTCGCGACTTAAATTTTATATAAAGGGGTGTTAGAGACAGTTAAGCGCATTTGCACTCGATATGTGATAAGGAGAGGATTCTCCGAGATAAATATCGTAAAGTGCTGTTAACTTGTGGTGTGTGGGTGTAATCTGCTCTAATCTGTAGGTTGCTTTTTTGGCGATTTGTGCATATATATATATATATAGGTGCATACATATACATATATAGGTATATAATTTCTTTTCAGGGATAAATTCAAGCGGTATCAAATAACAGGGAATTAAATGCTTACAGAAGTTCTTTATTCGGGAGAATAAGAACCGTTTTCGGTTATTAGACCAATACTCATTTCCGTTTTATTTGATTTGCATTTTTGGTAGGTTTTGACTGTTAATATTATTGTGGGCGGAGATAATTTTCAATTATTTTTTAAACCACAGTCTCTCTTTTACTAATTTTTAGTGTTAAGTTTGTTATTTTTAGATAGTTTTAGTAGTATAGATAATATGATCAGGTAGGTAGGTAGGTAGCTGTTAGATTTCAATGTAGTTTTTTAAATATTAAATTGTACTGAAGATGGCAGCTTAGCTGCCGAAATACGTATCTACGGATATAAAATTATTGTGGGCAGAGATAAATTTCAATTATTCCTTAAACCACAGTCTCCTTTACTATTTTTAGTTTATCATGGCTTCTCGGTCTAAGGAGTTAAATTTATTTAATAAGATTAGCACTAAGATTTGGAAAATTGGTGCAGATATTTCTTTTCTGAAAGCATGTAAATCAAAAAACGTTTTTCCTAAATTTATTAATTTAAAATTTAATAGTAAATCGAAATTTCAAAATGCAATTATGCAAAGTGCAAAATTGAAGTGGCTCAATTTGGAAATCAAATATTTGTATCAAAAACGTAGTAAATTAGAAATAGAAAAATATCAGCTTCATTTAAAGCTTACCAAGAATTTAAGTGATGCCGAACATATAGATTGGATGTTGTTCTACAACAAAATGCAGGAGGTAATTTCTCATAAAATGAAGAATATTAATATTACACAACGTAAAAAACTCAAAGCCTTATTACCACCTGCACCTGTCGCAGAAAAAGATCCTATAAATGAAAACATAGTTGTTAATCAATCTTCTGAACATCTCAATGATACAGAAATAGCATTTCTAAATAGAGGTTTAAAATTTAATTTGCCATATCGTAAACCACCGACCACGGATATTGTTGCGAGTATTGAAAGCGCGATTAGTTCTTTGGATGAAAATAACAAAAACTACATTAGAAATGCTTGCAAAATACAACTTGAAAACAATTTAAATAATTCAATACAATCTGTACCACATAATGAATATTATAAAATCATTGAGGGGTTAAGAAAGAAAAACTGTTTCTATTTAAAAGCCGACAAAGGTAATAAGATTGTGATTTTAGATAAATCCGATTATTATGAAAGGGTAAACAACCTAATAAATAATGGCCCGTACAAGAAACTACCCCGAAATCCGTTGCCAAAGTTAATTAAAGCTGTCAAAGACACGATAAAAGAATGTCCCAATCTTATTACTAAACAAAATATATATAAGATTAATATATCTAACCCCACTGTACCCAAATTGTACGTCCTTCCCAAAATACACAAGCCAGGTAACTCGGTGAGACCAATCGTGTCCGGTATAAACTCACCCACTTACTCTCTTTCCAAATGGTTGAATAGTGAGCTCAGTGCACTTCCCAATCCTCAAGATAATTTTTCGGTAAAAAACTCAATGGAGTTTATAAATAAGATTAAAAATGTTTCTTTACAAGAAGGGGAAATCCTGATCTCTTTCGATGTTCAATCGTTATTTCCCAGTGTGCCCATACCTGAAACGCTGACTTATTTGCGGGAACTACTGACAGTTAATAATGTAGATAAAGATAGGTTGGAGGAATACGTCAGGCTCACGTCTCTTTGCATGTCTCAGAACTGTTTTCAAATAAATGGTGAGTTTTTTGAACAAGTTCAAGGGACCGCAATGGGAAACTGTTTGTCACCGTTTTTGGCCAATTTATTTATGAGTAAATTCGAAAATGACGTAAGAGTTGATTATCAGTATTTTCCAAGAATTTGGTTGCGTTATGTTGATGATATTTTTGCCGTTTTTGATACCAAGAAATGTAATTTGGAAGATTTTTAAAAAAAATTAAATTCAAAATTTGATAGCATTAAATTTACATACGAAAAGGAAGAAAACGGTGCGATTCCCTTTTTAGACACTCGTGTAATTAGAAACAGCAAAAATGAATTAGAAATCGACATTTATCGTAAAGATACAAATACTAGCCGGTTTATAATTAACGAATCACAACATTCTGTACAACACAAACTCGCGGCTCTAAATTTTTTAGTAAATAGATTACTCTCATTTCCACTTACTAAATTCCGATATGACAAAGAACTTAAATATATTAAAAATGTTGCGGTTCATAATGGTTATACCCCCCAAATAGTAGATAATATAATTAGGAAGATTAGCCATAGGAAACAAGTCCAAAATTCTAGCACTCTAACGGCAACTTCATCTCTAGAAAAATTTGTTAAAATGCCTTTTGATGCACTTTACACTAAAGGTTTAAATTATATTTTTAAAACTCAAAACTTACGATTAGCTTTTTCTACTAACAATACTATAAAGAATTTATTGGGAAACCCGAAAGATAAAGTTGATGTTGAACAGAAATCTGGAATTTATGAAATTAAATGTAATGAATGTGCTAGTAAATATATTGAACAAACAAAAAGAAATATATTAACACGTTTTAAGGAACATTTAAGTCACTATAGGTACAATAGGTTTGAGAAATCAAGTGTTGCCCAACATATTTACAATACTGGGCACAGTATTATTAAAGATAATTTAAAACTCATTAAGGCGGTATCAAATAATAGGGAATTAAATGCTTACGAAAGTATTTTTATTCAAAAAAATAAAAACAATTTAATGAATTCAGATAATGGACCAATACCTAGTTCCGCATTGTTTGATTTACTCTAATTTTGTAGGTTTTATATACGGATTTATTATTATTATTATTATTATTTTTTTTTTTTATGTATATATATATATATGTATGTGTATGTGTGTGTGTTTGAGTCAGATATCGACCACAAGATGTCGCTTTTGTTAGGTCAAAAATCAGCCATCAGATGTCGCGACCTAAATTTTATATAAAGGGGTGTTAGAGACAGTTAAGCGCATTTGCACTGGATATGTGATAAGGAGAGGATTCTCCGAGATAAATATCGTGAAGTGCTCTTAACTTGTGGTGTGTGGGTGTGACCTGCTTTTATCCGTAGCTTGTTTTTTGGCGATTTGTGCATATATATATTTTTATTTATGTGTTTGTGTATATATATATATGTGTTTTAGTCAGGAATCGGCCGCCAGATGTCGTTTTTGTTAAGTCAAAAGTCAGCCGCAAGAGGTCGCGACTTAAATTTTATATAAAGGGGTGTTAGAGACAGTTAAGCGCATTTGCACTCGATATGTGATAAGGAGAGGATTCTCCGAGATAAATATCGTAAAGTGCTCTTAACTTGTGGTGTGTGGGTGTAATCTGCTCTAATCTGTAGGTTGCTTTTTGGCGATTTGTGCATATATATATTTTTATTTATGTGTTTGTGTATATATATGTGTTTTAGTCAGGAATCGGCCGCCAGATGTCGTTTTTGTTAAGTCAAAAGTCAGCCGCAAGAGGTCGCGACTTAAATTTTATATAAAGGGGTGTTAGAGACAGTTAAGCGCATTTGCACTCGATATGTGATAAGGAGAGGATTCTCCGAGATAAATATCGTAAAGTGCTCTTAACTTGTGGTGTGTGGGTGTAATCTGCTCTAATCTGTAGGTTGCTTTTTGGCGATTTGTGCATATATATATTTTTATTTATGTGTTTGTGTATGTATATGTGTTTTAGTCGGGAATCGGCCGCCAGATGTCGTTTTTGTTAGGTCAAAAGTTAGCCGCAAGAGGTCGCGACTTAAATTTTATATAAAGGGGTGTTAGAGACAGTTAAGCGCATTTGCACTCGATATGTGATAAGGAGAGGATTCTCCGAGATAAATATCGTAAAGTGCTGTTAACTTGTGGTGTGTGGGTGTAATCTGCTCTAATCTGTAGGTTGCTTTTTTGGCGACTTGTGCATATATATATATATATAGGTGCATACATATACATATATAGGTATATAATTTCTTTTCAGGGATAAATTCAAGCGGTATCAAATAACAGGGAATTAAATGCTTACAGAAGTTCTTTATTCGGGAGAATAAGAACCGTTTTCGGTTATTAGACCAATACTCATTTCCGTTTTATTTGATTTGCATTTTTGGTAGGTTTTGACTGTTAATATTATTGTGGGCGGAGATAATTTTCAATTATTTCTTAAACCACAGTCTCTCTTTTACTAATTTTTAGTGTTAAGTTTGTTATTTTTAGATAGTTTTAGTAGTATAGATAATATGATCAGGTAGGTAGGTAGGTAGCTGTTAGATTTCAATGTAGTTTTTTATAAATATTAAATTGTACTGAAGATGGCAGCTTAGCTGCCGAAATACGTATCTACGGATATAAAATTATTGTGGGCAGAGATAAATTTCAATTATTCCTTAAACCACAGTCTCCTTTACTATTTTTAGTTCAACTGTGTTTAGTGCACAAAATTCAGAGCCAACGGGAAAACGCCTTATATGTAGCATAGGTACCTATGCTACCTATGGTACCTATGTACATTAAATATTTCTGACCAGAGCATTTGTTACAATTTGCATCGCAGATCATCACTTACAATTTTGGATCGCACAGAAATTGATAACAGTGAGTTCTTGGATCGCGGTCGCTGTGGTCATCTATGAAATTAAATCTTTTCTTTTACTTAATAAAACAATAAAACAGTTAACTTCAAGTTTTATAATCTACTACAAACTTATTAGCAAGAGATGATGGACGATACTTACATCTGCTCTGCCAATTTTCAGTGAATGAACTACTATCTTCAGCAAATGTTATTTCTGAAATGTTACTTACGAAGCAGGGAGGATTAATGTCTGCATCACATCGAAAAATTTCTTCAAATCTTGAAAAATATGGTCAATTTGTAGCATCTCTTCCTGTCTTTTATACCTTTTCTTCAAATTCCTAAACTTTAAATCACATTGATCTCCGGTTTGGCTTCAGAAATCTGAGAGTTTAAGATTGGATCAAAATGTGACGTGCGGACAAGGCTTTAAGAACAGCGAATTCATATGTGTAAAAATGACACTGGAATTCAAAAAATTTAAAATCACAGTAAAGTAAAGCTGAGGTGATGAAGTTTTTTTTTCTTTAGTGGAATTGCAAACGTTTGTATACAGATGAATATTATTAAATTACCCCGTATTAATTATTCCGCCAGTTCAAATTTAGACGAACCCCGTCAAGTAAACAAATAAAATAATTAACTTTACTACTAATTAAATCTACAAGTATAATTCGAATTCGCTAGGAATAAATACAAATTCAAGTAAGCACTCACAAAATGTTAACAATAAAATTGCGAGTCAAGGAGTGGTGCATAAATGCGGTTTACGGTTGAACAGACGCGCGAGTCGATGGTAAGCCGAGAGTGTCCTCATGCTGATTTCACAATGACTTCGTCTAGGGGTGAATCACAATCATTTGCATTTTAAGTTTTATTATTTCCCTATTAACACCCGCCGAGATTTAAGAGTTATTTTTGCAAGTCCGATCGTTAAAATATATTGCGCCTGTATTTTCAAATAATAAGGGGGTCGCTCATAAAAACAGATGCACTCCGAGTACTAGAATTTTACAACCGCGAATTTCTTTTTTAACTTTTGCAAATTGTTCGTTTTATTGCCAGCAGTCGGAATATTACATTTTAGAAAGTCCATCGCTTACCAGAACAATCATATTTACCATCGCGTTCAGATTTACGGCCCATGTTTTGTGCTGATAGTGTTTTCAGGAAATAGAGCGTTCGATCCGGTGTTAATGAAGTCGTATGGATATTTTACAGGAGGAAGAAAGCATAAACGTTAACCTTTTCCTGCATTGTTAATTAGTACTATTGTAGAGCCTGGAAGTAGGAACTATTTCTCAGAACAGCAATATACACATACATGCAATATTTCATTTTATACATCGCTTGCTTTCGGTTGATTTAAAATGGGTCATTAGATATGTAAACCTATATGTATGTGATATACATACCATCAGACATATTTGGGGAGGAACTGGTCTTCAAATGTTAATAAAATATTTGTTTTAATTAAAAACAAAAAAAAGTAATTATCAGTGAAGAAGTTCTAGAACATAAAATGGTATTTAACCTACCATTTCCGTTAGCGATTACATCTAAATATTTCGGGCGTTCACGGTGGTTGTTGGCAACCTCCGCGACACCCCTAAACATCGCGGTGTGAATTTGTCGAGCACGACGGGGACCATTTCGCGTTAGGGTGGCACACGTATAAAGATCGTCGACTTTGGGGTGCGTCGCGACGGCGGGTCCCGTGTAATTCGGAGACTCGAACCGTCAATCATCATCGGCGAATATCAATCTAAATACTCTGATCGAATGAACGGCCCACCCACCGAGATAAGCGAAGTGCGTGGGGCCCGCATTGGTTCTCCCTTAACATCTGGAGACCCGCTGCAGGCTGTTACTTCCCCGGTTACCGGTTGTTGATGTTTGGACGCCTCCGGCTAAAGATTTTCAGAATTATGAGAAAAACCTCCCCGTTTCACACATTACCTAATTTAAAAGTCGCATTTCGGTTTCAGAATTTTCTTAGCTTTGTTTATCTACATAATATACAAAGAACTAAAGAATCTCATAACAAGTTATTTCTTTATGCTCGTAGAAAACCGAAATGTAAATCGGCACTTATAAAGCTTGTTCAGATGACCATGTTTTTTTTTTTACTAATATATTTATGCCCTGAAAAACTTTTCCTCAACGCCATTGGATAAAAAAGCAAGAAATGTGAAGTACAGAAATTGCGTTCTTTCTTGTCAATTCTTTTCTAAATTTCTCAATAATATTGTACTTAGTCAATAGCGCCGAGATTATCAAAAAGATATTCTGGGTATCGACAATTTTCATATACATGTCAAGGATTAATTAAAATTTCATTTCACTAGATAATAATATTTTGTTTTGTTTTCTTGCCAACCTTACATATAGCGGTTTGCTTCACTAGTGTTTATGGGTAATGAATTGCAATTGTTAATTCATTACATAACAATTAATAGTAATTTGACAACCTTGTTTATATTTTTTCACTTCTGACGAAGCTGTCAAACGATAGTAAAACGTGAAGTGGTAGTGCACATTCTCAGCGTCCGTTTTAAAGAATTTGTGATAAAATAAAATATTTATTAGTAAAATCTCTTAAAGGGCTAATATTAGATTTACTGGCAGCATATTTGACAGACAGGAAATTCTGTGTAAAAATAAAAGATAAATTATCTGGATTATATAACATCGATGTGGGTGCGTTTTGGGGTCCATGCTGGTATCATAATTGTTTTCGATATTTGTAAACGATTTAGCTGAATGTATCGATGGAAATTCAGTAACAATGTTTGCCAATGATACTACACTGATGGTCTCGGCGGGCAACATTGAGGAGCTTAAACAATTTCATTATGTGGTTATTCAATTCAATTGCTGGTATGCCTGCAACAATCTAATACTGAACTTAAATAAATCAGCTTTTCTCCAACTCGTAATTAGTGCCAAACATAGAAATAGATACATTAAGGTCCGGTTTTTCGATCACAGTTTAAGTTTAAACTTCAGTTTATTTCCATTGCTGCTATAGGGATAAACCGAAGATTAAAGTTAAACTGCGATCGAAAAACTGGGCCTAAGAAACACGAGTTAAACTAAACTTCATGGGCTTCAACTTGATGATGTTCTATCATGGATTTTTCATGTTGACCATGCAGCAAAAAAATTTTTTGGATTTTTTGCAATAAACAGGTTAAAGGACATATTAAGTGATCAAATAAACTTTATTTTACAGTCATCTAAAAATATAATACAATTTGTTGTGGTAATTGTTCAGATAGTGATCGTATTTCTATAAACAGGTAAACCAGATTTTATTAGACTAAGGCCCGGTTTTTCATCTCCAATTAAGTTTATTTGGCGATTAATTCCCATAGTAACGATTGTGATCACAATTGCTACTATGGGAATAAACCGTCACATAAAGATAACTGGAGTTGGAAAAACCGGGCCATAGAATATTAACCTTTCCAGGTTTTGTGTAAGGGAAAGCCTGTGTCACGATTTAAGTAATGTGTAATGTTGGTGTTTATAAAATTCTATTAAATATCTGTAACTCGGTGAATATCAAGGTGCCTAGAATTTGTGTGCCAGCTATTGGTGATGCGTTTCTAATTTGTGTTCAGCCAATATCGAATTGGTGTTCCTTATTAAGTTATTAGCCCAGCGACGGGTTCTTGTTTCGCTATGCGAATGCTTACCGAATAATAATATAGTTCCACCAATAAGCACACCAATACGTAGAAATACAAAGACATCTTGAGATCGAAGGGGAAAGAACTTGCCCTAAGGGGATGGTAAGCAATTGGAAATTTACTGGAAAGATTTGAATATAGTTAGTTTTTATGTTGAGCTACATAAGGTAAATTACACTTTTCTCCTGAAATAGAGTAAATTTTATGAACTAGAATAGATTATGTCAGATTATGATACGAGTTGCAAAAATAAAAAAAGGAATGAAACTATAGAATACAATGAATATTTTGTTTATTGTAACCATCTAATGAAAGCAGTGACATTCATTGACTCCATCGTGATGAAAAATATAAAGGAAGAAGGAGAATGATAGATTCCAATGTTTGTGCATGTATTCAGATTGCAAGGCAATCTATTACGCACATAATAAAATAATATCCCGAGCTGTGTTACACGTCAGATATGAGTATTTTAACAAGCGATTGTAATTATTTAATAATGCATAAAGACAGAACATACGGAATGTACAGTACAGCGCAGGTTGAAGTCCCATAGCTCTACGATCCTAATAACAGAGTGCATCGCCGCAATCTCCACGGGGTTGCCGGCCACAATTATAGATATTACAATATATTGTCTGTCTGCTCAAATTACCTCCAATCACAGACATTACCGGCCGCTCGGCTAATTGTTGATAACATTCCGGCCATGATGAATTATCTTACCTCTTAATCCGGTTTGATTAAGGGTTCGGTCGCGGCCATATTTCTAATATTCGTTTCATTTTTCTTATTTTAACCCGCATATTTATAACATAATTATCTTGCGTGCAAGTGCCATTTATAATACTTAACGCTGTGCTCGATTTTGTTATAACTATACAATTAAAATCATGCAAACGAGAAAGTCGCCGGTGTTGCACAGGAATTGAGAAACATATGCTGCATATTTAATGTTATTTTAATACACGCTGAACAAAATTAAAGAGCAGCCGCGGAGAGATGCATAATTCCGCTGAAAAAATACACCGTTTCCTGTTATTCTGCGTATTTTTTCCTACGCTAAATTATGATTATTCCTGAGGAGCTCAGATTGGAATTTAAAATAACTTAACAAGAATATAAAGGATATAATTTGTGTAATTGTGCAAACATGTGTGAGTACAAATTATGAATCAGTCCTGAATTGAGTAAAAAGAAGGATGCAGACTTTCCGGTCGACATCATCTACAACAAAGCAAATAAATGAATTAAGTCAAAATTTTATCGTTATCTAAGAAATTTTTCTTAATAATAATTCCGAAATAATAAAATGTGAAACCTCAAAGATAGAAGAAATATTGTAATTATCAAAATGTAAAAACAAAAAGATGCAACATACGGAATCACATAATCAAGATAAAAATTAACTACCTTAATTCAAAACTGAAAACAAGAAGGTATTGTATATTCACTGTAACATACAATGTCAACTACATTAAACAAAAACGTGTGTCATATTAAGAATTCTGATTTCGCGGTGAGACGTATTAATAGTAGATTATATTATAAGTGAGAGAAATGCAGAATTTTGGCTCACGAGTGTGAAGCACCAGTGAGACAATTCTCACGAGTCTATAATTGCATTTCGTTCACGTGTGATATACGACGTTTTGTCCAACAGTTCCATTTTTTAACAACAAATAATCTTGAAAAGATATTTTTGAAGTGACATTACTTAAAACGTCAAGCAGTCATGATCGGTCGTCATGGATAATTGTTGATAAACACTATGGAGTGATTAAAATTAAATTGAAATTGAAATTTGATTTTAATCACTCAAAACTAACGTAAAAAACCCCTAAAAAGTGCAACTGGTGGACAAAATAAAATTTTTCCATTCACCCTCTAAAATACATACATTTCGGACTGAAAACAACCCTCAAAATGGAGTTTTCTGAGCCTAGGTCGTTAAAATTGTCATTAAAGAATTTTTTCTACGTTCACAATGAACTTATTAGCCCTGTTTCAACCGCGCTTTCTGACCGTTCAAGAAACCGTCATAATCAGTTGCCCACCGAAATAATGATCGATGTTGACAACTTTGTCGAGTATAAAACTTTGATGAGTGCATGCTTGTGACGGTTTCGAAACGGTCACAAAGCGTGCTTGGAACAGACCTATTGAAACACCAAAAACAGTTTCACAATGAAGCTCATTGTAAACTATTTTTGGGGAAATTTTAGTCAATTTGATCAATTTGATCAACTTAATTGGAAATGTTTAATAGATTTTACAAAATACTTCATTATTTATTTGTTATTTAACAGAGTACTCACAATGAAGCTGGATAAGAAAAATTAATAACTAGTCAATGTGATTTTTGTTTAAAACGAAAGGTTGTCAGTGTTACCACGCATTACAACTAAAATTCCCCATATACTAAGGAAATCCGATTTTTAACAATATTTTTCATATTTCTGTTCAATAAGTGACGCAAAGTAGAAAAAATACTATATTTTACACGTTTCACAAGAGGCATTGTACCACTCGTTCTGTTAGGACACTCCGAGCTCGCTTCGCTCGTCGTACCCTAACCCCACTCGTGTTACAATAAGCCTTCTTGTGAAACTTGTAAAATAATATACTATTAGAGAACTCATACTATTCAAGCCATATTTACTATTCTCATACTCTTTATTTATAGTTTTAACCATTACATAATGAATGTATATGTCAAGTTGGTGTACAATACAACAAGGGACATAAAACATAAGAATCAAACTTACAAATATACTGTTCTTGACCTATAGACTAACAACAAATTTCTACATCGTCGTTTAAGAAATTTGCGATGGTTTAGTAGCCCTTACGCAAAAGGAATTTTTTGATGGACTGTTTAAATAGCTTTAGGTCCAAAGACCTCACCGATTCAAGCAATTTATTGAAAAACTTCATGCTCATGTAGGATGGGGAAGATAATGTAGGAAGAAAGACAATCCATTTTTATACACTTAATCCACTTATCAAGGTCCAAGTAAAATTTTATGTTACAGAATTATAAGCTAACTATTTTCTTAAATTTTTATTCATGTGAATCCTCCTGACTCCCTTCTTACTTTATTTGAATCATCGAAGTGGTGAATGTGAGATTGGATTTTCTTCTTATCCGTTAACCTCTTGTACCATCGGTGTCGAGGTTGATCACCTCGACACCATTCCTCTCTATTCCTTGCTAGTTGTTTTGCTTGTGTCCAGTTCAGTATCTTAGATCTTATTAAAACTATGTAACAGTTGGGTATTGATATGCAAAATAAAATGTTGTCAAGGCATATTTGATTTCTTAAGAAAAAATTGAATTTCTGAAGCAATGTAATCTTTCGACCTGAATATCTCGAAAACGGTTAATCTGGCGAATCTTATTTCAGATTTTTCGAAAAAGTGGCAATAAAAAGTTATTTACTAAAATGATAACCTACTACCCTGAATCTACGCCACTAGTGAAGAAGGTTCAATTTTGCCTAATACGTATCCATCCTTGTTTTTCAGTTACACATCAAGTTCCAATCCTCTATCTTAGATCTATCAAGGTCTCTCTTTAGGTTATATCTAGAGACTCGCAGAAAAGATTCAACAGTGCGTTTTAGACCCCCACTCATGGTGATCCTAACGCGACGCGTTAATGTCAATTTCTTTGACAATTGTTTTAAATTCGTTAAATACATAACTTCTTACATAAATAATTAGAGAGCAGAATTTCG